>JAQISU010000041.1:4955000-5460000 GCA_029339505.1 Unio delphinus | reverse complement strand
AATGGTGATGATATTCTGTTGTTGGATTCAGTGCAAAGAATAAAGTCAAAGTTCAGTGCTTTTGATCTCATAAATATTGATGCAGGAGATATTTGTGATGAATGGGTGGTCACAATGGTAGAGTCTTATAGTAGTGTTGATGCTTAAAGTGCATGTGTAGAAAATCCTGGGTGTGAAAATGTTAAAATTTATCAAACCACAACAGTATTATTTCCATCTTGATAACATACCTGCAAAGTGTAGGTATTTATTCAAATGGCACTGGCATGCATTCTCCTTTTCCAAAAATTGAACCATCAGAAAACGGGGCATTTTTATTAATCCTTTGATTGTCCAGTTTTCAAAAGTTTCACGATGTAAGCAATTTTAACCTAAATGTATGAACGTAATTGTTCAAATTTTATCCCTAAAATTTATGACACAAAATATTATCAACACATCCCCATGAGATGCAAAAAATCATATTCTCTCTCAATCTCGTCACCTCAAAACAATCCAGCCTCTTCACTTGTCACACACACACACACACACACACACACACTTTGCAGGACTTGGTCATAGATTGTCAAAGGTCCAGTGTGGAGGCATATGTCCCATACTTTACATTGTATTTAACCTCGTATTTGAACTTCTCTTTGGCATAGTTGTCTATTGTACTTTTAATATTGACCACTGGACACGGGTAACATACAGTAGCAAGTTGATGTTGTGTAGGGTAAAGCAAAAGCAAATGATGGGTTCTTTTTGAATGTGTGTTTGTGGTACAGTGTCTATTTAAACCTTATCTCAGTATTAGATCCTGTGTGCCTGATGGTTTTGGATGATCCATTTGCCCACTAATTATCTTTGCAGCTTATTTTGGTCTAAGTGATACACTGTGTACCTGATTTGTCTTGCTTTAATGCATCATTTTTGACATTTCTTTTCCAACAGACCATCATTAATACCAGGAAAAGTCAAATAGAGCTACCAGAAAAAAAAGAAGAATGTAGGTGCACAGGTTCTTATAATGTCAATATGGGGATGTTTAAAATTTCTTGCATACACAGAGCTGTTCAATTGTGTTGTCATTATGAACAAGGGTTCTTTGATGATAAAAATGTACAACTGGCATGTATATTTAATCAGGTCCTTTGGTAATATAGTACTGTATGACCTGACCATGGTTTTGATCTGCATCAACATGTACATGTAAGTAGTGTAATATTATAACTCTAGTGTTAACTTGACTTTGATTACAGGTAAATTGCAGGTATGATGTACAGGTAGCCAGGTAGAATTTTATCATTGTTGATGGTTCTTATTAACAGTTTCATTGGGAGTGTGACTTGAATATAATATAGTCTGCTCCATTGCTTTTTTATGAGGAGGGTTATGTTTTCATGTGAGAGGTAGGATTAGGATGAAAAATATCGGAACAGAGATGAATATAGTTTATTCTTCCGGGACTTGATTAGAACAACCACGTGGTTTTATTGCACTTAACTAAGTTTTCCGTTCTTCATATATGCACCTCAGAGTCAAGATAGGTAAGTAGGATCTTTATCAACAGACTCAAAATATAGAATCTATATCGTACTTGTGAAAGCATTCACAATATCAATTTTGGAATCAGCTTTTTGATGTATTTGTTAGAAGAAAGATTGCATCAATTATATGATGGAATATACATACAGTATTCATGACAAACTGTTAGTTGCATGCATAGATAACATTTTGTTAGTAAACAGCCTAAGTTGTTAGATTCTGTTTTTACTGCTGCAAATTAACCTAATGTCCTAAAATAGTAACTTCTTTTTCAGATATAGTCATACCCTTACATGATGTAGCCAAGGAGATAATATGGCTGTGATTCAACCCAAACCCATTTAATGTAACCATGGAAACAGTTGTTGCTGTGGCCATCAGTATCCTAATAACAGTATTTACTGCCTCTCTGGTGGGACTGATATTCGTCTGTTATCATCGATACTGCAAAAGAGAAGACCATTTGACTTCGCAGATGCGAGATACGAGGTTAGTATTGATGTGTGACACGTAGTATCATTTGGTCTTGTGAATATTCCTAGCTATGCTTGTAAAAGAACTTGAAATTTGTGAGAACGTTCAACTTTTATCTCAGTAGATGATTCTTCTCATGATCTTTTTTTGCTATCACCCCCCACCATCCTGTTGTGGGCTCTTGGATGTTGTTGTTGTAGGGCTTAACACCATTTTTCAGCACAGGAAAGACTATACATGGGGCCAGTATAAATGGTGGAGGAAGAACCCAGGAAAACCCTGGAATGAACCACCAACCCACAAGAAGTTACTGGCTAGCTTTCTCACATACCTACATTGGCTGAATCCGAGACTTAAACCCATGCAGATAGGTGACATAGCAGTGGTCTGTAACAATGAGCGCTTTATACCACTTGGCAACTCAGGGTCCCCTGCTCTTGGTTGTAGAACAGCCTGATGTACATCCATTGGCGACTATGTGTCACATAACGATACATTTATTCCAGCTTAGAAGGTTGGATTTTGAAAATACATGTGTGGTTAATATATAGAAGTGTCAACCTTGTGTTTAAGGATTTAATTCATGTTACCGGTACATTGGTTTTGTGTGCATTTTTTTAAAATTTATTTACTGTATCATTTACTTTTTATCTCATGTTGCAAGGTCATATTTTTTTGTAGAAATGTTTTGTCTTCTTGTGAATTTTGACAAGTTTTTTCTCTTAAACTTTTTTTAAAAATCTAGCCTTGCTCTGCACTATATAGCTTAATTGTGCTGATGTACCATTAAATCCCAACCCTTACATATGAAAACATAAAGAAAACAACAAATAATGGTGTATCATGCACCACTGCATGCATTTGGGCAGTTTTATTTGACTCCAAAACTTGAGGGACAAAGAGCAGGTATCTGTTTATGCATGTCTTTGCATGCCTATCTGCATTTGAGCATACATAATTATGTGAACCCATGTACATAATGTTTTAATACTGACAGAATATATTACACACACTGATGTATATATGAAATATGTGTGCCAGTGAATAATACATCAGCTGAATTATTAAATCATCTCTCTACAGTCCCTTAGGTTGGATGAAGTGAAAAATATGGTGAAGGAGGTGGGTTAAAGGTTTGGATTATTATAAAAAGTAGATGTTTGTATGTAAGTACAGTGGGACCCCGCTATAACACGCTCCGTTATAACACAAATTTGGATATAACGTGGTAGTGGCATGGCTCCCAAAAATTCAGGTACTTTATGACAGGTATTTTTCTCAAAAACCAAAAACATCTTTTATGTTTGAAAAATAAAATATGTAAAGAGTTTTATTATCATTTTCGAGAAGAGATTGCATATAAATTCGAATATAAGACGACTGTGGCTGAAATAAAAGTTAAAGGTTTGGATTTTTATGAAAAGTAGATGTTTATATGTAAGTATTAGGCTTTAATGACAAGGTGTCAGGTAAAACTAATGTTATCAACTATTAGGAACAGTATGATGTACTGAATAATGATTCGGGTTTCTGCTAAATTGAACCTTATTTGTGAGAGCTCCAACAGATTTCAAAATCAAATAGTGCTGATCTTAAATTCAGTTGCACAGAGACCGGAGTGTAAAAATGCTATGTTCAGTAAATTTTCCTTCACCTTTCTATGCATTATTAACTGTTACTAGCCTTTGTTAGTTGTAGACATCTTTTTATAAGAAAAGAAAGTACAATTAATGACATATTGTTAGCCCACTGGGCATACATACAACAGTACATGAATAAGGGTAGTGCCAACCTATTCCATTCTGGTAGTCATTTAAAGTATTGGAAGTGAGTTTGGTTTACACTAAATCTGGATCAAACAGCAATTCATGCACACAATTTAATAAGAATTGGGAACCAGACTAATAAATTTGTCAAGAAGAAGATATGGTCTTGTAGATTAAGTTCCCTAATGATGTCATCAGCATCCATATTTGTGGTAAGCTGGCAGATTTACCATGGAGTTTATATGGTGTTTGGAAGTTGAAATAAATGTATTGAATCTCAAGATATTGTTACAGAAAATACATAGTAAAACAGAATGCAAATCAGGCTTTCTGTTGGTGTGTATATTTGTAATTTATAAGTTAATTTTGCTTCAGTGTGCCTTGTTCAGAATGGTCAGTTTTGGTGGTTGCATAAAAAAGAAACTGCGAGGTTGCCCATCGTTCAGGTAAAATGGGCAGAATATCGTCTGCTAGTGACCTTATCGGGAAATGTTTGTTATCAGATATTGCTATATAAAATAAATTGTAATCAGATATTGCTATATAAAATAAAATGTTATCAGATATTGCTATATCAAATAAAATGTTATCAGATATTGCTATATCAAATAAAATGTTATCAGATATTGCTATATAAAATAAAATGTTATCAGATATTGCTAGCTATGTCAAATAAAATGTTATCAGATATTGCTATATCAAATAAAATGTTATCAGATATTGCTATATAAAATAAAATGTTATCAGATATTGCTAGCTATGTCAAATAAAATGTTATCAGATATTGCTATATCAAATAAAATGTTATCAGATATTGCTATATAAAATAAAATGTTATCATATATTGCTAGCTATATAAAATAAAATGTTATCAGATATTGCTATATAAAATAAAATGTAATCAGATATTGCTATATAAAATAAAATGTTATCAGATATTGCTATATCAAATAAAATGTTATCAGATATAGCTCTATCAAATAAAATGTTATCAGATATTGCTATATAAAATAAAATGTAATCAGATATTGCTATATAAAATAAAATGTAATCAGATATTGCTATATAAAATAAAATGTAATCAGATATTGCTATATAAAATAAAATGTTATCAGATATTGCTATATAAAATAAATTGTAATCAGATATTGCTATATAAAATAAATTGTAATCAGATATTGCTATATCAAATAAAATTTTATCAGATATTGCTATATCAAATAAAATGTTATCAGATATTGTTATATCAAATAAAATTTTATCAGATATTGCTAGCTATGTCAAATAAAATGTAATCAGATATTGCTATATAAAATAAAATGTAATCAGATATTGCTATATAAAATAAAATGTTATCAGATATTGCTATATAAAATAAAATGTTATCAGATATTGCTATATCAAATAAAATGTAATCAGATATTGCTATATCAAATAAAATGTTATCAGATATTGCTATATCAAATAAAATTTTATCAGATATTGCTAGCTATGTCAAATAAAATGTAATCAGATATTGCTATATCAAATAAAATGTTATCATATATTGCTAGCTATATCAAATAAAATGTTATCAGATATTGCTATATCAAATAAAATGTTATCAGATATTTCTATATCAAATAAAATGTTATCAGAAATTGCTATATCAAATAAATATTTGCCATGATTTTGTAGTAATGTGGGGGAGGGGATCAGAAAAATATGGTAAATGTTTTATCCTTAAAATGGATCATTTCCAGCCATTCTGTTCCCTATACTAATGTCTGCTAACTGTAAGAAATGATGTATAATAACCAGTGGGAAAATTGTTGCTGACCCTCATTGGGTTTGGATTGGGTATTGCAGCTAAGTGGCATAATGTCCTTTTCTATTAAAAAATGGCGATGGTAAAATAAAATCTTTGGTTCAGGCTTGATGTCTGCTGAATACAAGTTGTGATCTTTGGTAGGATAGTATTAGTAAGTGCTACATAAATCCCTTATCAAAATCTGCAAAGTATTATATAACCTTCAGAGTGAAATTACACCTGGTTTTCAATCATGTAAAGCCTTGTTCTTTATTATGATTAATTGTTCTGATGTGACATTGCACTTGTTGTTCAGGTTTTTTTTAAATACCTAACCTAGCTATCAGTGTTACCATATTTATCCATACATGACTGCACCAAACTGGGAATAACTGTACCAGTCTGGTAGATCTGATTGTTCATGTACTTGGACATTATCTGCCAAGTTATTGTCAGAAATTTAATTTCCTTACCAGTCTCTAACTGTTAACAACTGTTCTGGTAGATGTGAGTGTTGCTTGTTGATAATAAATAACATGCAAACGGCCTAGATCCTTACCTGATGTTAATTTATGGGATAGCCTTAATTGGAGATCTTCAGGACTCATGGTACTAATTCATTTCCCATAGTATTCATATGCAAATGCCATGATACTAAAAATTCAATAGCTTTAAATTTTTGAGTGTTCAGGATCAAACCTATATTTATCAATAAGAGATGCATCCTGGATGACAGCTTCTGTGTAGAGTTGAGGTTGTTAGCCCCAACATTTTCTGGGCCTACATGTATTTAAAACGTGCTTTCAGTTCTGGACTGAATGAGTCAGGTGCTATTTTCAGTTATAAATGTTCGAAACTCAAGACTAATCAAGGACTAAAATTTAATCAAGAAAACAATGTATTTTT
Organism: Unio delphinus; assembly: GCA_029339505.1. Classification (NCBI taxonomy): domain Eukaryota; kingdom Metazoa; phylum Mollusca; class Bivalvia; order Unionida; family Unionidae; genus Unio; species Unio delphinus. Next base: position 5,453,538 of record JAQISU010000041.1, on the reverse strand, counting down.
TTTTCAGTTACAACTAGTAAGCACTCAAAAGATTCTTTTAATAAAATCTAACTTTCATTATCAACCAATCCTGGCCAGCCAAACCCATAAATATTCTATTTTATCTGATTCCATTTCCAGACTGGTTCTCATTTTTCCATACAACTAGTACTGTGTGTTCTACATCGCACTGTTATATTATTGGATAGGAGGTTTACATCCACACTGTTACATTATGGGATAAGAAGTCTACATCCACACTTTTATATTATTGGAGGGCTACATCCCGGCTGTTATAGTATAAAATAGTAGGTAAACATCCACACAGTTATATTATGAAATAGGAGGTCTACATCCACACTGTTATTTATGGGATGGAGGTCTATTTACACACTGTTATTTATGGAATAGGAGGTCTGCATATAAACTGTTATTTATGGAATAGGAGGTCTACATCCACAGTTATTTATGGAATATCAGGTCAACATACAGCCTGTTATTTATGGAATAAGAGGTCTACATCCACAGTTATTTATGGAATAGGAGGTGTACATACACTTTTTTATGGAATAGGAGGTGTACATACAAACTGTTATTTATGGAATATGAGGTCTACATCCACAGTTATTTATGGAATACGAGATCTACATACACTTTTATTTATGGAATAGGAGGTGTACATGCACTTTTATTTATGGAATAGGAGATGTACATACACTTTTATTTATGGAATAGGAGGTGTACATACACTTTTATTGATGGAATAGGAGGTGTACATACACACTTTTATTTATGGAATAGGAGGTTTACATACACTTTTATTTATGGAATAGGTGGTGTACACACACTGTTATTTATGGAATAGGAGGTGTACATAAACTGTTATTTATGGAATAGGAGGTGTACATACACTTTTATTTATGGAATAGGAGGTGTACATACAGTTATTTATGGAATAGGAGGTGTACATACACTGTTATTTATGGAATAGGAGATGTACATACACTTTTATTTATGGAATAGGAGGTGTACATACACACTTTTATTTATGGAATAGGAGGTGTACATACACTTTTATTTATGGAATAGGTGGTATACACACACTGTTATTTATGGAATAGGAGGTGTACATACTGTTATTTATGAAATAGGAGGTGTACATACACTTTTATTTATGGAATAGGAGATGTACATACACTGTTATTTATGGAATAGGAGGTGTACATACACTGTTTTTTTATGGAATAGGAGGTGTACATACACTGCTATTTATGGAATAGGAGATGTACATACACTGTTATTTATGGAATTGGAGATGTACATACACTGTTATTTATGGAATAGGAGGTGTACATACACACTGTTCACATATCAGTACACATTAGACACAGATAAATATGTTGACAATCTAAATAGGGAATGATTATCTTTTACCAACCTCCACCCTCTCATTACCAGTAAAGATAACAAGGTACAATAAATGTGTTCTTTATATTATACATGTAGTAATTTTAGAGCTTATAAATATTTAATTGGAAAGATAGTTATGAGCATTTGCAAAATTATATAGCAAGAAAGAAGTAAACTATTTATGTGTGATTTAAAGAAAAATTTCAGGATGTATATCAGAATGAATTTTTGTTATCACCAGTTCTGACAATAACAACAATTATTATTATTCAATTAATATTGCCAGATTAGTTAACTTTATTATAATTTATTATTTTGAGTAGTATCATTAATACAGTTATCAGTTTTGCTACTTCCAGAAAGAATTCAGTAATTAAAGAACCAGAGGAAATTATATAATTTAGAAGGAAACAAATCTCTTGTATATTATGTTTTCAATAATGTTCTGCAGAAGGGCATTGCTAAATTATTGTTGTTTTTCCTTTGAATGAAAATAATTATTCAACTGAATTTTTTAAAAAAATGTGCTGAATTATATTGTAATGAGAAAATGTTATAGCATCAGAAAGCATGTGTGAGATAGGGAAAGAATAACCACAGTACAGATAAAGATTCTTTTCCTTTATCTATTGGACTGGGATTTTCTGTTTGCATTCCCTATCAGATTACAAGGAAGTAACTGAGCTTGATCCCTCATTGTTGTTGAACCTGCAAACTTCAGATCAGAGAAAAGAAAATAAATTGCCACATGACTTGTTTTTTATGAGAGTGATCAGTTTCCTGATATAGGCAATTTAATTGCAGCAAGATAGACTGACTTGCTGATACCATAAAGGTAATAATTATATTACAGCTGTCAAATCAGATTAATGTCTCCTCACTTCTTTCACACCCTATGAAGGTCTTTATATTAATTCCTGTCAACACTAACAATTTAAGTGAATGGGGTAAATCACCAGTTAATAACTTGCCAGAGAAACGTGTGTGTGTGTGTGTACTTGCATGCATGTGTGACAAACTTATGACATACAGTGCAAAAATGCTGTACACTGGTCTTAGTGCTTTTGGGGTTTACCATTCCTTTTGCCAAAAGAAATTCTCAAACAAGCAGTTAAATTTAGAAAAAAGGAATTTACAAACACAAAACAGGTGTGATTCTACTTGTTGCTAAAATATGTAAAGAAATAATATTTTTATGAAGGGACTAAAACATTTTATTATAGATTTTTAGCCATTGACTCTTTCCTTTTCAAACATTCGAGCACATATTTACTAAGGATATCTTTCTTTGCTATTAATCCCATCATGCACACACTCTGACAAATTAATTATGATTAAACCTTTATGAAAATTAGCTAATAACTTTTTGAAAAATCATTAACTCAGAAGTATAATAAAATTAGCTAATAACTTTTTGAAAAATCATTGACTTAGAAGTATAATAAAATTAGCTAATGACTTTTTGAAGAATCATTGACTCAGAAGTAAAATAAAATTGGCCAATGACTTTTTGAAAAAATGTTAACTCAGAAGTATAATAAAATAAGCTAATGACTTTCTGAAAAATCATTGACTCAGAAGTATAATAAAATTAGCTAATAACTTTCTGAAAAAATGTTGACTCAAAAGTATAATAAAATTAGCCAATGACTTTCTGAAAAATCATTGACTCAGAAGGATAATAAAATTAGCAAATGACTTTCTGAAAAATCATTGACTCAGAAGTATAATAAAATTAGCTAATGACTTTTTAAAAAATCATTGACTCAGAAGTATAATAAAATTAGCTAATGACTTTTTAAAAAAATCATTGACTCAGAAGGATAATAAAATTAGCAAATGACTTTGTAAAAAATCATTGACTCAGAAGTATAATAAAATTAGCTAATCACTTTTTAAAAAATCATTGACTCAGAAGAATAATAAAATTAGCTAATGACTTTTTAAAAAATCATTGACTCAGAAGTATAAAATTAGCTAATGACTTTTTAAAAAATCATTGACTCAGAAGTATAATAAAATTAGGCAATGACTTTTTAAAAAATCATTGACTCAGAAGTATAATAAAATTAGCTAATGACTTTGTAAAAAATCATTGACTCAGAAGTATAATAAAATTAGCAAATGACTTTGTAAAAAATCATTGACTCAGAAGGATAATAAAATTAGCAAATGACTTTCTGAAAAATCATTGACTCAGAAGTATAATAAAATTAGCTAATGACTTTTTAAAAAATCATTGACTCAGAAGTATAATAAAATTAGCTAATGACTTTTTAAAAAAATCATTGACTCAGAAGGATAATAAAATTAGCAAATGACTTTGTAAAAAATCATTGACTCAGAAGTATAATAAAATTAGCTAATCACTTTTTAAAAAATCATTGACTTAGAAGAATAATAAAATTAGCTAATGACTTTTTAAAAAATCATTGACTCAGAAGTATAAAATTAGCTAATGACTTTTTAAAAAATCATTGACTCAGAAGTATAATAAAATTAGGCAATGACTTTTTAAAAAATCATTCACTCAGAAGTATAATAAAATTAGCTAATGACTTTGTAAAAAATCATTGACTCAGAAGTATAATAAAATTAGCTAATGACTTTTTAAAAAATCATTGACTCAGAATGATAATAAAATTAGCAAATGACTTTGTAAAAAATCATAGACTCAGAAGTATAATAAAATTAGCAAATGACTTTGTAAAAAATTATTGACTCCGAAGTATAATAAAATTAGCAAATGACTTTGTAAAAAATCATTGACTCAGAAGGATAATAAAATTAGCAAATGACTTTGTAAAAAATCATTGACTCAGAAGTATAATAAAATTAGCTAATCACTTTTTAAAAAATCATTGACTCAGAAGGATAATAAAATTAGCTAATGACTTTGTAAAAAATCATTGACTCAGAAGTAAATTAAATTAGCTAATCACTTTTTAAAAAAATCATTGACTCAGAAGGATAATAAAATTAGCTAATGACTTTTTAAAAAATCATTGACTCAGAAGTGTAATAAAATTAGCTAATGACTTTTTAAAAATCATTGACTCAGAAGTATAATAAAATTAGCTAATGACTTCACATTTGTTGCAAAGTGCTATCTAATTAGCTTCAGGTATCTTCAGAATGCATTGGCTGAAATGCACCCTCCCCCCCTTCATCTGTTACTTGAAAGCTTTATTGTATAGAGATCCTGAAATGCAAATCACCACTCCCTGTTTCTCGCAAGCTTTATTGTATAGAGAGCATGAAATGCAAATCCCCACTATCTGTAACTTGCAAGATGTAGTCAGAAATGTTACTGTTATAAAACTATAAAGGAACATTGGGATTAGTGATCAAATGTCATTTAAGTTGCTCTAATTAATAAATGTGATTGACTTCTTTAATTTGTTTTAAAAATGTAACATTTTCATGTAATGATACTATACTAAATCCCTGTTTTATAATTGAATGAATCAGAATATAGATTGTGTAATGCATTCATAGAGGTTACTGTAATTTTTAATAAAGGTCAGTTATGATTGATAAATTGTTAAATAGAGATACTACAGTATAATCATTTTATAGACAGCTATCATATATGGAGGAAAAGCTTGAGACATGTGAATAATGGATTTATTTCTTGGAGTAGGTGAAAATATTTTAGTTTTTCACTCATGAGATGCAATATATCCATTCACTCAGAACAAAAAAGTTTGTTTTAAATTTTATTTCATGGCATCCCACACAATAATGTCATCTAGTTATTGTTTATATTTTGCTGTCTTGTGTGCAAAAAAAATACCAGTAGTAACATAATTCTCGTTCCTAATTTCAGGTAGGATTTTTAAAAAAAGAAAACACAAATAAGCATACATGTATTGTGGAATTTGAACTTTTTCTTCAGTATGATGGGTGGTCATTATAACTTTCCATTGGACCACCAAGCAAATGTCAGTGAGATCTGTTTGTCATAGGTTATCAGTGAAAAATAGTATTGGTAATTAACTTAAGTGAAGTATCAAAATTATTTCAACTGGAAAGTCTAGTAATGAATGATCCATCATAAAATAATAAAAAGCACAACACTTATTCCCAAGACTTTTAAGTTTAAAAAAAAATTGCAAGTTTTTTTTAAAAAATGTTACTACATGGTATATGTCTTGGAATTATGAAGTAAAAAATAAAATTAGTTAAGGATTGGGTAAAGTAAAAGAGACTCATTGTGTACATTATCCAAAACAGGACTCCTTGTGTAGACTATCTAAAACAGGGTTAAATGTGAAGACAGTGAGATTCTGAGAAATGGGACTAAATTTGTAGACAATGAGAAACCAAGCTAACTGTATAGATAATGAGAAACAGGGCTAACTGTGTAGATAATGAGAAACGGGGCTAAATGTGTACACAATGAGAAACAGGGCTAAATGTGTACACAATGAGAAACAGGGCTAAATGTGTACACAATGAGAAACAGGGCTAAATGTGTAGACAAAAAGAAACAGGGCTATCTGTGTACATTTTTTGCATTACTCTTGTAAGGGACAATGTTTTGGAATCAGAAACACATTAATCTTCTCTTTAACACCTGACTACATGTAGACATGACCTAGCACTTGATTCACTAAGTTTAAGGTATATCCATTTAGTAGTATACTGTTTTCTTGCACTCCGTTGCTCCATATTTCACATTTCATTTAACAATGCCACTCATGACAGATTAAATTTAATGTCAGGCAAGGTATACTTAAAGCAATAGCAAGACTTTGCCAACCATAGTTCAAGGATCTTTACCGTGATTTTGATTTTAAGATTTGTAAAAAGATGTCACTGATAAAAAATTATGAGACAGTCTTTAACTGTGTTGAGTTAATTGAGTGAATTAATGGCTGAAAAACGCTTTGCTGTAAATATCCTGTTGGTGGTTCCCTATTAACAAGAACCACCAATTCTTCATTTCTATTACCTTGAGCAGAACCGCTCTGGTGGCCTAGTGCAAATCTATTCATTGATACACCACTATATTGTCATCTTCATGGATAATAAGTGATGCATATGATCTCCAATCATTACAACATCTGTATGGCTGTGATAGCATATTGACAGATTTTCTTTTCCTTAAATATAGCTTCATTTCCCTATTGGTAGCCTCGCAAATTTGACGTCAGTAAAAGTTTGACCAGTACTCTAGCATATTTAATTAGCATGTAAATAACACTGCATTACCATGGGGTTGTTGTAATAATGTATATCGAAATTATAACAAGAATGAATTGTTGATTTAAAAGGTGTTAATTGATAATGAAATATTGTAGTGTCCTAATATATGAGGAAATCACAGTTGTCAGGTAACTGAAAATACAGATTACCATTGACCTTTAACCTCTCTTTCTAGTAGCTACAAACAAAGACTCCTTTGAATAAATATGTCCTTGTACACTGACACAGTATTGTTCTCTCTCTCTCTCTCTCTCTCTCTCTCTCTCTCTCTCTCTCTCTCTCTCTCTCTCTCTCTCTCACACACACACACACACACACACACACACACACACACACACACACACACACACAATTGCATTAACTATAATTATTTTTTTCCTAGTTTTTATTTATTTATTGCAATTTGATAATGAGATCACTGTAAGATTACAAGTTGCACTTAATTTCTGGACAGCTTGGGTTCATATCGTTGCATACAAATTTTTCTGATAACTAATACCCACAACTAATACACATTCAGACCATCTTAATCATTGTGCCGGCATAACACATTCACAGCTAAAAAGTATGTTCTAAATGCAATGTGAGATACACGCTGCAACATTATCATTTCAGCCATCTATCTCTCTCTCTCACGTATTCACTAATAACAACAAAAGTCTTTTGTGTACTTTTATTTTTATTGTAATTGGAAGAATGAGACAAAATTTGTTTATTTTGTACGTTAGTACCATTAGAGTGTCGAATATCATATGTCCCATTGACTTTGTTCAGGTACAATCCCTTTACTTTTCATACAGTCAGTACCGCAAATTGATATTTATTAATTTTACATAAAATTGTTCACACTTGGAAATTAAAAATTATTTTTTTGTGTACCAAAATTTACATGAAATATGTTTTATCATTAGATCATAAAGATCTTAGATAAGTTCGATAATGGGTGAGATCCATACTTATGAGGTGATCATGTGGCTTACTGGCTGAGACATCCCAATTTTTTATCTGATTTTGATCAAACTTAAAACAACTATATAAGTAATGAACAAGATTCACACATTCATGAAATGGTGTTGCATCTGATTGGATGAGCATTTTCAACAAATGAAAAATAATTCTGCAGGAAGCTCACCCAGTCAGATGCAAGATGATCTCATTAATATGCATTGATCTAACCTACTGTTCTAACTTCCAAACATAAGCCCATGTTCCTTCTTAGTCAAATTCAGATTGGGGGCCCAGAGTGGCTGAGTGGTCTAAAGCGCTGTCCGTTACGGATCACTGCCATCTCACTTCTGTCTGATTGGGTTCGAGTCTAAGATTCGGCTAATGTAGTTATGTGAGAAAGCTTTTCAGTAGCTTCTCGTGGGTCAGTGGTTCTTTCCGGAGGTTTTCCCAGGTTCTTCCTTCACCAATAATAATGGCCACCATGTATAGCCTATATTGTGCTGAAAAATGGCGTTAAACCATAAAAAACAAAAAACAAAACAAAAACAAATTCAGATTAGGATTATGGCCAGATCATACATGGCTTCAATTATGAGCAATTAATTATGCCTTTATCTTTATATTAATTAGGCCTTTATCTTTATATTAATTAGGCCTTATCTTTATATTAATTAGGCCTTTATCTTCATATTAATTAGGCCTTTATCTTTATATTAATTAGGCCTTTATCTTTATATTAATTAGGCCATTTATCTTCTTATTAATTAGGCCTTTTTTTTCATATTAATTAGGCCTTTATCTTTATATTAATTAGGCCTTATCTTTATATTAATTAGGCCTTTATCTTCATATTAATTAGGCCTTTATCTTTATATTAGGCTTTTATCTTTATATTAATTATGCCTTTATATTTATATTAATTATGCCTTTATCTTAAGAATAATTATACCTTTATCTTTATATCAATTATGCCTTTATCTTTAAATTATTTATGCCTGTATCCATTTTAACTATTTTTTGGAAGTGAATGATCTCATGTCCATTTGGTCATTATAACGTACATCGGACTGAGTATTTACATGCCAGATAGAGAAATATTGTAACTTTGTCAGACTAGAACTTGAAATAATAGATAAAATATTAAAATTTCAGGAAGTATGAAGGTTTATGAAAAAATTCCACTTATGTCTGGGTTTTTTTCATTGTCAGACATTTGTCTGGATGTGAGAAGTTTCACTTCATTTTGTCCTATACTGTAGATGGTGGTGAAAACAAGCCTGTTAAATTGGGCAGGGCTGCATTTGTGTTCTACCTTTGTTTACACCTGAAGGGAGAGAGGGGAGTTATTGATGTTATCTGTTACTGCAGAGCAATATATAATTCCACATGAGTGCCAGAGATATTTGTTAATTTTGACATTCATTATATTTGATTATAGAGGAAAGATCAAAGGTATTTTGTGTTTAATCTGTCCTGTTAAGTGAATAGTCTTTAACCCACATCAATGTCACATTACTGTTAAAAATTACCTGAGTGCCAGAGTTCCCCTAAGTTGTTCAGACCGTACATGTATGTGTGTGCTACATCTGTTGGAATGTGATGCATATTGTTGGCATGTCAGCACGTTATAGGTCATATAGTGGTTATTATAGAGAAACAAAAGAAGATAAGAATGTTCAAACAGACTGCTGGAATCCTGCAAATATAAACTACAGTCCATCCTTCAAAGAGATTATATGCTGTTACACATTCAGAAGGACAGTGCCATATATTGCTCCTGTAATCTTAATTGATAGGCCTGTAAATGGAGCAGTGATGATAGACCAGTTTAGAGGATGACCTTTTTCCCTGAATTTATGACCCCATGAGGTAATAGAAGTTACAAGTGGTAGCATTTACCCCTCCTGTTTTCAAGGATTCAGGAAGAATCCAGACCTTGAAGCTTACAATCAGAAATTAGTATAGGTACCTTGCTCCAGTGGCCTAAATGATTAGAGTTCCACCTCAGATGTGAGAGGTCACAGGTTGAACAGCAGCCAAGTCATTCCAAAGACTTATAAAAATGGTACAGTCAGCTACTTCACTTGGTGCTAAGCATTAATGGGTTAGTGTAAGGAATGGTCAGCTTGGTGTTAGGATAATTTAACTGGGTGGGACATGATGCTGCATGTGTGTGGCATGATGCCCCAGTGCTAGACATCACTGTAAGCTGCCACACTGCAGACATAGCGATATGACTGATTTGTTTTAAAAGTTATGTCAAAAATTCAAATCTCACACACACACACACACACAGAAGAGGTACTGCACTATAACACCAATGTCAATAATGGATAGTGGAGTAACTGACATCCATGATTTTCACAACAGTTTGTATTCTGTTAGCAACATAACTTTAATTTAAACTTGTATTGATCCCAGCTAGTTGGACTTTTGCAAAAACTAATGATGTTTCGGGGGATGAGGGGGCAGGTAATCACAAAGTTCACATTTCCAGGAAAAAAATGGGGATATTTCTGTTATCAAAATACTGTATTATTGAAAGGTGCAGCTCCATTTCAGAGTGAGACTAGCAGAAAAAAAAGTTGATACCTATATTGGACATTTCTTTAACAGATCTCTTAATAATACCATTTAGTGAACAACTCATTCACTGCCACACCACCCCTCTTTAATAATGAAAATATCAGGTTTGTTTACCTGTGTGACATCACTGTTATAGGCCCAATAATATGACTAGACTGTAGCAGAAAGATACATCTGACAAGTTTAGATATCAATTTCCGGGAATAGTATACTTTGATTGGCTACTGGCAGCATTTAGATAGACAGATCATTTATCAATCATGTTATGCAAGTGAATTAAATTGGTTTCATTTATAAAAAAATGGCCAAGATAGTAACCATTTGTAATAGATGCTTCCTGATCAGGTTACAGATGCTATTCTGTCTATTTTACCTGGACGATGTGCAACCTGGCACTTTCTCCATTATCTGTTGACCAAAATTTGCTTTTTTTTAACAAGGCACTCTGAAAGAAAGTCAACTTATAAATCACAAATATAGATACTCTGTGCATTGTCATCCTATACACAGAGACTTAAAAGCTAAACTTGATAAACATAAACTTTTATGTCACAGCTTTAATCCTGCTTTTACCAGTACTCTAACGCAATAAACTTGATTCATTGCTTAGCGAATTTCCAGGACAAATCGTAGAAACAGTACAATGATTTTCTTGGAGACTAAGATGTGGTAATGGTTTCCAATACCTAAAATGGTACTTAACATATGTAATTCATAATATTTTATTATTTATTATTATTATTATTATTATTATTATTATTATTATTATTATTATTATTATTATTTTCAAATCTTTGTTTATTTATGTATGAGGCAAAATGTCAATGGTTCTGTGAAGATCATTGTTTGAGCATTACAAAAATGGAAGAAGCTGATGAGAATTGTTTATAGCAGTTATGACATGACATTCAACATCAGATTAAAACAAATAATGCTGAGAATTTATAAAAAAAATATTTTATTTACTTTTTTAAAACAGCTTAACAGTAACATTTGGTTTTATAGAAACACTGTTTCAAGTTTGAGGCTTCTTCATCATTCCCATTCTAATGTATAGAAAGTATCTACATCAGATTCCATTATCAACTTTATTATCATTTACATATATATGGAACAGTACAAAATAAGATCACATCAATACTAGAGATATTTCACTGACAGTTATAATACCCTTTCAAACTGAATGCTACCATAATCAGCAGTGAAAGACGTAAATGAAGCAATTTTAAGTTGAGGGATGCATGGCTTGCATATTATCATAGCACTTGTACTTTTTACTTCTGTGAAACGTAACACGTAGTGATATGAGTTTCTAAAAATAGCCAGTAGGACAAGATGAACCAGTGAAATGGCATTCATTGATATTTTCATTGTTATTGTTCTTATTGAAAATCATGTACCAGGTGCTAAATTTGTTCATCTGAATATAGATGTGCATTCCAATATTTAGTTTCAGTGGTGCCAAAGTCTGCAGACTATAAATCATATATTCAAATTTAATAAATCTTTCAAGAACAGTATAATACACAAATTGCTTGCATTTATTCATATACCCTGAATATTTTTAGATGAAAATTCCAAGGAAACTGCCTTCTCCTCTCCCAGTTATAAAATGTCAGTGAAGTATTCTTATATGTGCTTCATGTTTTAACATGTAGAGAGGGATGTATGCAGGAAAGTAACTATTTCTTATATTTCCTTGGCTCATAAAATTACACAGTTTAGTTGATGTGAAGTTATGCATGTAGAATTCAGAAATGTTGCACATATATATATATATATATATATATATATATATATATATATATATATATATATATATATATATATATATATATATATATATATATATATATATATATATATTACAAATTTATCAGTGTATGTTTTGGTTTGTTTATTTGTTGTTTATGGTGGGGTTTGTTTTGTATTATGAATTAGTGATTTTATTACCCAGTTCTGATTCTTATGTGTTAGTCAGTAACAGTTTAGAAAAGAGAGAGAAAACTTGTATGTTTATTTCAATGTCAGCTTTAGAAACAAATCGTAATTTTAAATGACAGTTTAGATCATATAAGAATGCATTATGTTCATCAGAGTTATGGTGTTGAAAAGAGCAGCACTGGTTGATTATATTTAGACTACGTCGATAATACATTCGCTTAATTAAGAGATATATACAATCACATTTCATCGCAAAGTATATTTGTATGCATGTATTGATGGAAACAACAATGCAAAAAGTACTGTCCTTAATGATGAGAACAGTGATACACATTTTACACACAAAATCTTACTGAAAAAGAAACAAAATAAATTACTTTACACACTCATATCAAAACATTACTTAGTGAGGCAAGTGAAAAAAGACTTTATTTTATATATATGTCATGAATTACTACGTGTTACTAAGCATGTCTCTGTGCTTTGTCCGAAAACAATATGGAATCAGCCATCATCATCATCTCTTTTTAGCACAAGGTAGATTTCAGTACTAGCGCCATAGCAGTTGCCTGATCAGATAAATTGATTTGACAGCAGGCCATTATGCTGTTCATGTTTATTTTTCACTGAGTATCTTTTTTAAACAGGGTAACTGCAGTGTTTCCCTTTACCCTCATTTGCGCTTCAGAGACCCCCAATTCTTTTAATTTGACCCCCAGTTTTCATACCAACGTTTGTGTTTTACTCAGTCTGACCCCCAGTTTTGACACCAAGGAGATTTTGACCCCTAGGGGATACTCTGCTGAGGTCATTTTAAAGTTGTGTACAAAAAATTTCTGTTTCATTATTTAATAAAAGTCACAGCCATTCGTCTCACGGAGAGTTCATAGGGCTGCTACGTGCCCTGGTAAAAGGTGACCTTGGATCATATCATTATGTAATGATGATCTCATTACATGCTGTGCAAAAAACACTGATTCTGCAAAAGTGGACGTCAATATTTTAAAATGATTTGTTTGATTTACTTTTATTTTGAATGGTCATTGGTTTTTATTACAGTATAGGACATGGAAGTGTATTATTAAGTTGTAAATTTGACAATTTGTATGTATAGTGTATGTTATTGGTGTATTTCATGTCTAGTAAATTCCTTAATTATGCTGTAATGTGGATGTGATATAGAGTACAAAGATGGATGAAAAGGAAATGGTTTTCAGTAGGTGACAATTAAATATAAATTACGCTTTCAACATCAGCGATTTCAATTCGATGGTGAAGGAGATAGCATTAATATTTTTTCTTGTTATGTATTTTAGACATGCTAATAGAACAGCTAGGCAAGATATAGCCATTTTGACGCCAAATTCATTTTGTGATGACTGTTTTTACACAAATTTAAACCCTCATTTCATTGATAGATGGTAAGATAGCATTAGTGTAGATATAAATAAATTTTATTTCCAAATTATCTCCATTTACCAGGAGAACTTTTGTATTTTATTTTTGGGTCCACAGGGCAGGTGAATATTAGAGCCTTTCATTTTGCCTAGAAAAGTTTTCCAAGGATCATTATAATGAATTATTAAATTGTCATCAAACAAGCACTAGTGCAAATAAAATACCATATATACTCCATTATAAATCCAGTCCAACCACAGACACAGATCTGCTATTACACCGGCATGTTTGGGTCTATACAGTTTGTTGGGGTTATTCAGTAAAACAAACATCATAGCCCCAGATCTGCTGGCACATTATGCAATCGCAGATCAGGATGTATGTTACATGCAGAGAGTCATGACTTGGGTATAAACAGTAATGGAGGTACCAATAAAGGTAGACTATTTCTTTTGAAAAGCTTGATAATGACACTATCCTGCTACATATAAAAAGAATACTGATTTATACCCTAAACATTTGTGCATACAAAGGATGAAACATATCTATATAATTATAAAGTCTTAGGAAACTGGATATTGTTGGCTTCCCAATCACACCTTTATTAAGAGTAATGAAAGAGCAAATCAAGCTTTTCTTCAGTCATCTGTTTTTGAATGGAAGATCCCATATATAACAAATCTTGAAGTTTATATGAGAATTTGGTTAAGGTGCAAGTTTTTAAGGACTTTATCCATTTTAACTTGTAAAGGATTTCAGCATGTTTTTAAAAGTACTTTATCCTTTTAAACTATAAAGGATTTTGACATTTTTCCATTTACTTTTTATCTTGCATGAGGCAATATTTACTTTTATTTTTTTCAAGATTTGAGCAATTTTTAATCTTTATATATTTGCAGCTTTATATTTATGTTTGTTCATATTTATCTCCCGAGGACAAGTCTTGTCAAATATAGCATTTCTTACAAGCCTGCGATAAGGTGGGGTTTATTATGTTACGATATTTTTCATCCATCCATTTGACTGTTATCAATTTCATTTTTACACAACAACATATAAAGGAACTGAATTTAGTACATGTATATGGTTTACACTTTAGGGTAAGGAAGAAAGCGATCAATTATTGGGGTGGGGGTAAAAAAAGAAAATTGTAAAAGGTGCTATACTTGAAAAAGAAGGCTTCTGCACAATAACTTTTTTAAATCATCTTTATTTACTAGACTCTGTGGATGAAACCCAATGATCTTAGGGTCAAAAGGTCAAAAGTCAGGTTGACTGAAAAGATGAGCTTTGGTATCTACACAGTAACATTACATGTACTTATGTATCATATACCTTGAGAATTTTTTAAAATGGCTTTGGGGTGAGGAAATTTGTTATTGATTTCTGGTCAAAGGCCATGGTCACTGTGTTTTGAAGAATAAATGGTTTTCACACCATTTGTTACTTGCACATTGAATAAGGAAACATCCTGTTAGTTTTGGGGTCAAACATTATGTGGTGAATAAGGAAACATCCTGTTAGTTTTGGGGTCAAACATTATGTGGTAAAGGTCTCTGTGTCAGATAGATGAAAACTTACCAAACAGTAACAATTTCTCCTATATATTCATTGTTATCAAACTTTATGGATAAGGTGGAATAAATAAGAATCCAGCTAATTTTGGTCAGAAGCTCAAAGGTCAAGGCCACTGAAATTGAAATAAGAAAAATGGTTTCCATACCATTACTTGAGTTCTCTATCATCTGTGCATACTTGAGTTCTCTATCATCTGTGCATACTTGGATGATGGCTTACACTTGGTGTATGGAAGCAGGATATTGGTTGTGGGGTCAAAAGGTCAGCAGTGTAAGAGCAGCAGAGGGGGCGAACAGACTGAAACTATTTCAGACAAACCGAAACTATTTCAAACAAAGTCCTAAAAGATTTCAAACAAAAACTATTTCAAACAAAATCCTAAAGGATTTCAAACCGAAACCAATTCAGGCAGACAAAAAAAAGAGAAATGGTTTTGGTTTCACGCTTTTGAGACTCTGTCTCCAGACAGACCCGGCACTGATTGCGTTTTGGAGATGAATTGAAAATCCTTTACGATTTCACAAACAGGCTAATTTGTAAAACCTCACCTCATAAATCAATCAAATTATTTGATTGGTCAGTGAGTTTGAAATTAATTCTCGTTAATGAATTATTATGGCATCGCATATAGACTGGATTAGTTGGATCCTCAATTATTAGAAATCCTGGAGGAGCTGTTCGTGCAAATGAATATAAAATATATCCTTGCTGGGCTTGATTTGATCTTTCGAGATTTATTTGGTAACTTCCTTCGATAGCATCACATACTAGATTTATTGCAATCACTGAGGATATATTCACGTTTTGAGGAGCAATATGCCTACCACTACCATCTGGGTCATTATTATGTTTGAGGATAGTTGTTTGTTGTGGCATTTTGTTCCATGCGGCGAGTATTTGTGGAAAGTATTCATCGAGGAGATCGTTTTTTGATTTTTTTAATTGGTCTACATTATACCCGGGGAGTTTAAATGCTAAAATATTCTCTACGCGTATATTATATATTTTTGCAAATTCTATTCTTGATTTAAGATTAACAGCATTTAAGACCATTTGAATAATCCATAAATTAAATACTTCCATGTCAGCGATAATTTGATTACATATTTCTATGTATTTGATGATCTCATCTCGCGGGGATTCTTTGGAAAGTTTTTCTCACAATATATTTCTATATTTTTCAAATTCATTATTTATTTTTATAAAGTGTTCATTAATTTTACTTTGAATCGGTTGAAACCACCCACCGATTGGTTCTTCAATCCGCCCACTGAAGAAATCTAAAACTCCAAAATTTGTATCATATGATATCATTGCATCATGATATGATTTCTTATCAGAATTATAATCAGACTTTTGTGGTTCTGGTGGTATTTGTAAGGATGTCCGAGATGGGGTTTCAGGCCATCCTAGCTCGGTTCTGATTGAACTCTGATAGATATCTACGACATACCCGGATGAGTTTATCTCAATCGCGGATGATAACGTCGGCTCATGAACCGTTATAGTGAGTTTTTATTCTTTTCCAGTAATAGATTTTATTCTACGCTGTAATTCATTATTGATCAGTTCAATTTGGTAGGAGCCAGATGGTAAGGAAACAACATTCCAGTCTGGAGTTCCTTCTTGTTTATTTATACTCACAAACACCAGGGAATTATTCGGCTTTTGACCACCGAATGGTACTGATCTAATATTAGGCCAACTGTGATACACTCGTAGTTTTGCTAGTGCCATCTCCTTCACTGGAATCACAGTGGGGAAATTCACACTGAATTCAGAACCTGTTGAGGTTATTGAGATCATGCAGGTCTTCACCAGGTGGTATTTTCCGCTATTCGTTGAAGTAGTTCTTGCGATGTTACGACATTTTTCATAACAAAATATAACTACAACGGCAAATGATGACATCAAAATTAAAAGAGGGTACCAAATAAAAGTGATTTGAGTGGTTAATCAGTTATCGTCAGATTCTGGTATGTATGGTCTTTGCAGTCTTTCTTCAATACTTTTTCTAACTCTTTCATAACTAACTTTAGAGCTTTCTTCTACGATTTCCCAATTGATTACTAAATAATACTGTTCGATACATGTATCTGATAAATTAACAAGGACGTCACTACTATTCTTCTCAATGTACATTTTTTGATTATATGTAAGATATTCATCAATGATATAATTAAAGATGTTTTTAGAACAATGATTTAATAAACACCCCAACGAACCCCACCAATCAGGTTGCGTAAAGATAAAATACCATGACGAGTCATATGATAATATGCTTTCACGTTCGCCTTTTATTAAACCACGATCATAATCATCAATATCAAGCATTTGTAAACATATCTCATAGGATGGAAAAACAGCAATTCTTTTTCTACAATGTTACAATTAGTTAAATTTGTAAGGTATTTAAACCCAGTTGCAGCTGTTAAGTAGTAGTAGTAGTAGTAGTAGTAGAACTACAAGTCAGCACAATACTGGCATACCTATACAGATAAAGCATCCAAATATACACAAATACTAAATGCTAAAAGATAACAGGTAAAAAAAAATGTGAAAAATTATTTCAAGTATATATGAGAGATAAAGTTTAAAAGTGCAGAAGTCATAAAACATGGAAATGTTAATGACAACACAGACGTATTTATTGCAGCAAGATTTAACATATATGAGTGCTACCCTGTTGGGTATGTGAAAATCTAACTACAAGTTGACCTCGCAAGAAATAATTTGTATCAGGACCCCATCTTTCACTTTTTGATCGACACTGAGTTCAATGTCACAGAATTTTGTGCACAACTATAAAATTACATTTTGGATAGCTGTTTTTGTTCATAACTCCTTGGATGAAATTCTCATTGTGATTGCCTTTCTGTCCAAACTGTTTATATCATAATACAACTTAAAGTGCTAGATGTTAAAGCAAAACTGGTAAAATCCTCACAGTCACAAGATAATATAGTTCTTTGCTTGACCTCAGGTCACAATTAGCATTTTCTAAAAACAACCATTACCTAATGGAAAATAACCTTATAGGATGATCTAATGAGCCTTGTTTATTTACAACTCAATATACTTTAAAATTCACTTAGGAATCTTCAATACCCTGATCAACATTTTTACCACTTCTTGTTTAACTGAATAATAATTTGGTTAATAAGCCCATACACATAAAGAAAAAGGAAGCTGTTAATAAATGAAATAACATTTAAAAAGTCAATAAGGTCAGGCAGAAATGAACTTATTTTTGGACAAGGTCAAGTCTAGCAAACAGTGTTACATTACAATAACTTGCAATGAAATAAAACAATTAAAATTAACAGACAAACAATTCAATTAAACTTGCATAACAAAGATAAATGGGCAAAACTGGAAAGATATTATTAAACAATTTCTGTCATGAATACCAGATCTATGGCAAGTAAATTAACGATCATTTCAGTGTGAATTTTCTTTTCTTGTGTTGCCTGTTTAGTGAACGCACCAATTAAGGTGTACATAAATCCTTTTGAAATGGATAATTACAGATTTTATTTCATCATGGAAATTGCAGAATGTGGACCTATCTTATGGCTGGTGAATTTAGGTTTTCATAGTTGAGGCAACACTGGATTTTTAACATTTCATTTACTTTGCTTGAGTTTGATCTTTTTACTTATTGAGTTTGAATCATGAAACAAAGTTATTGTATACGTCTCTCTTAGCATATCCTTACCAGAAAAGATAATTATGACCTTTTGTTTTAAATTTTACTGGCTTGGTTATGATTTTGCATTTAGTTAATGAATGCATAGGCCTTTGACATACTATGGGCATATTCTCCTGTCCAGAATCTTGAAACTTGTAGATGCTCCCTGATGATCACTACTCCCGCCTTTCATTAGTAGGTCATTATGCCCCATACTTTACTTTTCACTGACTTAAGTTAATTTTGTGTTGGATGTTCATTTCATGGGTACTGTTCAAGCTAGAAACATGGAATTAATGATGATATGCAACTCTGATACTACAAAACTCTTAAAAATAATGGAGGATCATCATGACCTTTGTTTCATCTTTTAATGGCTTCAGTCAAATTTTTGGCATTAAACTGGTGACCACACAGGATTTTTGCAACCTATATACAAAATATTCTACCTAAAGTCAATAAAACTGAGTGGATGCATTTTGATAAATTGAATAATGAGGTCTCTTTGACCTTTATTTTGTGCTTCAATGATTTCGTTAAAATTTTGTTTTAATAGTAAATTTATTGAGTGCAGTTTTTTTCCCAATGAAGCTTGATAACTGCATTGCTTACAAGTGGAGGATGATTTGACCTACATTTTATGCTTTACTAACATGGGTAAAATATATGTGTTAATGATCACATTGATTCATTCATGCTTGACTATTCTAATTCTTGATCTACTCAGAAGGCCCTTAATGACCCATGCAGTTGGAAGAAGTACCCTTATAAATATGTATATTTATTAGTAAACTTATTGTATATATTAGACTCCACCTGTATATATGTGAATGTGTACACATGAATTGGATGAGTGGACTTGCTTTTAATGCCAGGCTTTATCTGTAGTGGCTAATCAAGGTAATTATTAATGCATGAAATGTACTTGTCCTGCTGACTATCACATACAATGTATTTGTCCTGCTGACTATCATGTGAAATGTATTTGTCCTGCTGACATCACATGAAATGTATTTGTCCTGCTATCAGGTGAAATGTATTTATCCTGCTGACTATCACATAAAATGTATTTGTCCTGCTGACTTTCACATGAAATGTATTTGTCCGTCCTGCTGACTATCAGGTGAAATGTATTTGTCCTGCTGACTATCAGGTGAAATGTATTTGTCCTGCTGACTATCACATGAAATGTATTTGTCCTGCAATCACATTAATGTATTTGTCCTGCTGACTATCACATGAAATGTATTTGTCCTGCTGACTATCACTTGAAATGTATTTGTCCTGCTGACTATCAGGTGAAATGTATTTGTCCTGCTGACTATCACATGAAATACATTTGTCCTGCAATCACATTAATGTATTTGTCCTGCTGACTATTACATGAAATGTATTTGTCCTGCTGACTATCACATGAAATGTATTTGTCCTGCAATCACACTAATGTATTTGTCCTGCTGACTATCACATGAAATGTATTTGTCCTGCTGACTATCAGGTGAAATGTATTTGTCCTGCTGACTATCACATGAAATACATTTGTCCTGCAATCACATTAATGTATTTGTCCTGCTGACTATTACATGAAATGTATTTGTCCTGCTGACTTTCACATGAAATGTATTTGTCCTGCTGACTATCAGGTGAAATGTATTTGTCCTGCTGACTATCACATGAAATACATTTGTCCTGCAATCACATTAATGTATTTGTCCTGCTGACTATTACATGAAATGTATTTGTCCTGTTGACTATCACATGAAATACATTTGTCCTGCTGACTATCAGGTGAAATGTATTTGTCCTGCAATCACATTAATGTATTTGTCCTGCTGACTATCACATGAAATGTATTTGTTCTTCTATCATGTGAAATGTATTTGACCTGCTGACTATCACATGAAATGTATTTGTTCTGCTGACTATTACATGAAATGTATTTGTTCTGCTAACTATCAAGTAAAATGTATTTGTCCTGCTAACTATCATGTAAAATGTATTTGTCCTGCTGACTATCATGTGAAATGTATTTGTTCTGCTGACTATTACATGAAATGTATTTGTTCTGCTAACTATCATGTAAAATGTATTTGTCCTGCTGACTATCATGTGAAATGTATTTGTCCTGCTATCAGGTGAAATGTATTTGTCCTGCTGACTATCACATGAAATGTATTTGTCCTGCTGACTGTCAGGTGAAATATATTTGTCCTGCTGACTATCAAATGAAATGTATTTGTCCTGCTATCACATGAAATGTATTTCTCCTGCTGACTATCACATGAAATGTATTTGTTCTTCTAACTATCATGTGAAATGTATTTGTCCTGCTGACTATTACATGAAATGTATTTGTCCTGCTGACTATCACATGAAATGTATTTGTTCTGCTGACTATTACATGAAATGTATTTGTTCTGCTAACTATCATGTAAAATGTATTTGTCCTGCTGACTATCATGTGAAATGTATTTGTTCTGCTAACTATCAAGTAAAATGTATTTGTCCTGCTGACATCATATGAAATGTATTTGTCCTGCTATCAGGTGAAATGTATTTCTCCTGCTGACTATCACATGAAATGTATTTGTCCTGCTGACTGTCAGGTGAAATATATTTGTCCTGCTGACTATCACATGAAATGTATTTGTCCTGCTATCACATGAAATGTATTTCTCCTGCTGACTATCACATGAAATGTATTTGTCCTGCTGACTATCACATGAAATGTATTTGTCCTGCTGACTATCACACAGGTTACTCAGAGCCTGTGACTTTCAGTGGTAAAATCCAATGTTTGTGGGTAGACACTGATAACTGCTTGTTAAGCAGATTTACAACTGTTACAATAGTTTTTAAGCTCTGTCACAGTAGGTGGTTAGGTTGGTCCCTGGTTACACATTATGTTAACACCATACTGGCTGTATGGTTTTTATTTTTTAAAAGTTAACATTTTAAATTTATAAATGATTAAAAGATCAAATTAAAAATAAAGATGACCAAAATATATTTAGCTTGAAATGGCGCCAACATCTTTTTTTTTAGTCTGAAATTATTTTATGGATGACAATTTTTATATTTACTACCTGACCTGATAATAGTAGAGATGAACTATATAATTATTGATTACACTCTAATACATATAGATTATAATTTAAAAGATGTACACTTGCAGAAACATGCATTACTTTGATATATTACAGTACACCTAATTTTTCTGTTGGGAAACCAGCAGCACATAGTCACGGTCTCATCCAATTGGGTACATTGTACTTATGTTATATATGAATTCATTCATGTAATGCAGTTGGCAGCAGGGTCATAGGTTGCTGGGTGAGGCTGAGTGGGGGGGGGGGGGCTTCATACATTTTAGTAAAACGGTCTACTTCTCAATATAGACTACTCTAGCATACTATACCTTAAGATGCTGTTAGGTAAAATGGGGTTTTCATCTCCAGCCCCATAGTTATTGAAAATATGCATCCCTATTTAATGGCCTGTATCAGAATTTAAGAAACTCATGTTATGAAAGGGAATTAGGTTTAACCAAAATGGAGATAATAATAATAATAATAATAATAATAATAATAATAATAATAATAATAATAATAATAATAAGCACCATCTGTCAACTTATTTGGCTTTCAATCGAGCAAAAACTTCCTGCCTACAGTCATGATTCCTCAATTACCCTTTCTTAGGAAAGATTCATTTTACGAGGAACTCGGTTTTTGAATCTTTTTTTTTTTTGTTTTTTCAGGCAAGATACATTTTATAATGAACTCAGTTTTTGAATCTTGTGTTTTGTTTTTTCAGGCAAGATACATTTTATGAGGAACTCAGTTTTTGAATCTTGTGTGGTTTTTTTTTTTAGGAAAGATACATTTTATGAGGAACTCAGTTTTTGAATCTTGTGTTTTGTTTTTTCAGGCAAGACAACACATTCTTTATTCTCACTGCAGTCTTTTGTTTTTCTTGCATCAGGCCAGATGTCCAGCTGATAGAGGAAGAGTCATGGCGGTCCAAGGCTGAGGTGGAACTGGACAGTGTCCAGATTAGTAACCCTAAGTTAGACCAGATTCTTCAAGATGAAAACTGGGTTGATGATGTAACGTAAGTTTTAAAGTATTGTCATCGTGATAAAACAGTTCATGTCAAATGTTGAGATTACTTTGGATAAAATTATTAATTTTATTAGTAGGACATGGATACATCCACTCAGTTATCCTAAATCAAAATTGCAAGCTTGTTTTAAATCTTATTTTTGCAAGCTTGTATTTGGAACATTGCCGCAAGCTTATTTTTACAAGTTTATTTTTGCAAGCTTATTTTTGCAAGCTTGCACAGATTTCTTGCTACAAGCATGTGGGCTTTCAAACATCAGACATGATTGTTGTCCCCCGCCCCCCAAAAAACCTGAAATATTAAGGGGTGTGGATGACCTGTATTGCGTTGCAGGTTTCATTGTTTTATGCTCCCAACTGCAAATACAAGTCCTCTAGCGTTCAGTTTTCTTATGAACTGACCAACTACATTTACATCAACTTTACATGCACTCAGGCCATTCCTATTTCCACACATTTTTAAGTTTATTCAAACTTTTTGTGTCCTGGTCTTTCAGTAACTCTAGAGTAGATGCCATGTTTTGCAAATATAAAGCTACTTAACTTCAACTTTGTGGAAAAATCACACTTAAAATAACATTGAGCATTATAAAAGTAACAACAAACAAGTGCAGTACATGATATCAATTGGACTTAATGCCCTGCGAGCTGCAGCACATTTATTGTTGATAACTTCATTGAGGCTAGCTTCAGTAAGACAGCTATCAGGGCTCTCCTCTTAATTCCTTTTTAAAATGTTTCAAAGCAAAAAATATGAGTTATCCTTTGTAATTTTAATGTTTGGAAAACGTGTGCAAAATAACTCACCAGTAACACTAGTGACTAGTGACAACACTAACTGAAGGAGGAAGGTTTGTTTCTAAAAGAAATTTAATAAATATAATTTTGATCAAATTTTATTAAGGTTCTCTCTGGTATTTATATATGTCGCAAGTTCAGGCTGAGTTGTGTGTGATGAAGCAAGAACCTGATGTTTATAAGCTTTTCAGTGCGCCTTCATGCCTGATAGTGAAATCACATTACACAATTTGGAAAGCGTCAAGTTTTCTCAGTTACTATATGGCTTCACAAATCTACACAAGACAGCACGATTGTCCTTTCAGTTGTTTCCTTCTCATTCCCTGGAGAAAATTCTGAATATTCTTCTTTCCTATTTAACATGATTAGAAGCTGAACATTACGAAGACAAGATACTTCAACAACGGTAACAATTTGCGAAATCAAATATGGCGGATAAAGACATGCATTGTAGCCGTGATTTCAAATGAACCAATTCTATTGTAGAACTGTATTCCTATATACTAGTGATACATTCTATAAAAATAGAACCAAATGCACGTTCTAAACTGAAAATTCCAATGAAATTGTTATTATTTATTTTAATTAAAAAAACAGTTTTTGCTGCCCCCCCTAAAAAAAACGTACACCTATATTCAGGTCCAAATGATGGCAGAAATAAGGAAAAAACCGGACAGTTGGAAGCTATGCTATTGTTAGTTTTTTGGGGGTTGGCTTGATATTGTGTGGATAGCCTGGGACAGCAGCTGACCCTGTGTCAGGTGACTACCTCATATTCTGGTACAAGTTTGATTTTCTTATATGCCTTTTTTGTGGAATTGCAAAGTTAATTTATGACTTATTAAATGCTGAGAAGGTTAAATGTTCCTTGACCTACCTGCATATTTAATGATTAAATAATGTTATCTTATAGTTGCAGTGTAGTGGAAAACAAATCTGTTCAGCAAAAACATTATGATAAATTTCATTGTTCAAGTTTATTCATTCACTGCAAGCTTACCCATGGTTGCAGAATGTGCACCTTAGCTGCAAGCATGTGCATGCTAGTTTGATACAAGCATGGTCTCAATCTTTTACAAGAATGGAAATATATGAAGAAACTTATTGCAAGCTAGTTTAAATTTACTTTCTGAAACATGCAAGAAAACTTGTGCAAGCTAGTTTTACTTTCTGAAGAAAAGAAGTAAGCTTGCGCAAGCTAGTTTTACTTTCTGAAGCAAATAAGAAACCTTGTACAAGTTATATTCAGCTAGTTTGCCTTAAAATTAAGCCTGCACTTGCTTGTACAAGCTTACGCAAGCATCTGTGTTAGCTTATAAACGTCATATTAGCTTATCGCAAGCTTGTTACAATCTTGCGGCACGGATGCATTTTGGTTTGGGATATCCAATCGGGGTACACTAATTCAATTTCACAGGTTAAATAAAGAAACATGTATGAATTTTTCATATAATATATATAAATAATATATATACTTATATACATGTATATTAATGAACAGAACGCTATGTATCTATGTGCTATGTGTGTGCATATATGGATCTACACCATTGTCTCCTGTAGACAGACAGATGCCAAGAAGATATATATATATATATATATATATATATATATATATATATATATATATATATATATATATATATATTATTATTATTATTATTATTACAGTGGCCTTGTTCCTCACTGTATATCCATACTGAAGATATGCCACCAACTCACAGAACGATTGGTTGAAATGACAATGGAGAATTCCCATCAGGTTCGAACTGAGGAACTATTGACAGATATCATCACTGTTTCAAAGAGAATTGGTCCACGTGTGGATGAAGTTGTGCAATCCATGTACCCACCTTTAGATGCTCGGCTTCTTGAAGCCAGGTACATGTAAAATTATTTTTATTTACCTGCCTTTGCAAGCATCATTGCCGTTTTCCATCTCAGTAGGTGCTGCTTGAGGGGCCCCCATTTTAATATTACTTTGTTTTCTAATTTGCTTTATATTACCCTGAAACAGTTTGACTGTTATTTAGTTATACTGATCATTGTCCATCATCCATCCATCCAGTTGTATAAGTTTGTTATTGCTACTCAAACTATATTTAGGATAGCCTTGAAACTTTACATACTAAATTCATCCCTTTTTGGTTGGTCCTAAAGTATCTTGAGAATCGCCATGAAACTTTACATACACATTCATCCCTTTCTTTGATTGGTCCTAAAGTACCTTGAGAATCACCATGAAACTTTACACACACATTCATCCCTTTCTTTGGTTGGTCCAAAAGTACCTTGAGAATCGTCATGAAACTTTATGTACAAATTCATCCCTTTCTTTGGTTGGTCCAAAAGTACCTTGAGAATCACCATGAAATTTTACATACACATTCATCCCTTTCTTTGATTGGTCCTAAGGTACCTTGAGAATCGCCATGAAACTTAACATACACATTCATCCCTTTCTTTGATTGGTCCTAAAGTACCTTGAGAATCACCATGAAACTTTACATACACATTCATCCCTTTCTTTGATTGGTCCTAAAGTACCTTGAGAATCACCATGAAACTTTACATACACATTCATCCCTTTCTTTGATTGGTCCTGAAGTACCTTGAGAATCGTCATGAAACTTTACATACACATTCATCCCTTTCTTTGATTGGTCCTAAAGTACCTTGAGAATCACCATGAAACTTTTCATACACATTCATCCCTTTCTTTGGTTGGTCCTAAAGTACCTTGAGAATCGTCATGAAACTTTATGTACACATTCATCCCTTTCTTTGGTTGGTCCAAAAGTACCTTGAGAATCGCCATGAAACTTAACACACACATTCATCCCTTTCTTTGGTTGGTCCAAAAGTACCTTGAGAATCGTCATGAAACTTTATGTACACTTTCATCCCTTTCTTTGGTTGGTCCTAAAGTACCTTGAGAATTGCCATGAAACTTAATATACACATATACACATTCATCCCTTTCTTTGGTTGGTCCAAAAGTACCTTGAGAATTGCCATGAAACTTAACATACACATTCATCCCTTTCTTTGATTGGTCCTAAAGTACCTTGAGAATCGCCATGAAACTTTTCATACACATTCATCCCTTTCTTTGGTTGGTCCTAAAGTACCTTGAGAATCGTCATGAAACTTTATGTACACATTCATCCCTTTCTTTGGTTGGTCCAAAAGTACCTTGAGAATCGCCATGAAACTTAACACACACATTCATCCCTTTCTTTGGTTGGTCCTAAAGTACCTTGAGAATTGCCATGAAACTTAATATACACATATACACATTCATCCCTTTCTTTGGTTGGTCCAAAAGTACCTTGAGAATCGCCATGAAACTTAACATACACATTCATCCCTTTCTTTGGTTGGTCCTAAAGTACCTTGAGAATCGCCATGAAACTTAATATACACATATACACATTCATCCCTTTCTTTGGTTGGTCCAAAAGTACCTTGAGAATTGCCATGAAACTTAACATACACATTCATCCCTTTTTTTGGCTGGTCCTAAAGTACCTTGAGAATTGCCATGAAACTTAATATACACATATACACATTCATCCCTTTCTTTGGTTGGTCCAAAAGTACCTTGAGAATCGCCATGAAACTTTTCATACACATTCATCCCTTTCTTTGATTGGTCCTAAAGTACCTTGAGAATCGCCATGAAACTTTACATACACATTCATCCCTTTCTTTGATTGGTCCTGAAGTACCTTGAGAATCGTCATGAAACTTTACATACACATTCATCCCTTTCTTTGATTGGTCCTGAAGTACCTTGAGAATCGTCATGAAACTTTATGTACACATTCATCCCTTTCTTTGATTGGTCCTAAAGTACCTTGAGAATCACCATGAAACTTTACATACACATTCATCCCTTTCTTTGGTTGGTCCAAAAGTACCTTGAGAATTGCTATGAAAGTTTACATTCACATTCATCCCTTTCTTTGATTGGTCCTAAAGTGCCTTGAGAATCGCCATGAAACTTTACATTCACATTCATCCCTTTCTTTGATTGGTCCTAAAGTACCTTGAGAATCGCCATGAAACTTTACATACACATTCATCCCTTTCTTTGATTGGTCCTAAAGTACCTTGAGAATCACCATGAAACTTTTCATACACATTCATCCCTTTCTTTGATTGGTCCTAAAGTACCTTGAGAATCGCCATGAAACTTTACATACACATTCATCCCTTTCTTTGATTGGTCCAAAAGTACCTTGAGAATCGCCATGAAACTTTACATACACATTCATCCCTTTCTTTGGTTGGTCCTAAAGTACCTTGAGAATCGTCATGAAACTTTATGTACACATTCATCCCTTTCTTTGGTTGGTCCAAAAGTACCTTGAGAATCGCCATGAAACTTAACACACACATTCATCCCTTTCTTTGGTTGGTCCTAAAGTACCTTGAGAATCGCCATGAAACTTAATATACACATATACACATTCATCCCTTTCTTTGGTTGGTCCAAAAGTACCTTGAGAATCGCCATGAAACTTAACATACACATTCATCCCTTTCTTTGTTTGGTCCTAAAGTACCTTGAGAATCGCCATGAAACTTTACATTCACATTCATCCCTTTCTTTGATTGGTCCTAAAGTACCTTGAGAATCGTCATGAAACTTTACATACACATTCATCCCTTTCTTTGATTGGTCCTGAAGTACCTTGAGAATCGTCATGAAACTTTACATACACATTCATCCCTTTCTTTGATTGGTCCTGAAGTACCTTGAGAATCGTCATGAAACTTTACATTCACATTCATCCCTTTCTTTGATTGGTCCTAAAGTACCTTGAGTCCTAAATAAACATGGTGCTGATTAGTCATCCAGTATAACCCCTATGGTGGCCATCTTGAAAATATTGTTATCACTACCTCTCCTGAAAATACATGTTATCATTTCACAATGGGGATATCACAGAAAGGCTTCTTATGATGTCTAGTTGGTCCGAAATGAAAATGGTGCCAAAAATGGCTTATTATATGGAGTTGGTTCTAAATAGGTGCTCTTCTCTGCCTGAATTGACAGTCATATCAATATGAGGTTTTCACTTAAAGACCGATTATGATGTCAAGTTGGTGGTAAACAAAAATGTTGCCAATCGTACAACCTATATGTCTGCTATGATGACTACTCCATGAATGAATTACCAAACTTGATGGAATTTTCAAAGTCCTCATTGGAAATCATGCCAGTTTGAAATCCAATATGGCTACCACAAAATCTGTCTTAAAATTTTTTGTATATTAATAATAATAATGAGGACTTTGTATAGCGCTTAATCTTTAGAAGCTCTAAGCGCTGTACACCATCTATAATGATATGACTACATTTCAGAAAACAAATGACAAAAACAATGAAATTGGAAAACATAAAAACATACTGAAAACATATAAGATACAAAACATTATTAGGTCTCTAAGTTTGTCCCTGCAGTCGAAAAAGGTGAGTTTTAAGAGCACTCTTAAAAGGGACCACTGTGTCTTTGTGTCTAATTTCAATGGGCAATTTGTTGCACATCGCTGGGCCCTGATATGCAAAAGAACGTTGTCCATATGACTTCATTTTCACAGTAGGAACAATGAGTATACGATTGTCAGAAGAAGAGTGTAAGTATCTTGCTGGTGTATACCGGTACACATGGGTGAGGCCGGATAGGTATGATGGACTGGAGTCTGTCATTGAAACATAGCACAGAGAACAAATTTTGTGTTTGATTCTGTATTGAATTGATAGCCAGTGTAGGGTACAAAGCAGTGGTGAGGTGTGCTTTGATCGAGGTACTCTAAAGATGATCTGTGCAGCTGTGTTTTGAAACTCTTGAAGACAGAATTGAGTTACAATAGTCCAGTCTTTAAAGTACTATTGAACACACACGTGTTTTAGTGGCATCAACTGAAGGATATTTACGAATGGAACTGATGTGTCTCAGTTCAAGATATGCAGCCTTGCATATGTTCATGACATGTTGGTGCAATGTGAGAGTACTATCTAGAGTAACACCTAGGTTTCATACTGACTGTGAATTTAATGTTGGTGTTGATGATATTTATTGTTTGAGGTAAAGGATGTGAATGAGAAAGTCTTTGCCTTGTGATCAGAATAGCCTCAGTTTTATCATCATTCATCTGCAGCTTGTTACATGTCATCCATGATTTCACATCTGAAATGCACCTCTCTAATCCATGGATGGTCAAATCAGTTTCAGTTGGGTGGCTAGGCTTGTATATTTGTGTGTCATCAGCATTCAATGGGTGAGACACTGAGTGATGATCTTTGACACTTGAGAGCGACTGAGTGTATAGAATGAAGAGAACACTTCAAAGAACAGACCCCTGTGGAACACGACAACATACGTCAACTGAACTGGAATGTATTCCATTTGAAGATATAATTTGTGTCCTATTGACTAAGTAGGACTTGAACCACTGTAAGGCTATATTCTGAATGCCAAATACATGCTGGAGACGGTGAAGTAATATATCATGGTCTATTGTGTCAAATGCTGCAGACAAATCAAGGAGGGTGAGGATTGTAATCTTTCCACTATGCAAAGCAGAGAAAATGTCATTAAATACTTTCAGAAGAGTAGTTTTCGTACTGTGGCAAGAGCGATATGCAAACTGTGCATTGCTGAAAAGACTGTTTGAATTCAAATGAGATACAAATTGGGCTAGAACAACCTTCTCTAATATTTTTATATATAATATGAATGGAAGATTAGAAACTGGGCGGTAGTTCGTTAAATCGTTATGGTCAAGTATTAGTTTTTTCAGCAGAGGCTTTATGATGGCAGTTTTGAAAAATGATGGGAATTCCCCCGATGAGAAAGAGAGATATTAATAACATCAGTTTGTGAAGGCAATATTGGGTCTAAGCATTCAAGCAGCAGTAATGTCAGAATTGGACCAAGTTCACAAGACTTTGGTGCACTCTTCATCACGATTGTCCGTACTAAATCAATAGAGACAGGTTCAATTGTTCCTATTGGTTGTTGCTGAAATTCTGTATCATAACTGTATGGTGACGAGTCAGTTGATATTCTCTCTCTTAATTATTGTATGATCATTATGACATGGGTTTGTATTCTAATGATGACTTCTTTTTCCTAAATGGAAATGGTGCCATTCTGACATCCCATATATTTACCACAGAAGCTTACTTGAAAATATTGTTATTGTTGAAGAATATCAGATGGTTGCAATAAAAAAGAAGAAATGGCTTATTTAGAATCCTGGAAATTCATTTTGCCCAGTCAGTTATCAGTCCCTGTTTCATAAACACCTTAAAATAATGCAGACCAATGACTGTACTTTAGTAATGTTTAGTATTTTAATTGCATCTGATTTACTTAATATTATTTGAATTTCTTATTTTGATAATAAATATTTATTTGTAGAGGATGACTTATTCACCCTTAAAGTCCCTTAAGAATTATAATAATGTATATGATATAATTATTTAGTATAACATATCATTATTATTGTAAATACTAAATTCTGTTTATCTGCTAGTAACATATAGATGATAAGAATATTCCTTCTTCTGATAGTTACCCGTCATCTATTGTCTATGTAATTTCCACAGGTTATTTTACCCATCATCTGTTGCCTTTGTAATTTCCACATGTTATTTTACCCATCATCTGTTGCCTTTGTAATTCCCACATGTTATTTTACCCATCATCTATTGCCTATGTATTTTCCACATGTTATTTTACCCATCATCTATTGCCTATGTATTTTCCACATGTTATTTTACCCATCATCTATTGCCTATGTATTTTCCACATGTTATTTTACCCATCATCTATTGCCTATGTAATTTTCACATGTTATTTTACCCATCATCTGTTGCCTATGTATTTTCCACATGTTATTTTACCCATCATCTATTGCCTATGTATTTTCCACATGTTATTTTACCCATCATCTATTGCCTATGTAATTTTCACATGTTATTTTACCCATCATCTGTTGCCTATGTATTTTCCACACAATAACTTGAGTACTCCATCCTCTACAGTTACCGATCTTTGTGAATGGCGCGAACTTGGGTTAAGGACAAATCCCTGTAGATTTTAGAGTCAGACGTCAAGAAGATTTTAGAGTCAGAGGTCAAGATTACCTGAAAGAATTAAATTAACATGTTAACATTGTTTCTAGATCAATGCTTGAACTTAAGAATAAGAATCAGTATTGGGAAAAGAAAAATATTCAAAGATCAAGAATACTGATTGAAAGAAGAAAAATGTTTCCAGTCACAAAATAGTATGGTTCATATAATTTTGAAAAATCATTGAAATTTAAGGGATTGCCTTTGAATTTGAAAAAGTTGGTTTTATCCTTGGATTTGTGAAAAAAAACTTTTGAAAGTTTCACAAAGTGCAAGTTGTTAACATCTGATACATAATTTATATGGTCAAAAGCATTTTATCATCTTTTCCACTAAAAGGTGAAGAGAACAGATACAACAAAATCATATAATTAAAAAAATTATGAATTCCCCTTGTGCAAAAATCCAATTTTTGATTGCTTGTGCGCAGCATAAATTAATGACTGTATTAAGGTATTTTACTGAAATTAAAGACAGGCTTGACATGTTGCAGTGTAATAGAACAACTGTATTAAGGTATTTTACTGAAATTAAAGACGGGCTTGACATGTTGCAGTGTAATAGAACAACTGTATTAAGGTATTTTACTGAAATTAAAGACAGGCTTGACATGTTGCAGTGTAATAGAACAACTGTATTAAGGTATTTTACTGAAATTAAAGACAGGCTTGACATGTTGCAGTGTAATAGAACAACTGTATTAAGGTATTTTACTGAAATTAAAGACAGGCTTGACATGTTGCAGTGTAATAGAACAACTGTATTAAGGTATTTTACTGAAATTAAAGACAGGCTTGACATGTTGCAGTGTAATAGAACAACTGTATTAAGGTATTTTACTGAAATTAAAGACAGGCTTGACATGTTGCAGTGTAATAGAACAACTGTATTAAGGTATTTTACTGAAATTAAAGACAGGCTTGACATGTTGCAGTGTAATAGAACAACTGTATTAAGGTATTTTACTGAAATTAAAGACAGGCTTGACATGTTGCAGTGTAATAGAACAACTGTATTAAGGTATTTTACTGAAATTAAAGACGGGCTTGACATGTTGCAGTGTAATAGAACAACTGTATTAAGGTATTTTACTGAAATTAAAGACAGGCTTGACATGTTGCAGTGTAATAGAACAACTGTATTAAGGTATTTTACTGAAATTAAAGACAGGCTTGACATGTTGCAGTGTAATAGAACAACTGTATTAAGGTATTTTACTGAAATTAAAGACAGGCTTGACATGTTGCAGTGTAATAGAACAACTGTATTAAGGTATTTTACTGAAATTAAAGACAGGCTTGACATGTTGCAGTGTAATAGAACAACTGTATTAAGGTATTTTACTGAAATTAAAGACAGGCTTGACATGTTGCAGTGTAATAGAACAACTGTATTAAGGTATTTTACTGAAATTAAAGACAGGCTTGACATGTTGCAGTGTAATAGAACAACTGTATTAAGGTATTTTACTGAAATTAAAGACAGGCTTGACATGTTGCAGTGTAATAGAACAACTGTATTAAGGTATTTTACTGAAATTAAAGACGGGCTTGACATGTTGCAGTGTAATAGAACAACTGTATTAAGGTATTTTACTGAAATTAAAGACGGGCTTGACATGTTGCAGTGTAATAGAACAACTGTATTAAGGTATTTTACTGAAATTAAAGACGGGCTTGACATGTTGCAGTGTAATAGAACAACTGTATTAAGGTATTTTACTGAAATTAAAGACGGGCTTGACATGTTGCAGTGTAATAGAACAACTGTATTAAGGTATTTTACTGAAATTAAAGACGGGCTTGACATGTTGCAGTGTAATAGAACAACTGTATTAAGGTATTTTACTGAAATTAAAGACGGGCTTGACATGTTGCAGTGTAATAGAACAACTGTATTAAGGTATTTTACTGAAATTAAAGACAGGCTTGACATGTTGCAGTGTAATAGAATGTATTTATTGGAGTTTAATAGCAAAAAAAAAATGGCTATATGGTACCAGAAAAAATGAAGTTAATATAAAACAAACACTTGCACAAAGCCTTTAAGATGAGTTAAACCCAATCAGAAAACATTAAACAACAAAAAGTACAGGGTAAACATGTTAAAATTCTGACAAATGTATATAAATGAAAAGAAGAGGTAAGAAAATAAATCCTTAAAATATAGGGTCAGAATTTTTTATATGAACCACATTCCCACTAAAATGAACCACATTCCCACTAAAATCCAATATTTTCTATGGTGATACATCATCAGAAAGTTCCTTAACAAAGTTCAACTACATTTCTGTCCCACATGTTGACAGCCCATCCGCTCCACAAAAATGTCAGGGTATGTATTCTGGTCAAGATTTACCCATTAGGAGGTATGAAAGAGCCATGTTTGTCTTTGATATGCTGTTGACACAATGACATTTCAATTCTGTGATATTGTTCTAAATGAGGGCTGCCACTTTCCACTCTGTGATATTGTTCTATATGAGGGCTGCCATTTTCCACTCTGTGATTTTTCTTTATGAGGGATGCCACTTTCCACTCTGATTTGTTATTATGAGGGATGCCACTTTCCACTGTGATACTGTTCTTTATGAGGGATGCCACTTTTCACTCTGTGATTATTTC
Source organism: Unio delphinus (assembly GCA_029339505.1). NCBI lineage: Eukaryota > Metazoa > Mollusca > Bivalvia > Unionida > Unionidae > Unio > Unio delphinus. The sequence goes on along the minus strand of JAQISU010000041.1, from coordinate 5,419,095 downwards.
TAAATGAGGGATGCCACTTTTCACTCTGTGATTATTTCTATATGAGGGATGCCACTTTCCAACAATTCATTTGATGGTATGCAGATGTTTTGTGCAGTTTTCATTCCACAAACATTTGCTAATTGTATATTTAGAACATTCTGATCTATATCATATTTGATGTCTTTATGTAGGAACAGATAATGGTGGGGCATTCGGATTAAATTTTGACCTTGTGAATTGAGTGAGAACAACTTAATGAAGACATTTTAAAAAAACATTTTTTTGAAATGCACAAAAGCAGTACAGTGCATGACTTAACTATTTGCATGTTAGCTAGAGCTGTTCAAAAATTAAATGTTATGTGGTGTCCAAAAGCACTTTCATAGTGGCCAGTATAAAATACTGAATACTCACTGGATTTTCCTACCACCCATAATTTTAATTTAAGTGTTTCCACCCCCAACTCTGGTTTGATACTGGCCTAGACCAGCCAGGGCTAGCAGTTTTGGCACGTCTTTTGGAAATGTACTTACCTTACATTTCCTTGGTATTATATGACTAGTAATGTGTCATAAAAACCAACAAACAATCCACCCCCACCTCATCCACCCCTTTTTCTTGGGAACAGCCCATGGAAATTTTAATACCAATTCCTTAGAAACTTGCATTAATGTTTTAATGCATGATTTTGTTTTATTATATTTAGATGTACAGCTCTAGTCCTGTCTGTCAGTCATTTAGTGCTGGTCACCAAACATGCCTGTAAAAATTCTGGAAAATTTGACTGGATTGATCAGTATCTGGCTGATGTTGATGAACATCTAAAAGTAAGTTTGATATCATTACTTTGTACACTGTTTTAAGGGAATGGCTGCTGTTGATGTAAGTCTGGTTGATGTTGATGAACATCTAAAAGTAAGTTTGATATCATTACTTTGTACAGTTTTAAGGGAATGGCTGCTGTTGATATATGTCTCTCTGACTTTGATGAACTTCTCAATGTTAATTTGCAACAGTAGTTTTACAGAGTTTTACAGTAGAAACATTAGATTGATTTATAAGTTATTTTTGTGGGGGTATTTTCCATGGAGTCATATTGTCAGATCAAATTTATTTTCATTACAAATGTATTTTCATTACAAAATTTATTTTCATTACATATTTATTTTCATTACATATTTATTTTCAGTACAAATGTATTTTCATTACAAATTTATTTTCATTACATGTGTAGATTTCTTTGATATTACCTTGTATAGGTGCATATAAACCAAGTCCAACTGTATAAACTCGGATCTGCCATCACAAAATGAGCTGGCATATCTGGGTCTGTACAATTTGTTTGGACTAATCAGTGTAACAAATAATGTAGACCCTGATTTACTGTTGCATAATACACTGGCCAATAGGGTGTAGGATATTTGTAGTTGGGCCCTACCTATAAGTGAGTACATATATAAGTTTTTATGTGCTTATACAAACCTCTTATAATCCTCATCACGTGAAACATTCAGTATGAATTATCTCTATGCTTCTTATGTATGAACAATATGTTTCTTTTTTATTCATATCAGTGATATTTGTTATTACTTTGATATAAATACAAAACTACATTGTTTGAATGTATTGCCAATTGAGTTTTATGAATTCTTGGAAAATATTTTTTGGATTTTTAAACAAAACACCCAGTTAAGGAAGCTTAAAGCAACCTTTCAGACATGCACTATTCCGGTGCAAGTGACACAGAACAGTAAATATCTAACTGTGATAGCATTGTTTTATTTGTTTGTCCTACTTACCTACTCATTTATAAATTATTCAATATCCTGTAACAATTTTCTGGCAAAGAATCAGCTTATCCAATTGGCAGCCTCCTCTTTTTGGAGAGCTAAAGATGTCTTTTATGAGTCATTTACAGACTTAAAAGGTTCTTATGTGTTGTTAGTGGGGATGTAGAAACTTACCATCTGAATGCAGTAAAACCTGCCATAAAGGACACCTCACATTGAAAAATATCGCTAAGTGTTAAGACTCTTTAGTTTAAAACTAAGTAACAGAAAAAAGCAAAACCAAAAAGTTCATTGAAATCAGCAATGAATTTTTTTTCTCTTGGTTAAAAAGTGATAATTTAAGAGGAACATCCACTATTGTGAATTAAATCCCATATAATCCTAAATGTTCTATCACAGGTCAAAAGTAAAAATTGTTCCAAATAAATTTCAAATGGTCTTGAATGTGCTTGTGTACCAGTAGTCTTGAATAGGTTGATGCACCAACAGTCATGATGTATCACAATGAAATAATCAGAGTGTCTTTGAATGAATTCACAGTAATCCCAAAATAGTGATTTTGTCCAAAACATCAGCAAGCACCTTGTAATTACATTGAATAATTTAAATAAACTATTCCTCTTAAATTATATCTGAACACAAAAGTAGATAATTTAACAAACAGAACTTAAAGAAGAAATGAAATAATTTTGTTCATCTCAACCTTAAATAAAAACCTAAGACAAAATTAAATGACTGTATGTCGAATGTTTGCTTCCAGAACATTAAAACTTTTGTAAATAAGGCTAGACCTTGAACTCAAATATCAGTAAACATTTTTTTTTAAAAATGATACAAGTCAGATATGTCATAAATTATTACTGACATAGTTTTTCACCAGAAGATGTCTTATGATGTTTAGTTGGTCCTAAAAAAAATGGTGCCAATCTGGTGTATAGTATGGAAGAGTACTGTATAAGACAATTGGTAAATAAATGTGACAGACCTTTGGTTGATAAGTACCGGTGACATTTAATGTAGTTTGACTGTTTGAATATTTGCTTAGGTAGACTTAAGTAAAAATCCGATAGTAGCCCCACAGGTGACCAGAAAAAAATACATGGTTGTCCAGCTTAAATTTCATGTCCCCAAAAGGTGCCTGAATTTAAAACTGCTTGCTTCAGAACGACATCATTAGCTCCCTGTGTGTCATTAAAAAAAGGAATAGACCTGTAAAGCAAGTTTGTAGGTTAGTTTGAAAAATGTCAGAACAATTTATGCTGTCATACAGTAGCTCACAGAGCTGACTTGAATATATAGTAGCCCAGACCAACATTATTGGCCTGTGCTTTGGGCACAATATTTATTGGATCTTGATGTGCATAATACAAATAGCTTGTAAATTAGGAGTCTCCTCCATAGAGGCAACACCTCCTCGTTGTATAAACAAAACATTTCAGATCTTTGACCGCACATTATAGGAAATCTTCATTGCCGTATATATGCTATGCATCAAAGTAAACTGAAGTGGCACATGATGGCTCACAAGCAAATATGGAATGTGTTCTTAAACATTTCTCTTTACATATACTAACCTAATTCCACCAGATAGGGTTCATGTTTAACAATGCTTTGGAATTGGAGATCATTTGCAATGTTGAATTTGTTGTTACTGCCAAGACTCTATAAATATTAGTCTGTCAACAGTTTGTGATCCAACCACGACGACAAGAGCGTTAGCTTGTTATTGTATGTCTTATGAAATGCCAAGGTGTATTGACATATAAATGATGAATTAGTTGATTTAGAAAAAGGGAATGATGATTTACTTGATGTAGAAAAACATTCATTGTTGTAAAATGTCAATATTTGAATTGCAAACAATATATTTGTCATGATGGGATTATAATAGTTAATGTTCAGACCCGTTCTGTACATTCTAATAAATGACCTTTATGGGATTGTGTGTAACATACTGTATCTATTAGCTTTAATTGAAGTCCAACTCCAAACTGTCAGAATGTTATCTGCCATTGTATAATGTGCCTGCAGATCTAGATCTGTATAATTTGTTAAGATCAACCAGTAAAGAAAGCAAGATAGATTCAGATCTACCAATGCATTATGCAATGGCATATCAGCTTCATATTGTCTGCAGGAAGAACCAATAGATATGGTTAGATGAATACATACACTGTCTTAGCTTTATAATGGATATGGCATCCATTACATAAAAAGGATCATTACTTTCATCACGATGTCCCAGTATTAAACTTTTTTAAAGTATTTTCAACTTAGATTTTGAACTTTAACAATAATCAGTGACCAAAATAAAGATTGAATAATAAGTTTTGAATCAGTGACCAAAATAAATGTTTGTATTTATGCAATATATTATTTAAAAGAGTATACGTCAGAAAATTAAGTAACTGGCTTTTTAATAAGAATGTTTTATTCTTTGTGACACCATTGAGAGTCAGAGCTTTTGTTCTTTTCACCATACCACCAATAGGATGATGCCAGGTATATCATATGCCAGTATAGGTATATAACATGCCAGTATATGTATATAATATGCCTGTATACAATATGCCATCATAGGTATATAACATGCCAGTATAGGTATACAATAAGCCAGTATAGGTATATATTATAATACCTATGCCAGTATAGGTATACAAGAAGGTGGTATAGGTATACATTATAATATGCCAGTATATGTATATAATATGCCAGCATAGGTATATAATATGCCAGTATAGGTATACAATAAGCTGGTATAGGTATACATTATAATATGCCAGTATCGGTATATAACATGCCATTGTAGGTATATAACATGCCAGTATAGGTATATAACATGCCAGTATAGGTACACAGTAAGCCAGTATAGGTATATATTATAATATGAAAGTATTGGTATACAATAAGCCAGTATAGGTATACAATAAGACAGTATAGGTATATATTATAATATTCTAATATAGGTATATGATATGCCAACATAGGTATATAATATGCAGCATATGTATATAATATGCCAGCATAGGTATATAATATTCACGTATAGGTATATAATATGCCAGCATAGGTATATAATATGCCAGTATAGGTATATAATATGCCCATATAGGTATATAGTATGCCAGCATAGGTATATAATATGCCAGTACAGTATAGGTATATAATATGCATTGAACTTCATCATTGAACAGTAGAAGTATCTGGTCTTGAATTTTCATATGAAAGACAGAGCATATAATGATGACTTAGAATGTATATTCAACCATCAGAATCACAGACTTTGACTAAACTTGGTCAATGGCTTGAACTTTGGTTAAGACTTTGAGCTTTAAAGTTCAAAGGTCAAGGTCAGTGCCTGAAAGATGAAAATGGTTTCTGTACAAAAACATAATTATATATAATTTTCCTGGACTAAACTTACGGAAGGCTGCTTGGATTTATGAGGAAGAAGTTTATTGATTTGGGGATGAAAAGCTCAGAGTGCAAACTTACTATGGCATAAAATATAAAATGATCCTGCATTATAGCTTCAATTCTTGACCTTTTACTTGCACCAATCTTTGTGAATGACTTACACTTTGGGTAAGAAAGAAGCCTATTGATTAATTAGGTCAAAGGTCCATGTCACTTTGACAGAGATTAGATAAATGGTTTTCATGTAAAAATGTTACTTTAAGACCACTGTTATGATTCTATGATCTTAAACTAAATAATAGAAAAGAACAAAACCAACAAGTTTTGTTAAACTTAACAAACAATTTAATTATCATTGTTGTAATTGAAAATGTGTTAGTAACTTTTAATATTCTGAAGTAAATTTAAAATAATTCTGGAAAAGCCCTAAAGATGAAAAGCTTCATATGAATTCCAGAACCAGAAACATACTGGTCTGCCAAGAATCATGACATTTATTTTTGTCTAGTACTTTTTATAACAAAAATTCACAATAGTTCACAATAATATTGTAGTCCAAAAGAATCAGCACTTTCTGTTTTGACTAAACTGTCCAAACAAATGTTTTCTCACTGACTGATAGTATCTAAGAACACAACTGAAAAGGTCACTTCCTTGCTCTGGATATTCATGATCATTAATTTCCCATACTCAGGACATTCATGATTATTAATAATTTCCCATACTCAAGATAGTCGTGATCATTAATAATTTCCCATACTCTGGATATTTATTATCATTACTAATTTCCCATACTCAGGACATTCATGATTATTAATAATTTCCCATACTCTGGATATTTATGATCATTAATAATTTCCCATACTCAGGATATTCATGATTATTAATAATTTCCCATACTCTGGATATTTAATCTCATTAATAACTTCCCATACTCAGGATATTCATGATCATTAATAATTTCCCATACTCAGGATATTCATGATCATTAATAATTTCCCATACTCTGGATATTTAATCTCAATAATAATTTCCCATACTCAGGACATTCATGATTATTAATAATTTCCCATACTCAGGATAGTCGTGATCATTAATAATTTCCCATACTCTGGATATTTATTATCATTACTAATTTCCCATACTCAGGACATTTATGATTATTAATAATTTCCCATACTCAGGACATTCATGATTATTAATAATTTCCCATACTCAGGATATTCATGATCATTAATAATTTCCCATACTCAGGATATTCATGATCATTAATAATTTCCCATACTCTGGATATTCATGATTATTAATAATTTCCCATACTCTGGATATTTATGATCATTAATAACTTCCCATACTCAGGATATTCATGATCATTAATAATTTCCCATACTCTGGATATTCATGATTCTATGAAGACTACATTATACAACATACCCCACATGACAGATCATTCTGCTTCATAAATATTTGAAAATACCTTTTCATGTGACCTTAGCCCATCCAATAGAAACTTACTTCATTCTTGTAGAACTGTCCAAAACCAATGAGAAATTAACCCAATGTCATGAACAATCTTATTAAGATTATTATTAGTAATTGTCAACAGACTGCTCTGGAGGCCCAAATGATTAGAGCATCTACTTTGGATGTGAGAGGTCTTGGGTTCGAACCCTGGCCAAGTCATACCAAAAACTTATAAAAATGGTACTAGAAGCTGTCTTGCTGGGTACTCAGCATTAAGAGGTTACTGTTTGGATTGGTCAGCCTAGTGTCAGGATAATGTGACTGAGTGGGACATGATATTACATGTCTGCAGCATGATGCCCCAATGCTAGACATAACTATAAACTGCCACACTGCAGACATCATGGCGATATGACTTAAAATTTCTGATAAACAAATGATGGATTCTACGGTATAAGTTTAGTTCAAGATGCCATGCCAAAGGTCAGGGTGACTGAGACCTCTTGGTTAATAATCTCCAGAGTCAGCCATGCACTGCAATTGCCCAAACAGAGGATTGTTGGGGTTGATAATACAATGTACCATTCATGTTACTTATTTGAACACACCCTCAAAGTAACACCCATGCAAAACCTTTGGAAGTGTAAATTATACCATGAAATATATTTAAAAAAATGGCTTTTCCTCATTTACTTCAGCACACTGGTCATGTATTTTGAACCCAGTAAGGCCTTATTCAAATCCAACATCTATATACTGGTTTCCTTGATTATATGAATAAAATAGCCATTTTTTTTATTCTACTAGTGTCAGACTTACAGAAGTTTTACTGTATGTCAAATTAAATAAAAAGGTGATGAATTTCAATCAGATATTTGCACATTTATGAGTCAGGGAGTCTTCATGTGGTTTGAAGATAGGTAAATTCTATATTTTCATTGCCAAGTCATTCTGCATCATACAGTGTCATACATGTCTGACATGACCGTGCAAAACACATTTCTAGATGTGCATCCATGATAAATGGGGTGGGTGCAATTATACCTAAAATAATATAATCTTTTTTCTCCAAAAGAGTATCCTGATTGTGATAGGTGTTTGGAGCTTAATTATTAATGTCTTCAACTAGGTATCAAAAACTAATCAACATTATTTTTAAGCTGCCATTGAAAGTACATTCATTTACATTGGAGGTAACTGTGTAGCTATTATAAAAATAAATAGGTTCTTACATTTTCCAGACACCGTATTTCTAAAAATAATTTAATTATTTTTAATAGTATATACAATTTTCAAACATAAAAATATAACAAATTCAGGTTGAAACAGTGACTAAGGATTGATTTAACCAACTGAAATACAGGTATTTGAAGATTTGACTCCGGTCATGAAAAGCCATACTGAAAGACAGGTATTTAAAGAGATTACTGTCAGGTCATGAAAAACCATACTGAAATACAGGTATTTAAAGAGATTACTGTTTGGTTATGAAAAGCCATACTGAAATACAGGTATTTAAAGAGATTACTGTTTGGTTATGAAAAGCCATACTGAAATACAGGTATTTGAAGATTTGACTCAGGTCATGAAAAGCCATACTGAAAGACAGGTAGTATTTGAAGAGATTATTGTCAGGTCATGAAAAGACATACTGAAATACAGGTACAGCTGTATTTGAAGATTTGACTCAGGTCATGAAAAGTCATACTGAAAGACAGGTAGTATTTGAAGATATTACTGTCAGGTCATGAAAAGACATACTGAAATACAGGTACAGCTGTATTTGAAGATTTGACTCAGGTCATGAAAAGCCATACTGAAAGACAGGTAGTATTTGAAGATATTACTGTCAGGTCATGAAATGACATACTGAAATACAGGTATTTAAAGAAATTACTGTTAGGTCATGAATACCACACTGAAATACAGGTATTTGAAGAGATTATTGTCTTGTCATGAAAATCACACTGAAGTACAGTTATAACCAATAGGAGTAATGTACATGAACAGACTTATAGTTTTAAAAAATAACGCTGGAACAGTTGCCAAACTTTTGTACTTGTAGAAAGATAAACACCAGAACTGTTTTCCTTAATTTTGTACTAGTTCAAAACACAAACAACTGATGTATGGATGCTATCTTCCATGCATATTGTATGGATGCTAATTACTTGCATTATGTTTGGCATTTTGTATGCAAATTGCTTGCTTTTTATATTAATGATAATTACTTTCATTTTGTATGCATGCTAATTGCTTGCATTTTGTATGTGTGTGTATTACTTTCATTTTGTTTGCATGTTAATTGCTTGCATTTTGTATGCATGCTAATTACTTCCATTTTGTATGTATGCTAATGGCTTGCATATTCTGTGGATGCTAATTACTTTCATTTTGTGTGTATGCTAATTATGTTCATTTTGTATGTATGCTAATTGCTTCTATTTTGTATGTATGCTAATTGCTTCTATTTTGTATGTACGCTAATTGCTTCTATTTTGTATGGATGCTAATTACTTCCACTGTGTATGTATGCTGATTGCTTGCATTTTGTTTTGATGCTATTTACGAGCATTTTGTATGGATGTTAATTGCTAGCATTTTTAAGGATGTTAATTGCTAGCTTTTTGTATGAATGCCAATTACTTTCACTCTGTATGTATGCAATTTGCTTGCATTTTGTTTGGATGTTAATTGCTGGCATTTGTAAGGATGCTAATTGCTAGCTTTTTGTATGAAGTCTAATTACTTTCATTGTGCATGTATGCTAATTGTTTGTGCTTGCATATTTTGAAAGTATTAGAGATTGGTTGCTTGACATGACTCCTCTTTTATATCTGCTGTTTATCTTTAAGTAGTGTTTACTTCATTGTGCAGTGTTATTTTTATATCCAGGTATTACGAGAAGCAACATTGGAGCTTGATCCCCGCTCACCGTCCAGTTCCACCACATCAGGGGATAGCCAACAGCCAATTGTAAGAGTTCCATCATCGGAAAATGTGTCATCACGAGTATAGCTGTCATTAAAGAGTTCCATCATCGGAAAATGTATCATCACTAGTATAGCTGTCATTAAAGAGTTCCATCATTGGAAATTGTGTCATCACAAGTGTATCTGTCATTGAAGAGTTCCATCATTGGAAATTGTGTCATTACAAGTGTATCTGTAATTGAAGAGTGCCATCATTGGAAATTATGTCATCACAAGTGTAGTTGTCATTGAAGAGTTCCATCATTGGAAATTATGTCATCACAAGTGTAGTTGTCATTAAAGAGTTCCATCATTGGAAATTGTATCAACACAAGTGTATGTGTCATTGAACAGAACTCTGTCTAGTTGCTAAAGCTATCATTAAAAAATATCTTGACTTTGTTACTGTAGCTATATCACCTGTCATGGAGATGAATCAAATACCAGTACATTCCTTTGTGTATTATCTGTGGTATGAAGACATTTAAATTTCATGAACAGGCACTTGTGCAGATGCAGAATACATTATGTTTATTTTTGAGCTACCATGCCAAGTACAGGCTTGTTTCTGGAGCAATGAATGCATGTCTGCTTCTACATTACAAAATCAGAAACACTAACCTTTATTTTGTAGAAGAAAATGGAAATGAGTTTTAATGAGCATGGATGTGTTATGAGTGGAATTATATTGTGTATGGTCTTTGAAAACACATTGCATCAGTGATGAGGTCATATCATTGAAACTCTCCTTATGTGAGACATTTGTTGTGAATACACACTGATTTCATTGTGCTTCAGCGTCAAGAATTGCTTCTTTACACTTTCACTGACATTCAGTGTATCAGCATCAAGAATTGTATCATTACATCATCACTGACATTCAGTGTATCAGCATCAAGAATTGTATCATTACATCATCACTGACATTCAGTGTATCAGCATCAAGAATTGTATCATTACATCATCACTGACATTCAGTGTATCAGCATTCAGAATGTTATCTTTATATTATCATTGGCATATAGCCAAACTGTATTTGGATTTGCATCCTTGTTGTATGAAGTGATTTGCTTTGTTTTGATTCATCCAAAGACTTTAAAGAAGAATAAAAGTTAGACTAGAGTGCCATAGGGTGGGGTAGGGGTCAACAGGAAATTTTTAACAGACTGCAGGTTTACATTTATTGTTTGTTTTTCTATCATTTTTTTACAACCTTTTATGAGATAGCATAATTATTTAAAATGTTAAGATGAACTGGATGTAGAACCATGAAAGCCTTCTAGAAATAGACACACACACATAGACACACACACATATATATATGCTTACACAAATATTTGTATATCTGATAATGGTTGAAGAGAATAAGAGTGCCTGTTCTATTTTGTTTGTGTATATATATATATATATATATATATATATATATATATATATTGAAATTAGCCTTATTCTCAAAAGGCTCAACATAATCAAATGCTTACTGTTCCTACCTAAATTTTGCTGATCCTGTTCAGTTTCTAATTCAACATTAATTATTTATTTATGTCTACTTGAAGCATTAAGAATTGTATTTTCACAAACATGTTCTAGTATCTGGCTTTATTTTTCTTGGCCAAGTGTCATACCATTCCTTGATGTCAAGTGTGTTAAGGAGCATCATCATTAGTTTGATTCTCTGAACACTTTTACACCCATTCAGTAAATGCAGTACCCAGTGCACATTTACACCCATTCAGTAAATGCAGTACCCAGTGCACTTTTACACCCATTCAGTAAATGCAGTACCCAGTGCACTTTTACACCCATTCAGTAAATGCAGTACCCAGTGAACTTTAATTTTTTTAATACACAATGCAGTGCCAAGCATCACATCTTTTCCTTGTTTATATTTCGGCTTGTTATATGCATTTTCCCAGTATTGGTGTCTTTCTTACTCTCTTGTCATATTTACAATTGTGCTTTCTCTTATCATCTAATTTACATTGTATATTGTCAAGTGCACGGTATTAGTAGTTATTTGTTCAACATAATAAACATCAATTAAAAATGGAAGGCAGTGAATGGCATCTCATTTTTTTTATTTGATACAAACTACAGATGACCACTTGTTAACTGATTTGGTAGTGACCAGTGACTAGTGAAAATTTTCAGTTTAGTAATGGCTAAGGTTTTAGTCAAAAGTCAGCTAAATCGCTGATCTCACAAACCACTAATAGAGCTGTGTGGTTACCTTAATTAGCTGTGTCCTCAATTATTTTCATTAAATGTAGCATCATCAAAGCATAAAATGTTCAAGTTTTGCATCCTAGAAGTAAATGTCAATACAATTTTAATAATAATTCTCATTGGTAATTTGACAATATTATGCATCTTACATTTGTTGGATGAGAGAAAACACTATATCTTATTTGGGTGGGCTTTCTGAAGCACTTTTTCATCATTTTTCAATGAAATATTTAGTATTGTTATTCTATAAATAGCCAAAACTCTATTTAGATTATATGTATGCAAATATATACCAAATAAATGCAAGTTAATATACAAATGCTGTTCTAGAACAGTGGTATTGCCAGTGGAACAAACATTTCAGACACAGCTGTCCTAAAATAAGCAATCAGAAAAATCTTAAGTGCTGTATGGAATGTTTTACATGACCATCATAATGGCAGTTTGGTTTGGTTTGGTTTGGTCTGGTCTGGTCTGGTCTGGTCTGGTCTGGTTTGGTTTGGTTTGGTTTGGTCTGGTCTGGTCTGGTCTGGTTTGGTTTGGTTTGGTTTTGGTGTTTTACAGTCCAGCTACCCATGTAAGTTATTTGTGTCATAAGATAGAATTATATTTTTATATTTTTGTATTATCATTTTCATTTCAACACAATAACTTAAACTTCTCCACCAACTATGGTTGCTAGGCTTTGTAGATTGCTTGCACTTGAGGTAAGGAAAAAATGTTTTTGACTTAAGGTCACTGATTGAAAACGAAAAATGGCTTCTGCATAATAACAATATCCCTGAACTTGACCAAACTTTGTGGATGGATTGCAATTTAGGATAATGATGTTATTATTGTTGTTGAAGAGTTTAACAACATTTTTCAGCACAAGATAGGCTATACATGGTGACCAGTATAAATGGTGGAGGAAGAATCCAGGAAAATACCAGAAAGAACCACCGACCCATGAGAAGCTACTGGCAAGCTTTCTCACCCACATTGGTCAAGCCCGAGACTTGAGCCCACGCAGACAAAGGTGAGATGGCAGTGATCCTTGATGGTGAGCGCTTTATACCACTTGGCCACTCTGAGCTTAGGATAATTAAAGAGCCTATCAGTTTTAAGGACTATTAGACGCAGGATAGACATATAACATACAGTTCATGCCGCTCCTGTTATAAAATAGTTCCAGTACTTAAGATAATTTATAAATCATGAGAGTAATGTATTTTTTCACCAAAAGAGTACAGTGTAACCATGCTTTAAAATGGTAGTTGTGGTCCATAGAAACCAGCAGTGTTATAGACCAAACCATGTTATAACCAACCAAGTCAGTAAGCTAAAGTATATGATGTATTTATGTAAAATATGGCCGACATCGGGTGTGTGATAAAAGCGGGTACAAAAGTATGTGCTTTTGATTAAATAAGGACAAACTAATCTGAAAAACACTTGTATATGCTGACAACTTACATTTGCAAAACAACATCCATTAAGTGCTGTATATGTGTATAATAAACCCATGAATTCAATATAGATCACATATAAAAACTTTATGTATGACTCACTTCCCATTAGAAAACAAATATCACGTATTTAGATTTAAAAGATGGTAGTCCTTGTTTTAATCGGTATCTGATGATCACGTAACAATTCACTCTAATTGTCTCAAGTAACACAAGGCTATAGTGTCTATATGACACATGTACATGTACTTAAATTGGCCTAGATTTCAGTCAGCTGGAGACAGTATCATCTTGTCGAGGCTACCCAGGGGAAGAGGTTACTGATAAGGAAAAAAAAACTTAAAATTTTAAAAATTAAAAAGTATAACAAGATACTCTATCTTCAATTAATTTTACCACCATACATCTTAGATTTCACAAGATTGGAAATTTAATTTCTGTTTTATGCCGCTGTTTGTAGCTGACATAAGCATAATTTTTTTTCCTGCAAAAAAAGAAACTTTCATGGCACAATAAATGTGTTCCAGTCACTTTGGAAAAGGCAATAATCAAATTCCATTGCTATTTTTAAAGTTTGGTGCTCACTTCCTTTGATGAATGATTATTTGCTTTATTGAAGATTGTATTCAGATTTCTTTGAAGTTATCGCTAAAGGACAGCTTTGGAGGATGAAACAAATTTTTGTTTCTCATTGCAGCGGAAACACCAAATAATTATAGAACATTGATTGAGACTGAATTTTTCTCATTGGCTTAGTATTTATACAGATTGGTTCTTAAAAGGTGATCAGTTTTCTTTGAAGTTTTAGCAAAACTAGTTTTCTTTCTGGGTACATTTTAAAAGCTAAAGGAATTAGCCATCGTTTTGGTTGATTGTAGCAGTTACTTTTCCTGCCTTCAAAAGCTGGTCGATTGTAAACCATCAGTTTGATCTCCAGTTGGTTAGTGGGGGTGGGGGGTATTTAAAAAAAATATTTTGTATTTTTGTGTAATATTTCTGGTTGCCAAGTGAAGCTGCCTTCCACCCATGTGTCAGAATTTTTTTTTTTTAAGGCTAATGGACAGTTAATTCACATGTGCCCTGGTCTTTTCTGACAGGGAATACTACAAAAACTAAGAGTGTACTGCAGGATTTAATTCTATGAGGGAAAATACAAATTTTACTTACCATCCACATACATAGGTCAGTCCAAATAAATATATTAATTACTAACAAGCAGCCAATAATCAGATACTATTTCATCTGATAGATCCATTATGAGAATAAACCTTGCTCGGTTAATCGCCGATACCAAAAATGTTAACCCAAAAATGCAGAGATCTTGCAGAGTACAGTACTCACCCAGATGTCAGAATTAGGCAGATTATGATATAACAATGCATTGTTAAGATGGTTTGTCAATATGAACAAAGAATTTGTTTATCTAACAATATATAAATTCCAAGTTTTAAATAAATAAATATCAAGTTTGTGGCTTCCTTTCGTCATGCCTCTGAATTCCTTTACTACAAACCCAAGGTTGTATATACAGGTTTAAACAGCCAGTAATGTAGGGGGAAAAAATTACAAGAAAGTTTTTGTCAGCAAGGAATATAAATCACAATTGTGACATTGGCAAAGCCCAGTATCATCTGTGAATAAACATTTTACACATTATTTTTGTACTTTTAAGAAGAAATATTTTTTAGAATGAGAAAATTGCACATATATGAAATTGCAGGAGTTGCGCCACAATCTTCTTGTGAGATATTATTGTATGATCTCTTCCCTAAAAATGATAGTAAAATTTTTACACATTACTCTTTGTTCTTTAACGAAAGAAAAAAAATTGGGATTAGAAAAGTACATGTATGTGAAATTTTGGGAGCTATGCCACAAGTGTTATTTCCGAATTCATGTTATATATAACAGAGCGTGCTATAGTGGAGTCATACAGTATATAATTATTTGAAGAATAAGACATGCTTCCATAATTTGACAATTTTTATAAAAGGTTTTGATGTATATTTTCCTTGCTTTTGCTTTTTGCTTTATCAGAGTTTTTTTCTGCAATTCCATGCTGCTAAATTTCTCATCAAGGGTACCATCTTCACCTCTCCCACTGTCTTCCAGTACCTTACTGCCACCCGTGTGCTTCTTTTATGTTTACATTATTATAAATATAATTGCTTTATTAATAATTGATCAGGCAATAGAGACTGATATTCAATCCAAAACTTTGCACATTTGCATAAAAAGGAAGCTTGTAATCAAATTCAATGTAACATTCAGCCGTTGTCACAATACAAATTCTAGATGGATTCTTTGAACACCTAACAAGCATAGCAACAGTGAATCCTAGATTTTGATTGACTAATACCTACAGCAGCATCAATTGCACATGGTACACCTTTAGGTATAGTGATAAGAGAGGTTATTGCTATTAAGAGATGACAAAGTGTAATGCAGTTTTTGGAAGCATATTTCATGTGTTTTCAAACTAAAATTTTGGCATAGTTTGATTTTTATTACATGTAATTATACTCGCATGTCCCTGATGGAGGACCACAGTTAATAGTTTTTTTCACTATTACATGGTACTTGGTTATCATTAATTGTTACAATGTAGTACTTATTATTATTTTGTATTCTTGTGATTGAGCTACAAGGAACAAGAATTTTTATATACTGCTACAATTTTCTTGCTTTTTTGCAGGCAATATCATCATTCTTTCTTCAATATGACTGTATTTTATTTGTGTGTTCCAAAACCTATAATGATACTCATCTCAATTATTTTGTTATCAGGACATCAGCTTAACAATATATGAAAACATACTCATTTTTTGAAACCATGATTTCATGATGAAACATTTTATACATAAATAAGAAGGATGCAACATCACACCAAGGTGTGTGTGCGTATGTGTGTGTGTGTGTGATTAGGATATTTAACATAGCTTTAAAAAAAATTCAGTCATATCACTATGATGTTCTGTACCCTATACTGGCTATCCATTCGATCCAGAATCATTAACAAAATTTGTTTTCTGTGCTACGTTTCACTGACGGACTCCAGTCCAGCATAGCTATCTGGCCTCCCTCATGTGTGCACACGAGCAAGATACTTACACTCCTCTTCTGAGAACCATATACTCATTGTTCCCACTATGTAGACAAAGTCATATGGACAAAGTTATTTTGCATACCAGGGCCCAGCAAAACGTTCCCATTGAAATTAGACAAAGACACAGTGATCCCTTTCAAGAGTGCTCTTAAAAGTCACCTTTCTCGACTGCAAGAACAAACTTAAAGACTTAATAATGTTTTCTATTTCATGTTGTGGGGGTTTTTTTGGGGGGAGGGGGTTGTAGTCATATTAATTACAGATGTTGTAAAGCGCTTAGAGCTTCTAAAGATTAGGCACTTTACAAAGTCCTCATCATTATTATAATGTCTGCAGTATGGCAGTTTATAGTGATGTCTAGCACTGGGGGCATCATGCCGCAGACATATAGCATGATGTACTTCCTAGTCTCATTATCCTGACACCAGTCTAACCAGTCCTAGCACTAACCTCTTGATGCTGAGTGCCTAGCATGGCAGATGTTAGGACCATTTTTTAAAGTCTTTGGTATGACTGCCTAAGATGCAACCCACAACCTCCCGCTTCTGTGTGAAAGAAGTGATTGAATGCATATTTGGATAGAGTACTATCATATATACTTGCTTAAAAGATGAGCCCAGCTGCAAACTGCACAGACCCAGAACTGCCATTGCATAATTGACCAGAAGATCTGGATCAGTGCAGTTTGTTAGGAGTAATCAATAGAACAAACAAGATAGACCCTGATCTGCAGATGAATTATGCTGTTCCTATTTGTGTTTACATATACATAGTCACAATTTTGTTTTGGTCAGTCTTTATTGTGAAGTGCTCCAGGAATCATATTTATGCCAATGTATTTTGTGTGTAAAGTATTCATGAGATAGTAGTATACATGTATGCCAATAAATTTTTCATGTAAATTATTCACGAGATAGTACTATACATGTATGACAATATATTTTTCATGTAAATTATTCACGAGATAGTACTATACATGTATGACAATATATTTTGCATGTAAATTATTCATGAGATAGTACTATACATGTATGCCAATATATTTTGCATGCAAATTATTCATGTGATAGTACTATACATGTATGCCAATATATTTTGCATGCAAATTATTCATGTGATAGTATTATACATGTATGCCAATATATTTTGCATGCACATTATTCATGAGATGGTACTATACATGTATGCCAATATATTTTGCATGCATATTATTCATGAGATAGTACTATACATGTATGTCAATGTATTTTTCATGTAAATTATTCATGAGATAGTACTATACATGTATGTCAATGTATTTTGCATGCAAATTATTCATGTGATAGTACAATACATGTATGTCACTGCTTATATCAATCATTAATACCATCATTTTAATGGCATAAGACCCTAAAGCATAGGTGATAAACATCTCTGTTCTTGATCCTAGACTTCTCTGGGTAAAGTGTGCTCTGAATGGTTCTACCATCCAAGTGTTAAAGTTGATTGGAATGGTTTTAAGCTATTGCGAGAACCTGTTCTACCCTGCATGTGTAATCAGCCTAATCCAAAATTAGACTGAATCCAAATGCCCAGAACCTGTTATACCCAGTATGTGTAATAGACCTAATCCCAAATGCCCAGAACCTGTTCTACCAAGTATAGCAGATGCAGAAAATAAAATAATAGTTCTGGTCATCAACTGCTCCCAATCCAAAACAAAACATAATACTGTGCATAGATATCATGAATGTCACCTTTTGTAAAACCAAGGTAGATCAAAATGATGCAGTTATTAAATTATGAAATTATTGATATGACAACTTACCTTTGGTATATCATAGCTCTTTGAACTTGGACATTGGATGGAAAATTACATGGTTGCGAACCCTGTCGTTCCACAAGTAGTCAATAGAAAAATGCTTAATCAATTTATCTGATCGTAAAAGCAGTCCTTTGAATGAAAATTATAAACATGATGAAAATTATACAAGACTGTGTCCTATCTTTGCAATTTAGAACCTATTTAAAATGGGTCATTCAGATGTCCAAAATTGTGTCATGTTGATAAAAGTCATATATCCTTTTCTTATGTAGTTCATAAGGAGTATACTAGACAGAATTTCGACCTGCATATTAATGAGGTGGTCTTGAATCTGATTGGTTATCATTGATACCATTTTGATGGCTATACTTATATGCTTATATCATTAAGGTCA
The DNA here is from genome assembly GCA_029339505.1 of Unio delphinus. NCBI lineage: Eukaryota > Metazoa > Mollusca > Bivalvia > Unionida > Unionidae > Unio > Unio delphinus. The sequence continues at coordinate 5,400,492 of JAQISU010000041.1, read as the reverse complement.
CCAACAGGTTTGATTAATAGCAAGATCCATGTACATTGATGAGATAGATGATCATGTATCTGTTTGGCTGAGCAGGTTTACTGCTATGCAGGCTACATGTATGTACTGATTTTAATTAAACTTGTAATATACGCTTTTTAATTATTAATTAGATGATTCAATGGGCTGTAACCACTCTGGAACCATATTTCTGATAAATAGTACCTAGCTACAAATTAAGAAGCCCCAGATATTATAACACCTGATTAAGGTCTGCACCATTTTGTACTGTGTACAATTTTGAACAACACTTCAGATCAACATTTTTTGTTCATGATATGACAACATATTTTGGCCTATGTATTTTATACTGAGTGTACATTTCACATGGTTAAATATGTTCAAACATGACAGGCTACATCTTGGAGAGAAACTGCAGAGGTACAGTAATTATTTTGGTATACTTTTGACTAAAGAATGCATGTTTACTTTGCACCATCAGATCAGCTGATATCAGTGACTGTGGTTTGTCTTTGGGCCTGGCTCTTTACTGTGGTGTGTCTTTAGGTCATGCACTTTACTGCAGTGTCTTTAGGCCAGGCACTTACTTTGCTTTGGTGTATCTTTGGGCCAGGCTCTTTACTTTGGTGTTGTCTTTAGGCCATGCACTTTACTGCATTGTGTCTTTAGGCCAGGCACTTACTTTGTTTTGGTGTATCTTTGGGCAAGCCACTTTACTGTCGTGTCTTTAGGCTAGAAACTTTACTTTGGTTTTGTCTTTGGGTAAAGCACTTTACATGCACCTTGGGTAATGAATATGTCTATTGATGTTGGGTTCAAAAGGTCAGGATCACTTACTGAAACAAGAAATATGTTTTCTGCACAATAGCATCAGTTCAACATCAAAGATGTGAACCAAACTTTGTGCATGGCTTGCATTTCAAGTAAAGAAGAAATGATAATTTTGGATCAAAAGGTCAAAGGCCAAGGTCACTTTGAAGTAAAGGAGAATGATTTCTGCTTCCAAATGTTCATTTTTCTAGGTAGAGTAATAGTAAACTTGAGTCAGGCATGAATGTGTCATTCATGGTATTCTTGTTTTTAGATTTCAGCATATCATGATGTTTTTGTTTGTACTTGATTTTTCTTTTCTTTCCTTTATATTAAACCCATTACATTCCATAATAGTCTTCCTGTATATTTACACATTTTTAATATTATTTTTCCTTTCACTTTTATGATGCCCCAGTGCTAGACATCACTCTAAACTGCCACACTGTAGACATCATAGCAATATGACTGAAAATTGTAAAATCTACATTAAAAATCCAAATCACATCACACATCACTTTTATGAACAAAAGTATTGTATATTTAGGAGTTTTGTACTTTTCATTTAGCACCAGTTTTTTTGAAAGATGGTTTTGTTGTTTTCTATATCCATTTTTGCCTATTTGCCTGCAAAGTGTTGAAAACTTTGTGGAAAATATGTGCAGATGTTGAAAATATTACTCTAGTAAGGCAATATTGAAAGAACTGGTGGTTACATAGCAGAATGGCATTTATATTTCTGATGATGTATAATGGATTTCTTTGCAACTTATTTTGACATGCAACCAAACATATGCTGCATTTGCAGATGTGTCAAAAATATGCTCTTCCACTACATATTTAGTGTTATCACATGATTATAGATTGTATATGGTACTAATTAGTGTTATCACATGATTATAGATTGTATATGGTACTAATTACAGTGTTATGACATGATTATAGATTGAATATGGTACTAATTAGGGTTATGACATGATTATAGATTGAATATGGTACTAATTGCATTTTCAACCGGGATTAATTGTATGGACATTTAATTTTTAACTGTATTAGTCACAGACCAGAGAAGTTTATGGAATGGTTGATTAATATGCACAATGTATTGCTTGTCCAATCATTAGCACCAGTTTTTTTTTTATTGCTTTCTAATCTCCTTACCATGAAACTTGACACACACATTCATCCCAGGGTGAAGTGCTTAAAATAGTGCTGCTTAGACATCCAGTATGGCCACCACAGCAGCCATGTTGAAAATCGTATTATTAGTCCTCCTGACTAAATGGTCATTAAAAACACAGGGTTCTTCAATGTTTTGTTGGTCTTAAATAAAAATAGTGCTCATTTGACATCCAAAATGGCCACCTGAGCACCAATCTTATTGAACTATTGGTTTTCATCTGAAGACTTCTGATGATGTCTAGTTGGTACTAAATGAAAATGGTGCCAATCTGACATCCAATATGGCCATCATGGTAGCCATCTTTTATTTCTTGTTATTGCTACTCATTAAATGTAAAGTCATATTGACACTGTATTTTCACCAGACAACTAATTATGACATCTAGTTGGGGATAAAGTAAATTAGTGCCAAAATTATCTCAAATGTGGCATTTGACACAATAGACTATGAGATATTACTTCACTGTCTCTAGCATGTATTTGGCATTCACAATACAGCCTTACTGTGGTTTAAGTCTTACTTATATAAAGTCCTCATTATTATTATATCTTAGAAAATCTGATTATTGCTACTCAGCCAGATTTTATAGTATTATTGATGTAAGGTTTTGAACAAAAGACTTCCAGTAATGTCTACTTGGTCCTAAATGAAAATGGGGTCCTGTAGGCTTCAATTTGGCTGCCACAAGGAACATGTTGAAAATCTTGTCACTAATTCTCCAGAATGGGTGGTTTATTGGCATGGGTTTTCACCAAAAGTCGACATATGGTATCTGTTCTTTCCTATATGAAAATGGTGCTAATCTTGCATTCATTTTGGCTGCTACAGTAACTTATTTCAAACAAATCTTACCACATCTTGGAGAATAGATTATTAGTCCTTTGAAAGAGTGGGGTTTCTTTATTTTTCATTTTTCTGAGTGATTTCTTTTTGTTAACTGATGGAGAATTATTCAAAACTACTTTTTTTCCTTCAGACATGACAATCAGTGCGTACATGCCTTGGTTTGCAGATTTTTAATTTGTTGTTAATTTAAAATTTACAGGACATTCTATTAATTTTATCAATGAAAAAAAAAATTAGTTAAATTCAAATTATGTGAAGTGACAAATCATAATAAAGTAATTTCCAATTCCAGTGTCTTAGTATTTACATTAACATGCATGTAAGCTTAATTTTAAAAGTCCATTTCCGATACATGGGTTTTAAAAAGCTTTGGTCTGGATGAATAATTCAGACAGCTTTGGATCTAAACTTAACTAACAGATGTTTATTTTAAAGTTTTCTTTAGTGCTTACAATATAAATATCAAAGAAATGATAAAAAATTATGTTGATGTACAAAATAGTCATGTAACACAGTACTGTGTTGATGTCGAGTTCACTGATATTCATTAGCCCTGGGTGGCTGAGTTGTCTAAATCACATACCTTCCATGTGGGTTCGAGTCTTGGACTTAGCTAGTGTGGGTATGAGAAAGGTTGCCAGTAGCTTCCCATGGGTCAGTGGATCTTGCCGGTGTTTTCCTATGTTCTTCCTCCGTCAGTTATACTGGCTGCCATGTATAGCCTATCAGGTGGGGTAAAATGGTTTATAACTCACAGCAGAAACAAATGATATTCATGTGAAATAGTATTGTGTTCAAGTACAGCTGACTAATGTTCATTTAAGACAGTATTGTGGTCTGAAAGTATGAAACTATAAATGTTGTTCATCTGATATGACCCTCATGGAAGTGTTTTTTTTTTTTTTATTGTTTGAATATTGCCATCATTTTAATTGAAAATTTAGTAGTGAATGTAGTAGCATACATTAAAGATTTTTTAAAATAAATTTCATTGCATCATCAGTGATGAGAGAAAATGGCATATTGCATTTTAATATATCAAAAATACTCAGTATGCATTAACAATGCATAATGAAGTTGTTAAATGCTTAGGAAGATTTCTTTTATTTTTTAATCAGTTGAGATTCTTGTAATTATTCAATTTTGCTTTTATCAGGATTTGTACATAATACGTTCTATGATTAATTAACTGGAAAGATATTTCCCATTTAGCACTTTTTGAGATGAATTATTTCTTTATCAGCTTTTGTTAAGAACAACTCAAGATTGCTATAAAAGAAGAAAAGGGAACATGAATGATACAATATGAAGTTTTTACAAAGAAAAGTGACAATGGCATCAGTTGGGAAGTTTTAATTTCTATTACATATAATGTCTGCATGTAGAGCATCTAATGGCTCATCAGCAAACTAATAATGCCATCTCAAATTCTCAAAATATTTTTTTTTTAAATTTTAGGAAGATAAATGCTTCCAAATAAATATAAATATCTAGTTCCAGCAGATGCAACCTACAGCCCATAGACCACCCTCAACCTGGTTTTATATTCTTATTTACATCATGGGGCACCACTTTAAAAATTGCTTATCCAGCAAATGACCCTGGAAAAAGTTGCATATGCCTGATTTAGTCTCGCAAGATGAAGGGTAAAAATGTTAGCAATTTATAAGTTTGTTTAATATATAATCAACTGTTACAGTTGCAAAGAAAAAATGCTTGCAAGTAATAGAAATTAATCAACCTGATACTTTTGACTTAAATTTTTGTTTTTCCAATGTATTATCACATTGCTTTTCAGCTACTTTTGAATCGGGTGAAATTGTTACCCATAAACCTTGTTGCTATTTACGACTATGTTTTTGTATTTAACTATCACATGGGTTGAATTAAAATTTCCACATTTGTCTAATTTATTCTTTGTTCAAAATAATCCATTTAATTTTTATCATTAAAATGCTCATGACACTCACTTCTTTCACCTGATACAGAAGCTAATTGGTTTTATGGTTATGAAGCTAATTGGTTTTATGGTTATTAAGCTAATTGGTTTTATGGTTATTCAGATATTAAGAAGTGGATTCATAAGTACATGTGTAAATGAGAATAAATATCTGGATAAAATAAAGTAAATCTCCAGGTTTGATAAAATTTTCAAAAATTAATCTGTGTTAACTCTTTTTATGCCTCGTAATATGTTTGAATGGGGTGGGATTTGTTTACCATGTCTGTCCATCTCATTCCATCACTTAATGTCCATAAATTGTTTCTACTCAGAAAACTGTACAGAATTTAATCAGTTCTGGTTAAATTTTATATGGGGCTTCACAATAAAAAGAAGTGGATTAAAAAAAGATTTTACCATTTTTCAATAAAATTTATGGAGTTTTGACCTTTATTTGATGTTATGGAGTTATGGCACATCTTACATTTGCTCAATTTCTGTCACGTTAGATCAACATCTGTTTTTAATGCTTCATGGGTTAAATTAAATTTGATACAGTGCCATATATTAAGAAGACCCTGGTCACAATTTATTTTCATGATTTGAAATGTTGCAAAATTATTGCCCTTATTCGAGTCAAAACTTTCCCTTTTCATTTTGTTTCCACTTGATAACTTTTGAAGAAATTCATTTAAAAATCAAATTTGTTAGGATGTTCTGCATAAGATATAGCTATTTTCACCATTTGCAGGGAAAGTGCATTGTCATACATGAGATGACACAAGTACTGCAGTCCTCTATGACTGTATGTGTTCTGCTTTGTCCTGTATGAGACGTGTATTGCATTGTCATGCATGTGTTACATTTCAGGTCTTACAAAATGCAACAAGAAAAGGGTGAAGACAACAAGCTTTGTAAAATTTTACAAATAATGTATTTCCCTAGAAAAACAAGGTAAATATGAGAAAGAGAACTTAGGGTTTTAAGAATCAAATCCAAGATTTAAAATATAGAATTCCAAGTGATAAAATGTTCTAATGAAACTGGAGTTCAAATTCCAATTTAATCAAAAATGGAAGACGATGTATGATGTGTCAACAGTTCTTTGTTGGATTACAGAAAATAATATTCCAGTGTTTAAATTCTGTAAATTTCATTAACTGTCCTTATCCAAGAATTAATTTAAAGTACAAGTATTTCCAGGGGAAAAGAATCTCTTAGAATCCAAATAATTTGAATAAAAATTATAAATTAAACTCAAACTGATCACAACAAAAAAATACTTGATCGTCTCCATGGTTAAGTCAAGGATAAAATTATTTCTCAAAACATCAGTATTAACTCTGACTACTGCACAAAACAGATGCCTGGATAAAGGTCAACCTTCAGGTATCAACAGAGTTTCAAAATAATTGCTACATGTTATTTGTCATGTACTTCAAGTATGGCTTTGATCTCAGTTTATGAAACTACTCTTAAGAAAGAATTCTTTAAAAAATATAAAAGTTGTTTACTTCAGCTCATGAATTAAGGTCAGAAACTAGGTCAGCATTAGATACAAAGTTCTGTTTACGAAAAACTAAACTGAATTTATGGAAAATCAATTTTTGTCGAGACATTGTCCAATCCAGTAAATAAAATTACAATACAATAGCATGTAATGGAATAAATAATTTTTTTTAGACTAACAAATAATTAAAGTAAATATAAATGAAATCAAATATACTTAACACAAGATGACACGCGTATTAAAATCCTGTATGAAGTGGCCGAGTGGTCTAAAGCGCTCTCCATTACGGATCACTGCCATCTCAACTCTGCGTTGGTTCGAGTCTTGGATTCGGCCAATGTGGGTATGTGAGAAAGCCTGCAAGTAGTGTCTCGTGGGTCGGTGGTTCTTTCCTGGGGAAGGGGGGTTCCCGGGTTCTTCCTCCACCATTAATACTAGCTGCCATATATAGCCTATCGTGTGCTGAAAAATGGCGTTAAAACCTATAACGATGACAACAATCATGTATGACTGCATGCATTCTTTGTCCTGTATGAGACTTGTATTGCATTGTCATGCACAAGATAACACAAGTGTTGCAGTCATTTGATTACTACACGTGTTCTACTTTGTCCTGTATTTGCACTGCCTTGTTCATACGACTACAGGTTTCTGCTGTCCTGTATGAGACTACATATGTATTGCATTATCTCTTATGACTGCAAGTGTTCTATTTTGTCCTATATGACTACACGTGTACTTCTTTATTCTGTATTTTGTTTTATGCATTGTTTTGTATTGCACTACATGTGTACTACTTTGTTCTGTAATCCACTCTATGTGTATTGCTTTGTTCTGAACTGCACTCATATGTTCTGATTTGTTTTCTATTGCACTATGTGTATTGCTTTGTTTTGTATTGCACTACATGTGTATTGCATTGTTTTGTATTGCACTACATGTAAATTGCTTTGTTTGGTATTGCACTACATGTGTATTTGTTTTGTATTGCACTATGTGTATTGCTTTGTTCTGAACTACACTACATGTGTTCTGATAGTTTTTGTTTTGCACTACATGTGTGTTGCTTTGTTCAGTATTGCACTACATGTGTATTGCTTTGTCTTGTATTGCACTACATGTGTATTGCTTTGATTTCCCTACATGGACTGTTTTGTCCTGTATGACTATATGTGTACTGTTCTGTTCTGTATGACTACACACATATAGCTTTATAAACTAGGAATACCACAAGAGTAATCATTTAAGAATAAATCAATATTAAATAAATTTTCCAATTAAATAAGAAAAAAGAGAATTTCAAAGTTTATTGCCATATCATGCAATATCTTATAAGTATATTCACATCAAATTAAGGTATCATAAACTGTACATGCCTAATACAATAAGTATGTGTAGTTTTTTAAATACTCAATTCAAAGAATGAACAAAAATGGCCAGAGATAAAGTAAAAATTGAAGAAAAAGGCTTCCTTTACAGACAGAAGGATCATGAAGGATACTAGGAACATGATTCCTGCTGGTGTGATACAAATGTTCAGTTATGGTAAATATGCAAAGTTTCTTCTTGTGGGAATATGATAAATACTTAAAGTGAAACTAGGAGTACAGCTTATAGATGGATGATTTGTATTGTACATTTACATACAAGAAAAGGTAGATTTTAGAGCATTAATTTATTTTGTATCTAATTACAAAAATAAATTAGAACATAAACTCTTCCTCATTTCTAATTATATTCGTTTATCTGTAAAGATACATAAGAACATAAACCCTCCCTTTTTTTAAAATTACATTCACATACCAGTATGGTAAGGGCTGTTCCATTAAAAATACATCCCAGGAAAGGCATATTTAAAGTGGCTTACTAATCAGTAGATGCAATTAAGAATTTTCTTATCATTGTAATATGAACTCTGTAATCAAAGTACCCTGGCATATATTTTTTAAAACTGCCTTCCCTGGATACCATCTATTTTTTAATGGAATAACCCTACACAAGAACATAATCAAGTGTATTTTTAAGTACATGTACATACCAGTGTGGAAAACAAGAACATAACACCTCCCTTATTTTTTTTGAAGTACATTTGCATAACAGTGTGGAAAACAAGAACTTAATTGCTCCATTAAAATGGGATGATTCAGCATCAGATGCCTGGAGAGAGGTAAAATACTAGCTTTTCAGATTTGCAGCCCCAGGTATGATCCTGTTGCTGGCACAAGCCAAGGCTGGAAGTTGACCACACTTTCCTTTTTGTTCCTTCCATTCACGGCCTCCAAACCACACAATCCATGCCACTGACTGTAGAGTGCCAATCTTGCGATCCAACATCAAACACCTTTCTATCCTGGATCTATATGTTCAACACCTGTCTATCCAACATCTATCAAACAACTGTCTATCCAACACCTAACTATCCAATATCTGTTTCCAATACATGCCTATACAACATCTAAGTATAAAATACATCTGTTTATCCAGAAGTCACAAATGAGAATGGTTAGTTGAAAGTCATTTATAAACTGAATTAATTTATCTGACAATCATCTTAATTTGACATTTTTAGTCACATCTTGGTCTGGATAAGCAAGATTATAGTGTAGTGAACTATAATCTTACTGTACAATCAATGTAAAAGAAAAACGGTTGACTTTTAATGAAAGAAAAGAAAAAAATTAAATTGTACCTTGAGTGAATATACTTAAGAGAATAAAAATATATACCAAATTGTATTGAAATCAACCAATTTTAAGATTGGGCAATTAATTAATACACATCTGCATCAACAGCTTGTACTATGAAAAGCTACCACGATGTATAACTGTGATGTCACTATGTTGCATTGAAATTTTGCATGATGAATAAGTTTAACAAAGGGAAATAAACTTGTTCCAATTATTTGTACACAGCTGGAAGTAGAATGCATTACTGAAAAGATGAAAGATGTCAATGGCTAATAAGATTAGAGGAATAAAATGTCTCTCAATAATATTACTCCTATCTTTACGACAATTTACACTGAAATGATAAACAACAAAAAACCTGGCATATAATATGTACAATATATGATGTAAAATGGTTCTGTCTCATGAGCTAATAACATAATTGGTGACTGGTAAAAGAGTCACATAAAAAAAACGAACTAGTCCCATCGACTCTTTTTCCGCTTTTTTGGTTCAGAAGCTTGGTTCAGTGGTGCAATTATTCCATGAACTGGCTTTGGCTGATTATCTTCTGATGCAGCAACAAAGTTGGACTTGAACTGTGACTAAAAAGAGAAAGTATTAAAAAAATTATTATTATCATGATCTGGTATCTACTAAATCAGTGCTCTTGGGACAAAGATGTCAACAGTACAAAAAAAATGGACTTAAAAATACAATTAACCCACATACATCTGAAATGTAGGTCACAATGCCATACCTATGGGACGAAGGTGCTCAAGTCACCAAGATGCACCAAGTTTTAAAGGTAGGTTACAGTTGCCAAGATGCAGAAATAATGCCAGGTGGTTAGAAAAGGATGCTACTTGATAGTTTACATTCAATGTAAGATAAAAAAATGACTAAACAGGTAGGCTAAACTGCTGGAGTGGTATATCACTATATACCCCAACCATACTTTTAGTGGTATATAAAATGGGAAGAACTAGCTGTAAGATGATGGGATTTCATCTTCTGCCTCATATTTTAAATTAATAATGTGTTTTTAATATACATATTAACAGTCACCATAACATAAATGTATAAACAAATGTCTGCAAGATGTATATAACATCTGGGGTAATAATAAATGATCTATGACCTGCCAAATATTAGCTTCATGTGTTTTTTATTTTGGAACTTTGATATGATCTTAATAATTATGAGACTGGTATGATTCACTCAGAAACATGCACTCTGCTTGATATAGCGCATGCTTATATGAATATATGATCTTTAGTGAAGGCAAATTTGATAAATTTATGATCTTTTAGCCAAGGCAAATTTGATGAATTTATTATCTCTAGCCAAGGCAAATTTAGTGAATTTATTACCTTTAGTCCAGGCAAATTTGATGAATTTATTATCTTAGGTCCAGGCAAATATGACGAATTTGTTATCTTTAGTCCAAGCAAATTTGATGAATTTGTTATCTTTAGTCCTGGCAAATTTGATGAATTTGTTTTCTTTAGCCAAAGCAAATTTGATTATCCAGGCAAATTTGATGAATTTATTTATAATTGCTAGTCAAAGCAAATTTGATTATCCAGGCAAATTTGATGAATTTATAATTGTTAGTCAAGGCAAATTTGATTATCCAGGCAAATTTGATGAATTTATAATTGTTAGTCAAGGCAAATTTGATTAATGTTTAAAATGTTTGATGATAGCAGTTCCCATTACTACCTTATGTATCAATCTTTATTTGGGCTTTGGTGTTAAACAAACTAGTGCAAAACTGAACTGGGATGGGTTGGTGTAATTTTTTTCACAATACTTTAAAACATTTTTGGCCATATCATAGTGAGGAAATGCTAGCTAAATATCTTTACTGGCTGGCCTTAGTGGGTGCTGATGTTTGAATTATCAGTTGAACATTTTACCAACTGAGCTAACATGGCTCCCTTCTGTAGCACCAACCTATGAATTTCCTCATGGTTTTAAATAGCTTCAACTCCTAACTACATAAATAAATATAAAATACTCCAAATGTAAGCAAGTGACCATCCTTAAAAAGCATCATGCACAAACAGTTCTGGCCATACCAGACTTACCAAGAAAGCCTCTTTCATGGCAGCCACTCGGTCTTGCTGTGGGCCTTGTGAACCCAATCTGAACCCTGCATAACTTGTTGAATCCTGTAATCTTGTACTCTACAGTGAAAAATGATACAAAAAATTATTCAATAAATTACATCATTGAAAATACCTTGGTAGTTTTGTTATTTTGAGTCTATTAAATCTGCACAAATTTTTAACTTGACACATGCATGATAATCAAAATTACTGAATCACAACATGTTAGGAGTTTGTTTGTTTGATTAGGATTAGCAGCAGAGGGGGCGAACAGACCGAAACTATTTCAGACAAACCGAATCTATTTCAAACAAAATCCTAAAGGATTTCAACCGAAAACTATTTAACAGACAAAAAAAAAGAAAAATGGTTTCGGTTGAAATCCTTTACAGACCCAGCGCCGATGGTGCTGCAGAGACTAATTCAAAATCCTTTACGATTTCACAAACAAACTAATTTGTAAAACCTATCCTCATAAATCAATCAAATTATTGGATTGGTCGGTTAGTTTGAAATTAATTCTTGTTAATGAATTATTATGACATGGCATATACACTGGATTAGTTGGATCTTCAATTATTAAAAATCTGGGTGGAGCCGTTGGTGCAAATGAATATAAAATATATCCCTGCTGGGCTTGATTTGATCTTTCGAGATTTATTTGGTAACTTCCTTCAATAGCATCACATACTAGATTTATTGCAATCATCGAGGATATATTCACATTTTGAAGGGGGCAATATGCCTACCACCACCGTCTGGGTCATTATTATGTTTGAGGATAATTTTTTGTGGCTGTGGTATTTTTTTCCATGCGCAATGAATTCTTTTGAAACCATTATCGATGGCATCATTGAGTTTTTTCTTTAGCTCAGGTGCATTATATCCTGGAAACTTAAATGTAGGGATATCTTCTATGCGTATATTATACACTGCCGCAAATTTTGTTCTCATTTTAGATCTATCACGACCTAATATTTCTTGAATAATTTTAAAACTTTGTGTTTCCATATCGGCGATAATTTTATTACATATCTCCACGTATTTTTGATGACCTCATCTCAGTTGGGGGGAATTGTACTAATTTCCATTACAAATAGATTTTTAAATGTTTCAAAATCGGTGTTCATTGCTGTGAAATGTTTAGAAACTCTATCTTGGTCAACTCGATAATATCCACCATCAGGTTGGTTTATCCAATCCATAAAAAATTTTAACATGTTATCATATATTCTTATATATGGTATACTAGCCATGTGATAATCCTCCTTATCAGAAATATAATCAGATTTTTTTGGTTCAGGTGGTAAGTCAACGGTTTCATGTCGAGGTGGATTTTCAGGCCATCCTAGCACGGTTCTGATTGAGCTCTGATAGATATATACAACATACCCGGGTGAGTTTATCTCAATGGCAGATGAAAGTGTTGGTTCATGAACTGTTGTAGCGATTTTCGATTCTTTTCCAGTAATAGATTTTATTCTGCGCTGTAATTCGTTATTGATCTGTTCGATTTGGTAGGACCCAGATGGTAAGGAAACTATATTCCAATCTGGGGTTCAGTCTTGTTTATTCTTACTCGCAAACACCAGGGAATTATTCAGTTGCTGACCACCAAATGATACCAATCTAATGTTAGGCCAACTATGATACACTCGTCATTTTGCTAGTGCTATCTCCTTCACTGGAATCGCAGTAGGGAAATTCACACTGAATTCAGGATTGGTTGAGGTTATTGAGATCATGCTGGTTTTCACCGGGGTGGTGTTTTCCGCTATTCGTTGAAGTAGTTCTTGTGATGTTGCCATTGTTATTATATTCATGTTGATTTTCTAATTTTGACATCGCGGAATCATAAACACGTACCATCGCTGAAAACTCACTATCAGATAATAATGTGTCATCGAGGGAGGATGATATCATCGAGGATAATTGGGAGTATGCGGTTGACACAACATGGAACATAATTATGTAATCCTGTAGTTTATGCTGGCTACACGATATTGTTTTTTTTATTATTAAAATTATTCCAGCGATTGTTGTCGCCGCTGATATACAAATAGGAACAGCTATCGGAGCAATCATTGTCACTGAAGAGAGTATAATACCGGCTCCAGTAATTACACCTGATACCGAGTACATGGTAATATCAACTGCGGTAATTCTTCGTTGGTATTTTTTATATTTTTACTTGATACTCCTCAGTGAATGTTTTGAGTTTAGTTTGAAATTCTCTGAACTGATCATAGTGATACTGCTGTGACGTTGCCAATGATGACATTTTATTTATTACAACAGATTTCAAATTGCTAGCAATTCAATTAAGCTGTTTACTTAAATCCGCTACGAATTCCACATACCATGTTAATGAAACCCTAGCCAAATTATTATCAGTGGATATTATTGTGAATTGTTCTATTGTTCCCTTGTCGATGATCGTTGATATCATATTGTTGACCCCAGTTGAACTCTTGGATCAAATACTGATTCGGTGACACTAGTGTTAATCTATAAATACCTTTGACGGTCGCAGTGATATTTAATGTTATTTTGTGGTGTCCACGTAAATGATCCGTGCTGAATCGTGTATACTACTTTGTTGGTTTTCTCATGAGGAATTTTTGTTTTTTCAATGATTTTTATCAGCTTCGATGCATCATCTCTGATTGCATCGATGGTGTTTTTCATCTCTTCGATGGATTTTCTAATATCTGGGAGTTTTATGTTGAGTTTATCAAACGAGACTCCAAGAAATTTATCGACGATGTTTTTACGAAATGTTGAAAACTGTTTTACGTGTTCTTCATATCTGGATTGAAGTGTTGCAAATTCTAACATAGCTGTTCTTATCTCTGTGAGTTTTGGTGTGGTCACCGGTGGAACCCCAAAGAAATTATCAACTGGGAGTTGAACCTCAGTAACAGATTTTTGTAAACCCGCAAATTGATTTACTTGAGCGTCATATTTATCATCGAGAGTTTTTAATGATTCTGCAGATGATATATAATTATCGTTCAATGATGTTAATTTATCTGTGAGCGTCAAAACAAGTACACCCGGTTTGAGTTTACCCTCCATGGAAAACAACGCGATAGTATCTTCTATGTCGTCGCGTCATTTTGTCAAAATATCATCAAGAGAAACATTACTCATTTTCAATTTACCCTGTTTGTCTTGAAATACGACTATTTCATTGGGATCAACACTTGTGAGGTTTAGCATCTCGGATATTTCATCTTCGATTATTTTTTTTACATCAGCGGTTGCAGATATTTCCGTGGTGGGTTTTTTCAGGCTTGATAGAGATCTTCCCCAAATATCAATCATGTTATTTTATATAATTTCTCTCTAAAAAGCGATTAATAGCATCTTCGTGTACGGTTTTATGGGGTGGTTTTCCCCGATGATGAAATAACTTCAAGTACATTTAATACTTCTATACCACATATTGGTGGGTCATTCATTTTGTGTTGGTAGCGTGGAATACCAGATAGGAGTTTTTAAGTGGTTTATATAACGCATAAACTCTTTAGGTGGCGCTAACCCATATGAATCGAAATAAACAATCACATGCGGATCAATCACATATGCAACCCAGTGAGTTCCAGGTCTGGTGCTGTTATTGAGATTAATGATACCGGTTTCAGTGTTGTTTGGTTTTTGTGGTAATTGATCTCTCATAAAAACACCTCTAAAGTTTTTTATCGCTAGTTTTTTAGCAGCATCGATTAAATCAAAATTTGACAGCAGAACCATCGGTTCTCGAGTTAGTAAACTGTTCCTATTCCAGGCCCTTTCCGCTGTACCATGAATACGGAGTTCCCGGTAGTCTTAGACCCTTTCCCTCTTTTTTGTACCCCCATCCCTTTTTTGGTTCATATGATTGAGCAATACTATGTACTGCTTTTGCACCAAGAGCTCCAGCAATTGATCTGTAATTTACAATACCAGCAGGACGAGCTACACAAGTTCTGAAGTGTATGTCAACTACGGATTGTCTGGTTAAATCAAGATGTTCCAGTGAAAAGTAGTAAATGGGATATCGATTTTTAAAATCAAATTGTGATATTTGCAGCCCAGTATCCACATTATTATCGCGTCCCATAAATGTCAACAAACGATGATACGTGCGTGCAATTTGGTTGGTTCCTTAATTAAGTAAAATATCCTCAGATGGTTCCTGTTGGCCGTTTATCCTCAATGAGACTTCATTAACAAACAATTTATCAAACATCATATGGCTGTGCTCTTGAGAATTTAATCACGCAGTATTCTGTAACGAAATAAATATATGATGTGGTGCAGCTTCGCTCCACAGATAACTTTTCTAACATTTCTGCAAAATCCGAAAATATGATGCAGTGGAATTGCGCATGAAAATTCTCGACGCTGTCCTTGCAACATTGATACACGTGTTGCAAACCCTAGGTTGTGATTAGGATTAGTACTTTTTATAATATCAAAAGCAGCACCTGGTCTTGGTTCGTGTTCAGCATCATCTGGTTGTGGATCAGATAAGATAGCTACTGGTGACCGTAATTTAACATATGAAATGTGTTCAGCGTGATCAGTAATATCCTTAGAAAACATCGTAGACGGACCCGCTGATCTTGTATAATCATCAGAATATCTTGCTAATCCCACTATTGTTGTGGCAACATCAACCTCACGCTCTATAGATTCAATTTCTCTTCCATCAATCATATATCTAGCACTCTCGAATAGCGCCATGATACCATTATTGACAAAACCAACTCGGACATCTGGGTCATCATCATATGGCGTATTAGCTGCAACATTTGTTACGAGTTCTCCTTCTACTTCGATAAATGCTTCAGCGGGTAGAAAGTATTTGCTGGTATCATGGACTTGAAGTTTGATTCTTGATCGAAGATCCGGTTGTACTGCATTATAGGAATAAAACTGATAATCGTGTACAAAATCATTCTTGGGTACAGGGGCGTCCATATCAAATGCTGAATCAGGTGACGATTTGAACATTTTATTATATATTTCTTGATCTAAATCGTGATTTCAAGCCACCTCTCGCTATCATATTTGCAGTAATATTTTCATGGTCGCTGCTCAGCGATGCTATTTTTTTTATCCACTACGTTGTTTTTTATTTTACTAATACTTGCAGGCATAATTTCCGTAGATGGTAGTGGTCCCAGCGATGGTGATTTTGTCATTAATGACGAAGTCATCAGTGGTGCTTTCTTTCTTCGCCGAACAAACGCTAGTAGTTTTTCTTTAGCCACGGAAAATGCTTTCCCCGCAACATCACCAACAGCGCTAATACCCTTATCACGAATAACATCAATAGCTTTCATTGATAATTGTTTTGCGATTGGTGCTATTTTTGGAGCCATTCTTGCAAATAACCCTGCAATGGTATTGCCAAGACCATCTCCATAGTACGCTCTATAAACAGGCAATCGTGAATTTACTACATTAGTCATGGTTGGTTTATTGTGGTTGTAGTGTATGATCATCTTATTTAAATGACATTTATCTAATCGTAAATTGCTAGCAATTTCAGTGATTAGTCACTGTGATAACCGTCCGCTAGCTCATCAATAAACTCTTTCTTTACATTAAGATCAATGATACCACCCTCAAATAGTCATTTGCAGATATCAGCTGCCTCATTAATTATTTTCGGTGAGTTATTTCTGGCTCGTTTTCCTCCTATGAGAATTTCTAATCGTGATTTATCCCCAAGAATATTATAAGGACAACGAACAAGACCACTACCTGAAACCCCCCTTGGGGTTACACTCTGAGAAAATCCCTCCCCACTACTATAACCGGCTGCACCTTGTGTGTCCTTTTCCTGATCTTGTAAGTATCTACGAAGTTCATCCTCCTCCTCAATTGGTATATCCCATTGAGGTTCTTCTTGCTTTTTTTTTTGTCTCCGTGTTGGTGTTTGACGTTCCCTCTCTAAATCATCTTCAAATGGTATATCCCATTGAAGTTCTCTTTCTTGTTTTTTTTTTTTGTCTTCATGTTTGTCTCCGTGTTGGTGTTGGAAGTTTCCTTTCTTGTTGTCGTTCTTCTATTTCTATTTGTCATTCTTCTATTTGTTGTTTATCATAATTACTAATTCCTTTTTTAAATTCTTTATACCCCAACTCCCTTTTATCTAAACGATCAATCTCTTTGTTTATTTTATATAACCAATTATCGCGTGATATTATATTATCTTTATGCTCGTCCTTTAAAAACTCCTTTTTTAATGATAACTTTTAGCAGCAAAATCACCAAAAGTGAGATAATCCTTTTGTTTTAATAATTGAAATTGTTTTATTAGTGTTTTAGCCCCTTCAGTAAATGTATCCACTAAAGAAACACTCTTTGTTTTAGTAACATCACCCTGTTGTTTATCTCCAGCTATCTGTTTTAACAATGGGAGAATAAACTTTTTTCTATCCTCTTCATCAACAGTCTCTCCCAATATAACTCTCTCAGTAGTTGTAGTAACAGGTTTGAATAATTGTTTGGTACCCGTTGTGAAGTCGGTTTGAAATTCTTGTCTTGCTTTTAGCTTATTTTGAACAGAATCGCGAACAGGAATAAATCTCTTAATCGCAGCCAATCTCTCGTGGGCTAATCTAGTTGTTAGGGCTTCATTTACCATTATAAATTAATATACGACTGTTGTAAATATTTATTTGATTCATTTTTTCACAAAACAAATACTCGATTATTTCCATTGAGATCCGTGACAGTTATCTCCGTTTCAAAAACCACACACACAAGCCCACACGAGTTATTCCCCTTGGTGTTATAACACATAGTACAAAATGAAAATTTAGATATAAACAAATTGAATTCTATTTCCAGTTCATTTGGAAATTGCTGATTGATATATCTGTTCTGCAACATATCATACTGAGGCTCTACAAATATCAAAATATTTACCGGCTTCATCCATTGATTGAAATACTCTTTCTTCATTAGTTGCTGTATTAAATGATTTTACAATTCTAGCATTTTTCGAGTGTTTTCCAGTCTCTCCCCATTTGGTATTTTCACTCTGAGAGATAGCTCATAGATTCGATAAAGAATTATCAGTTTTTATACTATTTATGTGATCAATCACAAAACCATCCGAGATTTCTAAATTAAATACCTCGTAGACAAATCTTTTCTTTCCAGCACCAAATATAAGATATCCAAGATTATTAACAACACCGACTGGTTTCTTCAGTCTGCGATTTCTAATAATACCATCATGAGATGCTTCATAATTGGTAATCACAGGAAGTAGTTGGAATTCTTGGTTCATTTATATACTATATAGTATTTGTCTAATTAATTATTTGGTTTAATTATTATTTGAGAATCTTTCAATGTAGTCTTGACGTGTTCTTATGATTTTGTCCTTGATGGAGTCAGAGTCATTGATGTCTTTGATTGAGTCCTTGACTCGTTTATCATAATAATGCTTTAGCTCTCTGTATCGCTTACCACCACAATTGAGACATAACTGTGACTTACCACGCACACCTACCCCACATCGTATACAAGATAAGGGCCCAAAACTTCCCCGCCATACGCTTTGTAAATGATATCCACAGAATTCATTTCTGCATGATTTGTTACAAGCGGTTACCGATCCTATCATAAGCCATTTGCAATGATTCATTATATAATAAATTCTTTATTTAAATACTTGTTTTAATTATAATACGGAGGAGTTCGAGAGATTATCGAAAATTACACCTTGGAAAAATGCTAAATTCAATCTCGATAGAGTCTCCACTGATGTGCCAAAGGGCCTAATAAGTGATAGAAGCATGCTGGGTAAAATCCATGATGCATTTAATGAATTCAAGCGTGATGGAACATCTCACTGTTGGTCAACATTTCGAATTGATGGTGGTGTTGATGCTACCATGAACGATGAAAGAGCTGCAGTGATAATCTCACATCTTGACCAGAAAAAGTATTTTTTAAGAGTGAAATTCATTATCCATTCAGAAATGGGGAATTGGATTATACGCGACAAATTTGAACCCATCTTGATTGATAAAAAAAGAACTGTCACTGTGAGTCAGGATTCCAAATCAGGAACGCTGACTGGGATTGACAAACCATATTACGAGAGAGCTTATCCTGTAACCGTGGTTGTTTATGGGATCTATCCGTTAAATGATAAACAGAGTATTGAGAAACTAAAACCCATGAAACTGTCACCGCTGTGTAGCAGAACGAATAATACAGCATTTTACAAATGCGTTGCGTGGAAACAAATTAACGGATCTAAAGATGTAAAAAAATAAACGAATGGGGATTAACATTGAAGTAGAGAGGATCAACAATTCAAAATGTGGCCGCATTAGAAATTTCCAATAACCGTAGCGACAGTAACAGGCGAGGTATTATACGAATCAAAATATAAATAGAGAGGATCTCCAATCAAAATTATTGACCATAATGCACATGTGTGGACATCCGCAGTAACAATATTTCTGCAAGATAGTACCATAAAATATCTACCCGTGGAATTCTCGGGAGAAGAATTCTCTGAGGAGAAATTATTTGATTTTATTTACGAGTTAAGTAAAAACGATCCTGTGTCAGTGTGGTTACTTCACAGTTTTGAAGACAAAGAGGGTATTTCGATGAATTTGTAAGACCCAACGTCGAAATATATCGTACTGAAGCCCTCCATGACGAGATGAGAAAACTAGCTCGTGGTTTTTCAAAGGAATACAACGAACAATTACTAACAAACTGTTTTACAATCCCATCAATTGCAGCTCAATTCACGAGAAAGAGAAATCTATGGAAACCAACAAGAGCTGAATTTCTATCAGATATCAAGTCAAGCTGCGTCAAATACGGACATGGCGGATTATGTAATACAAAATATGACCCCAAAAGTATTATTTCGGTTGATATGATTGCGTGTTATCTGGGGAGTTTACTCGGGTACGGAGAATGTTCTGAGTACTTTAAAAGATTTGGGCATCCTACACAGCAGACGACCCGTGTTGCGATTAATGGGTCACTTCCCGATTTTGATCTAACTGGATTCACTCATGTGGTATCATTTGAATTGGCTAAAGGACTTCATCCGTGCTGTTATGTTTGATTTGGTAGACACATCTCTGAAAAACACTGGATGCCAATAGTGTTATTATGGTATATGATTGATTCTAAAATACTAAAATCACTGACTGTCAGTGAAGCAATTATATCACATCGGAAACAAACTGAGGTCTGGTTACCACAACCCCATTGTCTAGATAGTATAATCAGCGAAAATAAAAAACAATTTCCTAATCTCGATGAAGAATATATTGTGAAATGGTCCAAAGAGATCTTTGAAGTTAGAAATAAACACACAAAAGATCTGGGTAGAAGAATAATTGGTAAATTCACCAAAGGTGGAAAAAAATACGATCACAAACGATATTCTTCATGATTAATTATAGATGATGTAGAATACGATTTTATAATTGCAGATGCAACATCTAGAGGTATATATGTCAATCGTAAAGACGCTTTCTTGTCCGATGGAACAAAATTCGGTATAATTGTTACTTACAACGACAGATATAATCTTCAATACACACACTTAAGGGCTTCTATGCTGGCTTATGCTTCTATCAATTTACCTTTGATGATAAATAGATTTCCTGATACCACAGTTAGATTTGCCACTGATTCATTTTACATAGATGTAAAACATAAAGAAGCAGTGGATAAATTCACAAATTCTGACGAGTGTTGGGAATCATGGAGAATTAAAAAGGAAATATTTTGTGATTACTCTAAATCAGCAGATGTTACAATTGAAAATAATTACTTGACAAATAATCTGATATCAGAACTATCTAATGCACCTTCGATATCCAATCCAATATGCAGGTATAAAACCAGTTACCTAAACAGCTGTGGTGGGTCAGGGAAGACGACTCGTGCGATTGAATTATTTCGAGGGAAATCAAATATGACTGTGCAAACACCCACACACAGACTTGCAAGAGAGATGAAACAGTGAGGAATTAATGCTTGCACTTATCACAGTTTTTTTCGATGGAAAGGTGACGAATGGACTCCTGATCAAATGGGCAAGAAATATATTAGTGAAATCATTATTTGGGATGAGATATGTTGTTAGATGTATTACAAAAGTTTCTCGATTGGTTATTGCTAGCGAATACAAAAGTGAAAATAATTGGCGATCATGGTCAACCACCACCATTTGTTCGTTTATCCCCACATAATTGGTTGAAGAATTTTGTAGACTATTATGAAGAAATTAGTACTGATCATAGATCACTTGATAATGAATTATGTGAGTTCAAGAAATTAATCAGATTACAACCGGATAGAATCCAGTGTGAAATAGCACATGAAATAATTTCAGAAACCCCATTAAATGATTTTTGGGAAGCGTGGAGACCAAACGATTTGATAGTGGCAAGTAGAAAGATAGTCAGAGACACACTTCAGATGAAGTTATTTAACACGTATAAAGAAAAATTCGCAACACTCCCAGTGCCGTTGTTTTATAGGCCTACGAATACACAAAAACAGAATATCGAAGTTGATATTCCAGGACAGACAGAAAAGCCGATTCTTGTATTAAATGATATTGTGTTAGTTGATATCAGTGTTGTCGAAGATGCATTGCATGCTGAAAAATCCCCATGGAAGCTAGGATACGCAGGGATTGACTATATCAGATACAATTGTTTGGATCGTAGATGACCGCATCGAGTGGTCAAATCTAGTTTTTCTTGCAGTGTCCAGAGTACGAAGAATAAATCAACTTCGAAGAGTTGTTTTAGATGCCAATGACACCACAATAAGTGATATTGTCAGCGATGACATAATCAGAAAAAAACTCTGTGGTTATAAACAACAAGACAAAAAAAATTAAAGAGAATTTGATATTGATGCTGAGTTTATAATTACACTGAAACAACAACAAAATAATCACTGCACGAGTTGTAATTGTATAATGCGTTGGTGTTGGTTGGATAAGGATCCCCACCAATTTACCATAGACAGAAAAGATAGCAGCCTAGGTCATACCAGAGATAATGTGATGTTAACTTGTCTTGAGTGCAACAGACGCAGAGGTGCTAGTTAAGACCACGCGGTGGTAATTGAGTGTCCTCGGGTATCACTTGTAATTGTTCACGAGTAATAAATCCGTGCTGAGGAGCAGTTGAATCCAATCTATAGATTGCTGGTCTACCCATGGATCGTGTTATGCTAGATATTTTATGTGTGGTGACACTCCAAATAGGATCAGTAGCTCTTTTTCTACCACCTTCGAGCTCTCCTGGTTCATATAAATATCTAACAGTGACATTGCTGAGTATTGGTTGTTTTGAAAAATCATTTTGTGGTTTTATGGGTATATACTTCTTTTTAATAGCGTTGTTAGGTTTCATGTTTATTGTTCGAGTAATCTCATTATTTAGCGCGGTAACTACACCTGGTAATCTCTTGACCCATTCACGGGATCGTTTAACCTGAATAAATTCCTTCTCGTATTGATATCCAAATAACCGCTCAACAAGTGTCCGATTAAATTGTTCAACAATTGCCTGATCACGATGTAGTGCAGTATGTCCTCATCTGATGGTGACATTATGATTCTTCATTGTTGATAACAATGCACCCTGAAATTCCTTGCCAGGATCAACTTGTAATAGATTTGGCCACTTTAGAAGACCCCGCCGATAAATCCTTTCAAACGCAGAAGCCACCTCAGTTGATGATTTTGTCTTTAATGGCTCTGCTTGTTTGTATCTACTCGCAACATCAACTACAGTTAGCGCGTATTTGTAAACACCATCATGAGGCAGAAATAATATATCAGCTTGATGAACTTCATTAGGGATGCTGACATCAAAAAGTTAATTTGTTTAGGCGGTGGTAGATAAATTTGCCATATCGCCTGTTTGGATAACCAATCCGCTGCAGTGGTATTTTTCACCTTTGCAGCCCTAGTGAGTTTACTGCTTGCTGCTTTACCCCTCCAGTATCCTCTTGGGGAATAATAAATAGATTCCATGATGTTATTAATTACCAGCACCCAGCATTAATTTACTTTTCATTGCCGATTTTATCAACCATGATGCCAATTTTTCTTTGAAGGATTTATTAGTGATAGAATTCAACGCATGAATTAATTTCACATCTGCAATATGTCTGTGTTGCAGATTGCTGCTTTTATAAGCAACATCATGAGCATGACATGCCTTATCAATAGCATTTATTGGGTTTTCACCGGGTCGGGGTTGGTTTTGATCATCAAGTCGGATATCGAGTCTGGTCCCGGGTCCACATAACTATATCCTGGAAGGTGTTTTTCTCCCGGATATTTTGCCCATGGTGTTCCTGGTAATTTTACTAACTTGGCTGCAATATCACCTCCTCGTTTTTCTTTTTTAAATCCTTAGAAACAAATCTACATTTTTTAGTACCACATTGTACACACTTACCAGCAATTGCTGATCTGTTATTTTTAGTTGTAATTGTTGTCAAGTCATTTGTGCTAGTACGCTTCTTACATTTCACACAATATAGATCCATAATTTATTTATAATAACATGAATGTAATTGATTTTTCGGCGACAAAAACAAGAGAACCAGTTAAGCATCATGCAGCGCTACCAAATTCTATTCGTATAATTATAATCGGACCATCTGGAAGCAGCAAGACGCAGTTGTTACTTAATTTGATAACGAGATGGATGAAATGGGACAAGTTGTATCTAGTAGCCCCGAGTGTAGATGATCAGCGATGTTACGAGGTGTTAAAGGATTTTAACGAGAAAGCGAAATCAGAAATCGATGAGGATGTTATTGAATTTATAAACCAATATCAAGGAAGCACCAAGCAATGATGTTATTGATGGAAGAATTAACAATTTAGTCGTATATGATGATTTCATGTTAGACAATTAAAAGAATCCCGCTAGGATATTTTCCAGAGGTAGGCATAAAAATACTGATGTGATATATGTCACTCAACGATACACACAAATACCAAAAGTGATCAGTGATAATTGCAATATTCTTGCTGTATTTAATGGAGTTGACACACATACGCTACAAAATATTTGGCAAACTTGGTGCGGCGGTGATATGGATAATAATCTTTTTAGAAATTTCTTTAGTCATGCTCAGTCAATCACACATGGATTTGTAACGATAAATTTGCATGACCCGAGATTAAGATATCGTATTGAACTTGACCAAATATTCGTTAAAACAATTCGTCTCCGCAGCACCATCGGCGCCAGGTCTGTAAAGGATTTCAACCGAAACTATTTCTCTTTTTTTTTGGTCTGCGAAATAGTTTCGGTTGAAATCCTTTAGGATTTTGTTTGAAATAGTTTCAGTTTGTCTGAAATAGTTTCGGTCTGTTCGCCCCCTCTGCTGGATTTTTAATGTAGCTTTAACAATTTTTCAGTCGTATCACTACGATGTATGCAGTGAGGCAGTTTATAGTGATGTCTAGCACTGGAGCATCATGCCACAGACATTTCGCTTTATGTCCCACCTAGTCACATTATCATGACACCAGGCCGACCAGTCCTAACACTAACCTCTTAATGCTGAGCGCCAAGCGAGGCAGCTGTTAGTACCATTTTTGTAAGTCTTTGGTATGACTCAGCCGGGGATCGACCCCACAACCTCCCGTTTCTGTGGCAGACGCTCTAACCACTAGGCCACTGGAGTGGTTCTTTCATGTTTGTATGCTTGTGCATAATTCTTAGTCATTGCAGATCTTACAAAAACATCATATGAATAATTCCAGACAATAAATCCAGTTGCATTACTGATTTTTTTTCATCATATGCAGCAGATAAAAGCATGTTGATCTAGAGCATGTTTTACTAAATGTTTCAGATATATTTATCAAAAGACATGTCCTCCAAGCTGAATCCTGTCAAATGAAGAGGTAAAAGTCGTTCAGAAAATTAAAACAAATGCAAGTTGAGCAAGTTACAGCATGTACATTATATTTAAGTGTCAGGTATTCAGATAGCCTAATGGGTAAATAGGGAGAGATGTTCAGTCTCTAATAGTTTCAACTGGGCAGTTATCATTTCAGTAATAACTGTGCTGTATATTGAGGATGAGCTTACTTTCGTCCATACAGAGAGAGGAAGGTTTCACTGAGCAAGGTCCACAATCTTTCTATCCACAGTTGAAACCTGAGAGGGATGGTCAGCAAATGTGTCTTGTTGCACACTGTCTTACAATTTGATTTAAATTGCTTAAGCAAAAGGAAGGGACCATTATTCCACACTGTCTTACAATTTGATTTAAATTGCACACTGTCTTACATTTTGATTTAAATTGCTTAAGCAAAAGGAAGGGACCATTATTCCACACTGTCTTGCAATTTGATTTAAATTGCACACTGTCTTACACTTTGATTTAAATTGCTTAAGCAAAAGGAAGGGACCAATAATGTTTGTGTCTTGAAGTTATCTTTCAACAACAACAAACTCTGGCTGCAGAAAAGAAGAAAATCATACTGATTAATTTGTAGATGACTGATCTTTTCCTGGAAATGGTTAGATAAAAAAGATGGCACTTGTAAGCAAATGAGTGGGTTGATAGGAGATCCTCTGAGGAGGTGAAACATGATGTGTGAGATGATAAACAAAGACTTGGGATAATGGATAATGTCAGATGTCTCCTAAATTACACATAATGAGTATACGAGTGAATCAGCAAGGTGCATACTGGCTGCACAGGTGGTGACAAATCAAAGTCTGACTGACATTCAATATGCATGCAACTTATTCAAATTGATCATGAAACATGAAAAAGCATTTTTCAGAAACTAAAGGATATAAATACATGGATTACACACCGACTATAATCGTAAACTCTATCTTAATTGACAAAATCAAAAACTAAAATACTTAAAGTCTAACAAATGTCTTCAAACTTTGGAATCTATACAAATTTTCCTCACAACTGAATAACTTTAAAGATCAGCTTGTTTACAAATAAAGACTATTAACTGTTCGATACTGAGTCAATATTTTATTGTGAAAATTGTTGGTTTTAAATATCAGTAACTACAAAATAGGACTTTTATCAATTGAGTAAAATGGTTACATCAATTAGCAGTAAACTTACATTCTCAGAACCTAGTCCAGGTCGTTCCTTTATTCTCCCACTTATATTGAGCAGCTTTCCTTTCCCCTGCTTGTGTCTACTCTTTCTGAACCAGGGATTCTGAAAAGAATATTTTATGTTAATATTTGATAGACCTAAATATTAAAGTAAAACAAATATAGGAAGTGTGAAAGGGCCATGAAATTCTTCAACTGATGTCAACAAAAGGAGCTGTGAAACGATTCAAATGTTTGGAACAGCAGGCCAGTGAAAAAATGCTCCTATTAAAGAAGCCATAATTCTTAGAAATAACAACAATGAAATGACAGAGGCTACAAAGGCATTCAAATAACATTATCCTTAGCAATCAAATTATCGGGGCCATACTCTTACAAATAATACAAGGAGTTACAGTAGCTTTGTTGGGGTCATTGGTTTGATCTTACTGGTCAACCATATGAAATAATTGTGCCATTTAAAACAACAAATAAAAGTCATACAACAGTAATCAATTAATAGGGCCACAATTCTTACACTAAAATTCAATCAAATAAGGGGGCAGCCTAATTCTCATTAATGTGATCATAGCTCTTTAAAAATAACACCAACCAAAGGATGAGAGGCCCTATTTCCTACAAATTATAACCTTCAAATTTAAGTGGTAATAGTTCTTACAGAATAACAGCAATTAAATAAAATTAAATCTATAATGTACAATGTGAAACCATAGAGAAAATGCAATTCAGGCCCCACATAGGAAATTTTGGCCCTTTATCTTTTTTTTTGTTTCTTGCATAAGAAATTATTTCATATGAAATCTATAAAATTTGCTGAATAAGTTGTATGTTCTGAATGCATTCAGAATTAAATACGATTTCAGGCAATAGCATTTCAGTCATCATTTTAGTTTCATGAAACTAACATGAGTGAAAAATGTGTTCTATTTACCACATAACAAAATTTCTAAGCCTGTAAAACAGCATGGTTCACTAATAGTATGTTACTACAACACACAGATTTTAAATTGTGACTTCCTTATTTATAATCCAATATCATTAAATGTTCACTAACAACCCAAATTTATCTTTAATAACACAGTACAATTATTATGAAGATAAATTTTGATTGTGGAGACAATACTATGCCAATTAGTTATTGTTATTCCCTTATCTGTGGTGAGTGATTGATCCATACACAATACAACAGTAATTTTCCTCCCAACTCACCTGCAATGCCAGATCCAGAAGAGGTTTGGGTACTAGTTGATCAGCACCCTCCAAATTCCTGACCAGAGAACCTGCAAAATCTTTGTCCTTCTCTGTGATGAGTGAGTATGCAAAACCCTTTTCACCTGTACAGGTAATAAATGTCATATTTTATATCTATGATGCATTCACTGATGATTTTACACAGATAAAGTAATTCTGTGTAACTTCTTAGAGTTATAAGTTTTACTTGAATTACATGTGATCTAAGTGTTATAAGTTTTACTTGAATTACACATGATCTAAGTGTTATAAGTTTTACTTGAATTACACAGGATTTAAGTGTTATAAGTTTTACTTGAATTACACGTGATTTAAGTGTTATAAATTTTACTTGAATTACACGTGATCTAAGTGTTATACATTTTACTTGAATTACATGTGATCTAAGTGTTACATTAACTTTATATTAATGTGATGTACTGCTATATTTCACTCACCAATAATGTTGATTTTTCTAAATAAATGTTTAAGAAGTGATGTTATTATTTTTTGGGGCAATTTAGACAACATATCTTTCCTGAAAAGTCCAAATGTTTCAAAAGGAATGACACATGTACTGTAATTTCAGTTTATTTAAAGCTGGGAGACCAATTTTCATGGATTTTAGAGCTTGCTGCAAACCAAAACATTAAAGGCCCAACACAATGGTCCTTATGTTGAACCAATAGAAACACTTGCCCAATCAATACATTTTAATAAGAACCAATAGAAACACTTGCCCAATCAATACATTTTAATAAGAACCAATAGAAATACTTGCCCAATCAATACATTGTAATAAGAACCAATAGAAACACTTGCCCAATCAATACATTTTAATAAGAACCAATAGAAACACATGTCAATCAATACATTTTAATAAGAACCAAATTTTTTTTTTTTTAAAACAATAGATCCATGTGGGCCTAATGTCACTCTTTGCCTTACACACCAAGATAGAAGACTATTTCAATAGGCTGGCTAATCTAGTGCTGTACAAGAGAAGATAAGGATACAAAATATTTTAAAGTTATCTCCAATGATAAAGCTTCCTCAGTCTAGCTGATTTTCGAATTCTTAGCTAAGCATAAAAATATTCAAGCATTTTTAGATAGAAATACAAACCTGCTCTTCCAGTTCTGCCCACTCTGTGAGTATGAGTGTCGATATCCCGGGCAACATCGTAATTTACTACCACCTTTATGGAGGGGATGTCCAGACCTCGAGCTGAAATCAAAATTAGGTTTTTAAAAGTGCACTTGTTTAATTGTCCTTCAACTGGAACAATACCACTCTCCCGCAACTCTTTTTCTTTAATAAATTTCCAATGGAAGAGGATGATGAAAACAATATCACTCTCCTGCAACTCGTTTTCTTTAACAAATTTCCGATGGAAGAGGATGATGAAAAATAGGCTGCAACAACTTTAAGAAAAATGCAGTCAGAAAAAGAGTTGGTGTTTTGTACCTGATGAAGAAGTCTGCAATGTAATAATGCAATAACTATTTGAAAACTTCATTTTAATTGGAAGAAATATAGGTAATCTCATCTCATCTCATCTATCCAATTTTATCGTCTTATTTCCCTTGGTCAGGGGTCCGACGCTTTCTGACAGTCAGCAAGCCCAGTCTCCAGGCATCATGGTTTTGAGGATCGATTTTGGTCATCTTCCATGTCTCGCGGTCGTGATCGATTGTTTGCTTCCAAGTTTTCTTGGGTCGGACAGCTTTTCTTCGGATTTCCATCTCCACATTTCTACACTTGCTAATCCAAGCCTTGCTTCTCTCTACATGGCCGAACCAGCATAACCTGTTGGCCCTTAGGAGTTCCTTAATCTTTGGTAGGTGCAGCTTTTCCAGTGAGGTATCTGACCTGATATGCTGGGTCTGGTCTGGCTTGACATTACAAATCCATCTGATCATGGCTCTGTCATTGCGTTGTAGACAGGCGAGTGAGGACTGGGTGAATGCCCAACACTCACTGCCATATGGCATAATAAACATACTAATGAACATTAAACATCAAAATAAATATATATTTATAATTAGGTATTGAATATGGATCAGATTTGATAACTGTTTTACATTTAATATCGATGTTACATTTGATGTTACATTTAATATCCGTGTTACACCTGATATGTTACATATGATATCTGTAATTCATCTGATATCTGTGTTATGCCTGTAGTTTTTATGATGACTTTTTTACCACAACAAAAGCATAAGGATATGGCAAAAACACTGCCCTTTCTAAAGCCAAATGTTTGCTACCCAAATCATCAGGAATTGAGTTCGGACAAATAAGTGGTCAATTATGAATCTATATACTTAACTCGTACAAAATATCAGGTCAAAATGTTGTATATATTTGTTGAGCAAACTGCTATAAATGGAAAGCAGAACTGCAAAGATTCACAATGACAAATACACATGCTTTCTACTGCATATATGCAAACCAATCCCCACCCTAGTGCATATTCCCAACCCCAGACCATGACCAAAGGGCCACAATTTGTCAAATATATAATGCATCATCCTACCAAGACTTGTTTGTTTATAAGACCTCTGACCTCATCTATGGAATCCCCAGGGGCAGATCTACAAGACCTGACCACATCCATGGGAACCCCAGGGGCAAAGCTACACGATCTCTGACTCCATCCATTGTAACCCCATGGACAGGCATACATAAGACTTCGGACCCCATCCACTGGAATCTCTGGAACAGGAATCGAATTATATCTCTATTTGGCAATATTTCTAACCAGTGATTGAGAGTGTGGGAATGTGATCACAGACAGATGGATGATGAAACAAGACAAAAGATATTACAAAAATTAAGTCTGTGAAGAAAAACTATAAACTAAAAAACAAAATGCATGTTCATTCCAAATGTCAACTGTAAAATTTAATCAGAGTGTTGACAACCAATGGTCTTTAAAAAATCTTGAAGCTATTCAAAATAACCATTACAGATGCAATGAAATGTCAGCTAGTTATAATATTGGACTATTCCGTAAAAAAAACAAAGTTGGAAAGTGCATGTGATCAATTTGCTAATTATTAAAACTGTAACAATTAATGTGACCAGGTAGATCTCTTTAACTTTAAGGATGTTTAAGGAACTGGCATCAACAACGCGTTGCAAGTCTGCTTGGAATAAGTTTAGAGAGCTTCTCCCAATCCTGACGAATAGGCATTTGACGCACATTACAAGGGGTCGTCTTTACTCAACTTACATCAGACCTGTGCTGTTATACGGCTCTGAAACCTGGGCTGTCACTGCTACAACTCTCAGGAAGATACATCGCAATGATAAAGCCATGATACGATGGATCTGCCATGTAAATCCCGAGGCGAATGTCCCATTTGAGTCTCTTCTCACCCAGCTCAACATCAGAAACATTTCTGACATTATCCAAGGATGCGATGGCTGGGCCATGTTGAGCATAGTAAAGGGTGGATATCCAATGTCCGTTCCTTCAAAGTTACTGGGAGTCGAGCTGCAGGCAGACCTAAGCTAACATGGGAAGAGTTGACAAAAAGAGACAGAAAGACGTTGGGGCTGAGCGGAATCAATCCACAGGACTGTAGAGCCTGGAAGAAAGCTTTGAATACTCTCGTGACGAAACAGACAGGCCTACCCTTGTTAGAGGATTAATGAAATCAAAATGGATGATGATGATGATGATGATGATGTTCTACTACTTGTGCTGTCCAAGCCTTTTAAACAGACTGGTTGAAATCTGACAAGCTTAAAGAAAGATATACTGTGAAATTTAATGTTTACAAAGACTAATTCATAAAAATGATAGTGTCAAATGATGGATTCATTCAAGATCTTCTTATTATATAGCTGCATTCCAAATTTAGTTAAAATTGAACAATCCATAGTAAAGTTATATGGAAGTATAAATAATTCAAAATCTTTATCAATATTGATTTGTGTGCCAATCTGGTTGAAATTCAATTATTCCAATGTAAAGTCAACAAGCCGAGAAAACCATTGTTTGAAGGATGGGCATTTTGGGACAATAACTCCTGTAGACAATCAACCGGAATGTGAAAACTGAAAGGTAGAGGAATTAAAAGAAAACAAAAGAAGAAAAAAAATTACTTGTTAAAGAACACCTGATCACATCTCATTCTAGAAATCAGTATAAAAAAGCCACTTCAAAATCAAAAACTTGATCTGGTCCTCATGAAATTTAGTCCGATAGGTTTCAGTATTTAATGGCCAAAAAGGGGTAGATCTCGTATAAGTTATTAACCTCATATAACAGATACTGATCATTACTGACTTCATATAACAGAAACAGAAAACCCTGTCTTGAGAGATCACTGCTATGAGAGACCACCTGTTTTGGGAGACCAGAATCTCAATGCACAGATTTATTGATTAGTGTATTGCCCTGTTATGAAAGACCACCTGTCATGAGAGACCATTATATTTTGGCAGAAGGGGTGGTCTTTCAAGACAGGTTTTACTGTACTGATCATTACTGACCTCATGTAACAGTTATTCATCATTAATGACCCTTATATAAGTTATTGATCATTACTGACCAAATATAACAGTTACTGATCATTAATGACCTCATATAACAGTTATTAATCATTACTGACCAAATATAACAGTTACTGATCATTACTGACCTCATATAACAGTTATTAATCATTACTGACCAAATATAACAGTTACTGATCATTAATGACCTCATATAACAGTTACTGATCATTACTGACCTCATATAACAGTTATTAATCATTACTGACCAAATATAACAGTTACTGATCATTACTGACCTCATATAACAGTTATTAATCATTACTGACCAAATATAACAGTTACTGATCATTAATGACCTCATATAAATGTTATGGATCATTACTGACCTCATATAACAGTTATTGAGCTCAAACTTGGATGTGGGTTCAAACCCCATCTGAGTCATATCAAAGACTTATATAAAAATGGTAATAGCGGTTGCTCAGCATTAAGAGGTAAGTTTTATGACTGATTGGCCTGGTGTCAGGATAATGTAACCAGGCGGAACATGATACTACATGATTATGGCATGCTGCCCCATTGCAAGACATTGATATAAACTGTCACACTGCTGACACGAAAGCAATATGACAAAAATTGTTAAGGCTATATAAAAAATCTAAATCACACACACAGTGATCATTACTTACTTCATATAACAGTTACTGATCATAAGTGACCTTGTACAACAGTCACTGATCATTAATGACTTCATATAACAGTTATTAATCATTATTAGATTTGCATTAATTGATCTGATTAACACTTACCTGCTACATCTGTTGCCACTAATATGGGAACTTCTCTTTTCTTGAAAGCTGTGATGACTTCATTTCTCTCTGGCTGACTCAAATCACCATGTAATAAACCAACTGAAAGGCAGTAAATACGTTCATTTTAATAACCTTTTGAAATTATAGTAAAAATTATAAGTAGAATTCAAGTTTTCAGTGAACTTCTGAGTCTCATTATGAATGAAAGAAACAAATAAAGTTAGTGATAGTTGTTGTTGTTGTTGTTGTAGGGTTTAACGTCATTTTTCAGCACACTAGATAGGCTATACATGGTAGCCAGTATTAATGGTGGAGAAAGAACCCGGTAAACCCCCCATAAAGATCTACTGACCCATGAGAAGCTACTGGCAAGCTTTCTCACATACCCACATTGGCCGAATCTGAGAATCGAACCCACACACACAGAGTTGAGATGGCAGTGATCAGTAATGGAGAGCATTTTAGACCCCTCGCCACTCAGGGCCCCAGTTAGTGATAGTACGAGCCTATTTGATAACATGTTGCAAAAAGATGTATAACATCCCAGTAAAGTTAGGATTCAATAGGTAGCAATTATTTTATCCATGACATTTTTAAACTATACAGGGAGCAAGACTAATATAGCCTAAATGCCACAACACTATTTACAGGGATTTCTTACACATTTATTTCAGCAAGATTTACCTACCCTGCAAACACACCTTGTCAATATTTTCCATTTATTCCTATGAAATATAAGTTGCATTCACTGTCTTGAGTATGCAAATATCATTTCGTTCCGATAAAAACAAATTTCACAACTGCTTACTGTTGCTATGTTGTTGTCTCTTGCCAGGCATTTCCATACCTAGTGACAGATCAGTTAATGCCCTACACATAATACTGTAACACTGGGCAATGAAAATGTTTTTCAATTATCCAATCAAACTGTCAGGTATATAGGTAAATAGTGCATATATTGGCTCTGGCCAGATATTAAGATATAAAATATGATGTTATGATCAGATTCAGTGTTGACTGTGAATGATTCACATCTGATGGCAGACTGAAGGCCTGACAGAAGATGGTCATTATTCATTCTTTCTGATGCCAAGTTCATGAAGTCAAAATGGGATAGGAGATATCAGATCAATCTGCCTTAAAAGTCATTCTTTGAAGGTGCTGATGGGCTGTAATCCTGATGAGGAATCAGTTCTTCCAGTTGGGCAGATGAAGGCACAGCTTAGGCTTGTGATTTAGTGCATCACTATGATTTGTGCTGCAACATTTCTACCAAAGGAATATTATTTATGAAGGCAGTGGTAAACATCAATAATATACTCATCTCAGCTTTAAAGGTGGCTAATGTCAATTAGCTAAGCTATAACCAATTGACTCTCCATCCAATATGTGCATAGGTTTCATAAATGGCCTGAATCATACCAATACATGCCTCATATACTACAAAATTCTCATATATTGCCTGAATCATACCCATATGTCTCATGAAAGGCCTGAATCATATCATTACATGTCTCATGAATGGCCTGAATCATACCAATACATGCCTCATATAAGGCCTGAATCATACCATGATGATTACAATACTAATGTCTCATGTATTGCCTGAATCATATCCATATATCTCATAAAAGGCCTGAATCATACCAATACATGTCTCAAGAATGGCCTGAATCATACCAATGCATATGTCTCATGTATTGCCTGAATCATACCCATATATCTCATAAAAGGCCTGAATCATACCAATACATGTCTCAAGAATGGCCTGAATCATACCAATGCATGTCTCAAGAATGGACTGAATCATACCAATACACGTCTCAAGAATGGCCTGAATCATACCAATGCATATGTCTCATGTATTGCCTGAATCATACCCATATATCTCATATAAGGATTGAATTATACAAATACATGCCTCATATAAGGCCTGAATCATACCATGATGATTACAATACTAATGTCTCATGTATTGCCTGAATCATACCCATATATCTCATATAAGGCCTGAATTATACCAATACATGCCTCATATAAGGCCTGAATCATACCAATGCATATGTCTCATATATGGCCTGAATCAAACCAATACATTCCAGATATATAAATTATTATCACCAGCCAGTTTAAAGCACTTGCCTTCTCTAGTGAGAGCACTTAGTCTGGGTCATTGTGTTGAAACCTTTATATACAGAACAAAATAATAGCTTCTACAGGTGAAATCATTCAAGCTCTGCATTAACTTTGAATATGATGCTAATTGAACAATGCAAATGCTTATACAAATTTCATCACGACTTCTGGCTTATGAGACAGTGAGTAACAGAAATCATTATTTTTATTAATTACTAGTGAGCAAAGCAGATGAAATTAATCAAGCATAAACTTATTATAAGGTGGCGAAAAGTGAACAACATAAATATCCACTGAAATTACCAGGATGACTATCCTTGTTTATAAAGTCATTGACCAAAATGCAAATTAACATTAAGTGGATCCAAATCAACAAATAAATATAGAAATTGACATTTTTAGTAGTAGCTAGTAGTATCCAGTCAGTGAATGCCAACATATAATAGGTTAAGTACACATTAAGCGGAATGAATGTACGAACAACCAGGGCAGGTATAACAATGGTACCAACAAGTATATCATACAAAAAAAATGTTATTGTTCTTGTAAAAACAGAAAATGTCATCTCTGACAGAAAAGATTAATAAATAATATGAAATATAGTTGGAGTATATTCCTATTATGAAAAACTCTTCTATCTCATTGGAAAATAATACTTGATCCAGGATTTTGCAATCGATTATGGTCTTACAACATGGTTTGGTTAATGGATCTTCTAATTATAACTCGATTATGGTCTTATAACATGGTTTGGTTAATGGATCTTCGTATTATAACTCAATTATGGTCTTGTGGTATATTTTGGTTAACATATTTTTTAATTATAAATAGATTATGGTCTTATAGTGAGGTTTGGTTAATGGATCTTCTAATTATAACTCGATTATGGTCGTATGGTATGGTCTGGTTAACGGATCTTCTAATTATAACTCGATTATGGTCTTATGGTATAGTTTGGTTAACATATTTTCTAATTATAAATAGATTATGGTCGTATGGTATGGTCTGGTTAACGGATCTTCTAATTATAACTCGATTATGGTCTTGTGGTATAGTTTGGTTAACATATTTTCTAATTATAAATAGATTATGGTCGTATGGTATGGTCCTGGTTAACGGATCTTCTAATTATAACTCGATTATGGTCTTATGGTATAGTTTGGTTAACATATTTTCTAATTATAAATAGATTATGGTCGTATGGTATGGTTTGGGTAACAGATCTTCTAATTATAACTAGAGTATGGTCTTATGGTATAGTTTGGGCAACAGATATTCCAATTATAACTCATCTGGATTTTCCAATTAAGTCCATGTTTTTATATAAAAATTAGTCATTGGTGTGATATACATCTCTGGAGAAACAAGTTGTATTATTTTTGTGCAGTATTTTAATATGGGTGAAATTATTCTTGTGTGTTAATACAAAGTGCTCCAAAAAAATATTCCTGGACACAGAAACTTGGATTTATAGTCAAATTAAAAAAAGGCTATATTCTTGTATTGTATTATTGTAATCCAAGACTGCTGGCATATCTCCATGACATTGGCCACAGGCACATCAACACTTCCAGCATTGGTTTTATTTTGGAATACGATTACAGTTTATTGAGAACTGCAATTAATAGGACTTGTGTTAGAAATTTGAGGATTATTTGAGATTTAATTTGCAACTCATTTTTTTAATTACATTTTCACGCCAGCCACTGTGGTGGCCATATTGGATGTTCAAGCAGCATAATTTTCACTCCTGATAAAAAAAAAACGAATGTGTGTGTAAAATTTACAAGCAATCCTGCAAGTAATTTAGGAGAAGTAGTGATAACAATCATGTCATAACAGATAAATGGACACCAGACAACAGACCATCCCCTAAGCTCTTTTGGTTTATGATCAGTAGTGCTAACACACTGATTTACCATCTTATAAAGAAGGATTACAAATTTCAAATTCATTTAAATGAAAACTGAACTTATTAACACTGAAAGTTTCTCTTATGAAACCTTTTTTTTTAATACTGATTTAATAATTTAGTTTCAGCGTACTCCTAAACTATAGAACTTTGTTATCATGGAATAGATAACATGTTCCTTGCATGGGCAAGGAGTATAAAACAGTTTGGTCGATAGTATTTGTTGCGCCAAATCATGGAGCATATAACATGCTACTTGCATGGACAATGAGTAAAAAACAGTTTGGTTGATACTATTTGTTGCACCAGACCAGTCTAGAATGAAGATGAAATTAGCCATCGTTAAAATAATACTGAATATTTTGAAAATAGAGATTATATATGGTGAGTTGTGCACAACATTTGCAAACCATGTGGAAAGAGATGGATCTAAAGTCCTTTTCCAGGTACTCCAGTAATGTAGAAAAGAGCTGTGGTCTGGAAAGTTACAATTCTTTCCTAAAGTGCTTTAACAAAATGTTTTAACACAACGAAACCATGCATAATGATCCTTCTAATATTGCCAATTACAAGGTATATAAATTACACACTGAATACATACAAAAATATTGTTTTTAAATTATAACAAAATCTGTACTTAAGGTACTAATAGTGGGTGATTGTGGAACATTAAAATACCTTTATTTTACTCTTTTCTTTAGCAAAAAGAGACAGAAAAATTAAAGAAAGTAAATGGAAAATAAATCTCAGTTAAGAAAATGAAAACTTACTGCTCTGAACAGACAGTTCAAATTTTAATTTCTTGAAAAAAAATGTTTGTTTTGAATATTTGTAACTTCCATAATGTTTAATATAATTTCTTTAAATTTGTGAATATAAAGACCTGTACAGGAGTTAGTCAACCATGTTGGATGTTTCATGGCCAATAAGATAAAATTACATTATTATGTCTCGTACGTTGAAAAATAAAATTTTGCTTATACACTTGAATGGCTATAGATGAAAAATAACATTTAACAAATGCCATTGTCATGGTTCACTGAAACATACAGCTAGCTAAATAAACATAAAATTCAGATTGAATATTTTTTTTACATGACAGATGAAATTTTTTTCATGAGTATTTTTATAATACTTACAAACTATTAAATGAATGTCAACATATATTTCGTTTTGAATTGTGATTCATCATGCTTGCACCTTCATAACCTTTTAGAATGTGTATACTGTTTATTTATACTTACCTCACAAAAGAAAGTTACAAAGCTTTAAAGACAAAGGTGCTCACAAATTTCTCCTTTCTTAAATAGCATATGATATAACAGCTGATGTCAGAATATTGCACACTGCAAAGCAATTAAATGTTAAGAATGATCAGAAACTTACGTTTAAAATCCCTGGCCTTCAGATTTGTTGCAAGTTCTTCAGCATTGGCTTTTCTTGTTACAAATATCAGCACACTACCCACTGAAAAATCAGAAATTTAAGAAGGATGTCAAAACAAGTGTTCATCAAGCAAAGAAATGTTCATCTGGCCAAATGGAAATTTACAGGGATAAAAGATTCTGTCCATTTCTTATGCACTTTTTTTGTGTTCATTGCTGCTTGGAGAATATGTTTTTTCTCCACACTCTTAAAAAAACTTTAAAATACCAAAATTAATAATACAAATATCTTCATAAGGTTTAAATTAACATGTTCACAAGATAGCTCTTAATGCCATATATAAAGTTCTCTGTCACACTGAACCTGATTTCATGAATAGAAAATAAATGAACTTACTAAATGAATCTTACCCACATGCCATGTTTGATTAATCTATACTTAATATTCATTTGTTTACAAAGTTATCTAAAGGCGTTCATTCAAAGGTATGCTTCCATTATCTCCAGAAACAAGACTTAATTAAAATTCATTCATACTTGCTTGTTTTATCATGCTCATAGCCAAGTACAGTTTTTATCCTGCTCATAGCCTAGTACAGTTAAATACCCAAGTCAAGAACGTCTGACATTAAAATCAATGTCCAAACGCTATCAAATTCTCTAACAAATGCAACTAAATAAAGCAACCAGCCAAAATTTATTTGCACATGTCACTCAATTCATATGATCAAAGAAGTAAAATATGCATGCAATTGACTGTCTTAACCTTGAATGTGGTTTTCAAATGCCTTCACAAAACATCAGATATTCCTATGGTCAGAGCTACACAATCTTCATTCACAAGCAATTAAATATTGGAAGATGTGTAAAGTGAATTCTACATGTCATGGCTACCATTCGTGCAAGAAAATTAGTGATAACAAGATGTCTGAGATGGCCACTATGATGACACCATTACAATGCAGAACAAGCTGAATATTGCTCATGTTGAAATCCCATGTCAATACCACAATCCATCCAGGAGAAGTAGCAAATGATTTTCAGGATCACCATCGAGGCATCCATGTTGGAGGTTAGATCAGTATCACTTTAATACAGGTACAACTACCAGCATTAACTGCAAGAAGCAGGTTTAAGGATGGAGTTTCTTAAATGCTGGAGTATCCATTCAGATGAATTCGTTATTACAAGGGTGAAGTTTTTAGCTTTAACAATTTTTCAGTCATATCGTTACGATGTCTGCAGTGAGGTAGTTTATAGTGATCTAGCATTGGAGCATCGTGCCATGGACATGTAGCATGATGTCCCACCCAGTCACATCATCCTGACACTAGGCCGACCGGTCCTCATACTAACCTCTTAATGCTGAGCACCAAGTGAGGCAGCTGTAAGTACCATTTTTGTAAGTCTCTGATATGGCTCAGATGGGGTTCGAACCCACAACCTCCCACGTCCAAGTTGGAGCTTAATAACTGTTATATGAGTTCAGTAATGATCAAGCTGCATAAAAGAAACCCCCTCAGTAAGTATGCATTGTTAGGTATGTATTTCCAAAATGGGCATGGCATGGTATCACCCAATTTATGTGATTTGTTCTATATACAGGACGTCTCTCTCCAATAATGAATGAAAGGACAAGATAATGATTTGTTCTATATACAGGGAGCATCTCTCCAATGATGGATGGGTGAATGAGATAATTATTTACCATATAAGAAGAATGCCTCTTTCAAAGATGGTAGGAAGACGAGAAAATGTTCAATATAAGTATACCTCCCTCTAATGCTGGGTGAGAGAACAAAAGAATGACAAAGAAAATTCAATCATGAATAATATGATATGATGGACAGCTGAAGTTTCCAAAACTAATACAAGGAGATAAAACTTTTGTCATCACCAAGCAAATGTAAATTTTATCCAAGTTTCATTTCCTACTCCAATTAGTTTCAGGGCAAGGATTGTTAAATAGTAACATGCTTGCTTTGCACTTATGCACACCAGGTTCAATCAAAAGTTCCACTGTAATGGGTAAGTAGTCCTTCCCAAGCAATATTCCAAAACCCAAAGTGTGTGACAAAATGGTATTGAAATAAAAGGAAATAAAAACTGTACAATTAATCTAGGGTGTGGACAGATGAAAGGGCTAATACAAACAAAAATGCCAACACAACCACTATGTTAAGCTTCGGCCAAGGCAGACTGAAAAATTATGTTACACTACTGTCTGGACCATTAAATACAACCTGTTTGCTTGTACTAATAGAAAAAAAATATTCTGAACTCCTTACGTGTTGTGAATTCGACTAATCTTTTAATCAACCAAGTCCACTTGGCTGGGCCCACTGGCAAAACTTCAACAATCTGTGTCACATCTGTATTGGCCTGAAAATTTAAAAATTCAACGATTAACAATATGTTTAATGTATTCTAAATCAGCTACTGTCTAATTTGTGTTTATACTGAAGATTGATTCATTATCAGGCCTGTCAACACTCAAGAGGCTTGCAAAAACAGTTCTCCATGCACAGAAGTCCATGACTTACAAAGTACATTAATCTTATTGGCAGATATATGGGAAATATTTACCAGCCCTTTATGGAATGCAGTGATTAAAAAACTTAGAAGCCGTCTGCCCACATTGGTGTGAGTTGCACAAAAATCTCCCCTGGATAGATGTTAAATCTAGCCCATACCCAAGTTATTAAATGCATACTGTGAGGTTAATATGTAATTGCAGGGGTGCTAGAAGAATTATGATCAGTTAAGTATTATTAAAGAAATATTTTACTTTAAAAATTTGTTTCTCCTTCAAAATCTACCTGATCACAAAACCTTTAGAGAATAGGTACATCCTTTACCCATCTCATACCCTTTAAGCTACATGTGGCAATTTCAAATCTTGTGAAAGATATGGACTACAGTTAGTATCTTTCTTATCATAACCAGAAATAGAGAATGGGAAAATATTCTCCTTGAAAAATCAGTGAAGTCATGTGGATTTGCTGCTATAGGCATTACCAGGTCAAACATTGGCATGTAATATCTTGGGCCGATAAATCAGCCTTTCACCTGTTACGATTTTGATGTTGGGGTTATCAAAATCGTAACGGGTGAAGGGCTGATTTATTGGCCTAGTAATATCTCTGAGGTAAAATACACCTGATAAAATCCTCTCTTACCTCTGCCTCACAGCATGGATAATGTTAGTTATGGAACAATTAAGCTCTGATGTTAGTGGTTACTGCCTTATCCTCACAAAGCAAAATTGTTTGCTCTTGGGTTAGTTCTCAATACTCAGCCATAATGTTTTGGTGGAGGAAGAACCCAAGAAGACCACAGGGAGAACCATGGACCGATTGGAAGCTACTGGCAAACTTTCTCAAACACCCATGCTGGTTGGGCTGAGACTTAAACTTACACAGACAGAAATGAGAGGAGTGATCTGTACAGACATGCAACTTAGACCACTTGGACACCCCTCTACCACAGTGGAGTTGTCAGAGAGAATGAAGAGACAGTGCATCATGCCTTAACTGAAATTCATTCACTATACTTCATCTCCAAGAGACTGATATGAATTAGCCGGTCCTGTGGAGAACACAAGTTGCTACAGCTTGAAGTATGTAACCATGCATACCATGGAGATCACATTTCCCAAAGGGCAATGCATGGCACAGTGGTCAAAAGCACTCACCTTTACCAATCAATGCTATCTCACATGTCTGCATTTTTTTTTTTAGAGTTCTGGGCTTGGACAATGTAGGTATTTAAAGAAGCGTGATAGGAGCATTCCATGCATCAGTGGTTCTTACTGGAGTTTTCTTGGGTTCATCCTCCACTAGTTATACTAACCCCAAAATATAGCATATATTGTGCTGATACACAGCATTAAGCCCCCCAAAAGATTGAAAACAAGTTATTGGAATGAACATATCTCAGACCATATTGCTGTTAACTAAAATGGTGCTGACATGTAAATCACATAACAAAGTTAGACCATTATGGGAAAATTCTTTGTCTCTGATAAAAACAAATAGACATAAATATTAATAAAGTATATTTCCTTGTTTGAGAAAACTCCCAAGAAATGCACCAAACATAAAAAAGACACAAACTGGAAAAAGCTCTGTGATATTTCCAAAAGAGTGTGTTTCCTGACATAAAAGACCTTAGTAACATACATGCCAACCTCTGACGAGGAAATGGCATAATCCTAGTGGTCAAAAAGCGGAAAAAAGGCAGAAAAAGCGTAATCCACATATAACATGCTAAAATTTCAATAAACGACGATTATTTGCCCTTCTCGTCTTTTAACACCCTTTACTGTTTCAAGTTTTCATATGTAGCACTTTTAGCTTTACACGTATCGACTAAAAACCATCTTAAGACGTTTAGCGCTAAATTTTAAAATTCTTTCCACACGGCCGGAAATAGATGTCACGTGATGCTGTACTCTTCTCTTAATATTTAGAGGATTCTGTTATATTTTGTTTCCGGGTTTTTGGTTGCCTTTTTCTAATTTATTTGGGATATTTTTGAAAGGGGATATTTTTGCTCACATAAATGCATACAGTAAAATAAAATATACTTTTTAAGCCTTAACATATCTTTAGAGTGGTACCGCAAAAAATATGAATTAGAACATGGAATCTGCTGCGAGTAAAGATTAAATATGGAAAACCAGGATGCTATCTCCTCATTAAGCATTCATATTCTATAAATAGAATTCGAGGTCAACAGTAGAACCAGGTTAGCTATAAATAGAACATGATACTGTTATGAAAGTCCACGGTCAAGCATACTCTTATATTGTAGTTACGTAAGAGCCGTCTTTTCTAAAATACAGTCTGTGGGATTAATGGAATTTTCATAAGAACGAGAAAACAAATAATTGATTTTTTGGGGGGGAGGTGGACATACCGAAAAAGCGTAATCCATATACGTTTAAGCGTAACGCGTAATTTAGTGAAAAAAAGCGTAATGATTACGCCAAAAGCGTAATGGTTGGCATGTATGAAGTAAGGCAGTCACAAAATTTCTTCAAGTCAGACCAACTTTCAACAAGATAGCAAAATATCATGTATTACTATTATCAACATGAAAACATTCATTTAAAGAAGTTCAGAAGTGTGATCAGAGACTAATGCAGCAAAGACAAACTTTATTAGTGTTTACTGAAGACCATTTTAGTACAGCAAAGTCAAACTTTATTAGTGTTTACTGAAGGCCATTTAAGTACAGCAAAGGCAAACTTTATTAGTGTTTACTAAAGACCATTTTAGTACAGCAAAGACAAACTTTATTAGTGTTTACTGAAGGCAAATTTAGTACAGCGGAGGCAAACTTTATTAGTGTTTACTAAAGACCATTTTAGTACAGCAAAGACAAACTTTATTAGTGTTTACTGAAGGCCATTTTAGTACAGCAAAGGCAAACTTTATTAGTGTTTACTGAAGGCCATTTTAGTACAGCAAAGTCAAACTTTATTAGTGTTTACTGAAGACCATTTAAGTACAGCCAAGGCAAACTTTATTAGTGTTTACTGAAGGCCATTTTAGTACAGCAAAGTCAAACTTTATTAGTGTTTACTGAAGACCATTTAAGTACAGCAAAGGCAAACTTTATTAGTGTTTACTGAAGGCCATTTTAGTACAGCAAAGGCAAACTTTATTAGTGTTTACTGAAGGCCATTTTAGTACAGCAAAGACAAACTTTATTAGTGTTTACTGAAGACCATTTTAGTACAGCAAAGACAAACTTTATTAGTGTTTACTAAAGACCATTTTAGTACAGCAAAGACAAACTTTATTAGTGTTTACTACAGACCATTTTAGTACAGCAAAGGCAAACTTTATTAGTGTTTACTAAAGACCATTTTAGTACAGCAAAGTCAAACTTTATTAGTGTTTACTAAAGACCATTTTAGTACAGCAAAGACAAACTTTATTAGTGTTTACTAAAGACCATTTTAGTACAGCAAAGACAAACTTTATTAGTGTTTACTAAAGACCATTTTAGTACAGCAAAGACAAACTTTATTAGTGTTTACTACAGACCATTTTAGTACAGCAAAGTCAAACTTTATTAGTGTTTACTAAAGACCATTTTAGTACAGCAAAGTCAAACTTTATTAGTGTTTACTAAAGACCATTTTAGTACAGCAAAGACAAACTTTATTAGTGTTTACAAAAGACCATTTTAGTACAGCAAAGACAAACTTTATTAGTGTTTACTAAAGAACTTTTTAGTACAGCAAAGACAACTTTAT
The DNA here is from genome assembly GCA_029339505.1 of Unio delphinus. Lineage (NCBI taxonomy): Eukaryota > Metazoa > Mollusca > Bivalvia > Unionida > Unionidae > Unio > Unio delphinus. The sequence continues at coordinate 5,356,029 of JAQISU010000041.1, read as the reverse complement.
TAGTGTTTACTAACGACCATTTTAGTACAGCAAAGGCAAACTTTATTAGTGTTTACTGAAGGCCATTTTAGTACAGCCAAGGCAAACTTTATTAGTGTTTACTAAAGACCATTTTAGTACAGCAAAGGCAAACTTTATTAGTGTTTACTGAAGACCATTTAAGTACAGCAAAGGCAAACTTTATTAGTGTTTACTGAAGGCCATTTTAGTACAGCAAAGGCAAACTTTATTAGTGTTTACTGAAGGCCATTATAGAACAGCAAAGGCAAACTTTATTAGTGTTTACTGAAGGCCATTTTAGTACAGCCAAGGCAAGCTTTATTAGTGTTTACTGAAGGCCATTTTAGTACAGCCAAGGCAAACTTTATTAGTGTTTACTGAAGACCATTTAAGTACAGCAAAGGCAAACTTTATTAGTGTTTACTGAAGACCATTTAAGTACAGCCAAGGCAAACTTTATTAGTGTTTACTGAACGCCATTTTAGTACAGCAAAGGCAAACTTTATTAGTGTTTACTGAAGACCATTTTAGTACAGCAAAGGCAAACTTTATTAGTGTTTACTGAAGGCCATTTTAGTACAGCAAAGGCAAACTTTATTAGTGTTTACTGAAGACCATTTAAGTACAGCAAAGGCAAACTTTATTAGTGTTTACTGAAGGCCATTTTAGTACAGCAAAGGCAAACTTTATTAGTGTTTACTGAAGACCATTTTAGTACAGCAAAGACAAACTTTATTAGTGTTTACTGAAGGCCATTTAAGTACTGCAAAGACAAACTTTATTAGTGTTTACTGAAGGCCATTTTAGTACAGCAAAGACAAACTTTATTAGTGTTTACTAAAGACCATTTTAGTACAGCAAAGACAAACTTTATTAGTGTTTACTGAAGACCATTTTAGTACAGCAAAGACAAACTTTATTTGTGTTTACTGAAGGCCATTTTAGCACAGCAAAGTCAAACTTTATTAGTGTTTACTAAAGACCATTTTAGTACAGCAAAGGCAAACTTTATTAGTGTTTACTGAAGACCATTTAAGTACAGCAAAGGCAAACTTTATTAGTGTTTACTGAAGGCCATTTTAGTACAGCAAAGGCAAACTTTATTAGTGTTTACTGAAGGCCATTTTAGTACAGCAAAGACAAACTTTATTAGTGTTTACTAAAGACCATTTTAGTACAGCAAAGGCAAACTTTATTAGTGTTTACTGAAGATCATTTTAGTACAGCAAAGACAAACTTTATTAGTGTTTACTGAAGGCCATTTTAGCACAGCAAAGTCAAACTTTATTAGTGTTTACTAAAGACCATTTTAGTACAGCAAAGGCAAACTTTATTAGTGTTTACTGAAGACCATTTTAGTACCGCAAAGACAAACTTTATTAGTGTTTACTGAAGGCCATTTTAGTACAGCAAAGACAAACTTTATTAGTGTTTACTGAAGGCCATTTTAGTACAGCAAAGTCAAACTTTATTAGTGTTTACTGAAGACCATTTTAGTACAGCCAAGGCAAACTTTATTAGTGTTTACTGAAGGCCATTTTAGTACAGCAAAGCACCATAATGTCTTATTTCTGGGCCAGAACATTTTTCTTTGCATCAGGCTGGCTTTTACATTTAAATTCATAAGTGACAATACATGTACCCAAAAACTTCGGACATTCATTGTGTCATGGCGTGATGCATAAACAGTGAAAAAGGAGGTCTATCTTGCTGTAGTGTTTCCTCTCACATTCATTTTTTTTTTCTCACAAATGTACACAGTCACTCATGTATTCAATTAGAGCCAATATTTTAAAATCAATTTAATAGCCAATCTTATTGTGCCCAAAGCTTACACGCCACACTGTGTAAAGGTCAATGCTGATTCAACCATGCAATGATGCATGAAGATCTCTGCTTACTGTGAGTGTGTACACTTGGTAGTGACACACACAGTTTAGTAAATACATGTACAATTAACAGTATTATCATTTCAAACATGAATTGTCTCTGCAGGTTTTGAAAATTGCCAGTTATTCCAGTTATTAATTTAACAACATTCGTGTTTACTGCTCCAAATTATGAAAAAAATTGAAAAGTAAATTTTATATTATAGCAGTACAGCACATTGTCAAAATAACAGAAATTCAAAGGTAAACTAATTGCTAATGTAAAAATAGATATCCTGCCCTTCGTAAAATCAAATCATAGTTCAAAAGTAGGATGGTATCAAGAAGTTTATTCCTGGAAAGTTTTTGATGAAATACATATTTTTCAAGCTTTATATTTTTCAAGCCACAATTTAACTTCTGTTGTTGTTAAGTTGTTTGTAAAGCAAAGTGGTTTGTTAGTGGAAGTGTGCTGTACAGCAACTACCGTTATGCTTAATCTGTGGTAAATGCCTTAGGGATGATGGGTTTGTTTTGTTGCACAATGCCAATGGCTTCACTAATACATACTGACTCTCAGATGTATTGTTTAATGATATAAGGTAGTGGACATGGTTTCTGCTCAAAGTTATAACTGTCACAATACTTGAACAATGTCCATGCTGAAACCAATCATATTTTGTCCACTGAATCACGCTAATGGTTGTTTAAAAGAAAAAAACACACAAAAAACAAACAAACAATGATAAAAAATTATCCAATACAAATTAATAACCAACCACCACTGAAAAAAATTACAGGATAAGGTACAAATAGTATACTACCACTATAAGAAATTATTTTAGTTTTAATCTTTCAGATAAAATGAATAGGGTTGTTAGTAAAAGAAAGCGTTCTGCTTTTGATGCAGCATTCAAACTTAAAGTTATTGAATATGCAGAAGCAAATAACATCTATGCTGTAGCGCACAAATTTTGTTGTAGTAGTTGTAGGGTTTAATGCCATTTTTTAGCACATGGCGGCCAGTATGAATGGTGGAGGAAGAACCCGGGAAAATCCCCAGAAAGAACCACCAACCTACGAGTAGCTACTGGCACGCTTTCTCACTTACCCACATTGGCCGAAATTTAGACTCAAACCTTTGCAGATAGAAGTGAGATGGCAGTGATACATAACAGAGAGCGCTTTAGACCACTCGGGGTTCCAGCAAATTTTGTACAGATGAGAAGCAAGTATGGGAATGGTGGAAAAGAAAAGCAGCGTTAGAAGAAATACCAAGAATCTAGAAGGCTTGTTGGACTGGGATTGCCTCTTTCCCTGAACTGGAGAAAGAACTAAGTGATTTTGTAAGTGAATGTTGACAAAATGGATACATTTTCACATGAACTGCAATTCATCTGCGTGTCATGCAAATGCCGAAAGATGATAAATACAAGATGGCAGATGAAATTTTTTTTTGCATCAGATGATGGGTGTTTTGGTTTTATGAACCGTCATGGTTTCTGTCTCAGGCATCGAACGAAGATAACACAAAAGCTACCAAAAGACTTGGAATTTTTTTTTTAATCATTTCATCAGTTCAAAACAATAAAACAGTCAATACTTTTGGTGAGAAAACTATTCTGATAAAAACGACTGGATATAAAAAAGCACATTCACAGTTGTTTTGGCCTGTTTAGCTGATGGATCAAAGCTGCCTCCTGGCATCATTTTTAAAAGGAAGACATGAAATTTCCTGCTAGTGTCATCGTTCATGCACATGAAAAGGGATGGATGAAAGTGGAAGGATTGAATGGCTGGAGAAAGTCTGGAACAAGAGACCAGGTGTAATTCTTCAGAAACCTTCAATGCGTGTCTGGGACATGTTTCAATTACAGATGAAGTAAAAAAGGCAGCAAAGAAAATGAAAACAACATTGGCTGTGATACCAGGAAGTTTGACATCAGTGTTACAACCTCTTGATGTCTGCCTTAACAAGCTGTTTAAGGGCAAGTGACAAAAGATGTGGTCCAAATGAGTTTGTTCAGGCGCTGTGAAGATAAAAAAAGGTGGGAATTTAATGAGGCAGGACATCGACTTTGTCATCTAGTGGGTCAAAGACGCATGGGACTCAATTTCATCGGAAATGATTCCAAACTCATTTCGAAAGTGCTGTATCAGCAATCCCATTGATGGAACTGAGAATGATGCCATATTTGAATCCGATGACAATGACGAGGAGAAGGAGAACGACACACTATCGGATGACCAAATTGAAAATACCAAGCCAGATTCAAAAGGATTCTAAAACTGTTAGAAATTTTATAATTCATGATTTTAGAATGAGGATCTTTTTAATTTCAATTTAGACTTAACATTGAAATTGTTTTTATTTCAACATATAAATCAGCTTTCTTACTTTCATTTTCGATAAGTTTGAAGATAATATTAATTTTAGTAATGTGATTTGCCTAAATAAATGTATTTAGAACTCACTTTGTGCATCTTGTGATGTAGTCTAGAACTTATGGGTCAGCTTATATGCGGGTCATGCACTTTTTAATATTTTTACCAATTCAGCTGTGGGGTCGGCTTATATGCAAATGGAGTTATATGCGAGTATATATGGTAATATGTTCTGGTCATGTAAAATTTGTTATGATTGCTACCAATGACGCCTATCTGACTGTCATAATTTTTACTTTTAGGACAATAATACCCCTGGATAAAGACCTGCACTGGCTCAGTGGTTAGCATGCCAAACTCATGATTGAAAGGGTTATGTTTCAAATCCTGGACCAGCCTGGGTAAGCTACCATTGTGTGGCCTTGGGCAAGAGAGCTCCAAATGCATTGGCACCAAAAAAACTGACATGTATTGTTGTACCATAAAGCACCAAACCAAAACCTCTATGAAAAACTGTGTAGCATGTTTATTTACGATGTTCCTCCTCATGATTTCTTAGTAGTAGTGACAAAAAAAATCTTCTGTAGACAATGGACAGACAATGCACACAGAACCATCACACACTACAACCAGTATAGCAAAAAAATGAAGTAAATTACAATTCTGTATTTACCTCCCCTGCTTCTCCCTGCACAACTCTAATTGGATCAATCAGGATGTCCCTGGCAAGTTTTTCAACTTTCTTCCTAAAGGTGGCACTAAAAAGTAATGCTGAAGCAAGACATTTGGATGACCTAAGTTTGTTTAGGACTAAAATATCAAGACTTTATTTGTACATATGTTACTCTCTTGAGTTTGCCCTTTCAATGTCTGTCAAGTCAACCTTACTTACTGACAATGAAGTAGTCAGTAAACAACTATTTTTCTACCACCTTTAATTTACCACTTCTATGAAAGCAGGTGAAAAATCATAAAGTATTGTATCACATAAAAACCAAACATTAAAACAAAATTTCTGAAATAGTTTTTACAGAATTCATTCTTTAACTGTATCATAATAACCATTTTAGGAATTTTCATAAAATGAGCTGACAATATTTTTAAAAAAATTATTATATATAATAACACAATATTTTTACAGTACAAGAACATAAATGGACAGCAGAAAAGTGAAATCTGTCATATGTGAACTTTAAGTGGCAAATCTACAATTTTTGACCAGATACACTGGTAAACATATCAGCTGGTAATAAATAAAAGTACATAATACCTGGAGTTAAAAATATTTTGTTTTTGCTTTACCTATGTTATCTTTAAATAGTCAATAGAAATAAATATATGCAAGGTTGCATAAACAGAAGCGATCAAATACAAGCAAATGAAAACAAGTCTGTTCCTTTTGTAATATATAATCAATATACTGAAAAGTATTTTCACACTGTCAAGAGTATCAATACACAGATCAAAACCTACATGATTGTACAGCATTTTATGGGCAATGCCAAACATACTTACTCTGTCTATCAGGCCTGACATGATTGGCTATTGATCTCACTTGGGGTTCTGAAAAAATAAAGATAAACAAGCAAAGTCAGTAGTAAGTTCCTGCTAATACAATGGTCCAGTTACAAAAATTCACCTCCAGATTCTGACCATGTCCATTAAGATAGCTGTAATGTTACTTGGGAGACATCTAAAGCAATGATGTTTCCCTGCCATATCTAAAAAAAATATTAGTCAAAGTGCAGAAAAGGAATAAAACATTTGATCAGCGACCTTGACGATAAATCTTTATTGTGGTACAAGAGATGCTATCAAACTAAGAAGCACAAGTGTTCAATGTTCCATCCCTGAACCTCAAACAGTTTTTATGATAAAATCCTGAGCTTAAATCTTGACCCTGAAGATAGGATCCCCACTATGGTACCCTACACAACTTCTAGTGATGGTTTATAAATATAGCATATTTCATCCGTTAATCTCAAATGGCTTTAGCATTATAAAACAGAAGGGATAGTGAGATGAAATCGCTTTAAAGACAGACATGGAAAGAAGTGTGACAGATGGAAGTGTGGATGCCCCCACTTTCTTCAAAAGGCAGTGGGCACAATTGTACAATTTTATAATTTCTTTCCACTGAAAGGTAACTAACAATCAAAAGGAGGCAACAATTACAGATGTAAAATGTAAACCTGCTTTAGCGCCAAAACAATGCAGGCAACTGTAACATCTCATATTACAGAAAGTATTATAATTATTTCCCATGAATGAAATACATTTTTTATCAATGCTTCTCCCACAGATAAATTTATGACAATGCAATACAACATGGCCATCATGCAAATATGCTTTCATAAAGAACTCACCAAAACCCATATCAAACATTCTGTCTGCTTCATCAAATACAATATAGGTAACTCTTTCTAAGTTGGTTGATTTCTTCTTTACTAGGTCTATTAGTCGACCCTGGAAAAAAAGAACATGGAATTAAACAAATGAAAAGGTCAGGTCACAAATGATAAATTTAGATTTGCTAACTAGAGAGCATAAACAATGAGAACGCTTTCATGGCAAAAGGAAATCAGAGAAGCAGTAATATTTTAGTTCAGTTTTTCTAACCTATAAATTAACATGATTTATCCATTTCAGAATTTTAATTGTACACCAAACTGTATATTCATCAAAGGTAACCTTCTATATATGTTGTATATGTGTCTCTTTAAAGTTGTATATTAAAAGTGAATGAAATGTATTTTTCGCAATACTATAATCAACGTACTTTCTTCTTGAGCACTGCCATGTAAATAAACTTGATGTGATTCTTATTAAAAAAGAAACCAAAAAGAATATAATTACTGATTGCCATCTTATACCACTCTTTTGGAAATAGTAGCACAACAAGGTATTCATCTTTCAGAAGACAAACTCTTCATACAAACTTTACCTTTAAACGAACATAGCATGGACATTGACCAACACTTGATTACATCCATTGAATGATTTAAACGTAGAATGCCCTCAATTCTTTGCTAAACCATACAAGATTTTTTGGGGGCGAGAGGCAGTTTTCAATATCTGTACAAGAACTTGTGTATGCAAAGTATTTACAATTTACACCAACCATCTTTTGCCAAAATTTGACTTTAATCTATTCATCCTATAAATTTTTCATTTTCATAAAATCTGGAGATCAGACGATCTTTCTATCATAACTTATGATATATCAATGATATATTAAATATAAATATTATTGCCATGATATATTATGAACAAATGTTATCATTATGATGTATATATTATGTATAAACTGTATTGTAATTATGTATTATGTATTAATGTCCTTGCCATAATGCATTATGCATTAATGTCATTGCCATGATGTATTATGTATAAACTGTACTGTAAGTATGTATTATGTATTAATTTCCTTACCATGATGTATTATGTATAAACTGTATTGTAATTATGTATTATGTATTAATTTCCTTACCATGATGTATTATTATGTATTAATATCCTTGCCATGATGTATTATGTATAAACTGTATTGTAATTATGTATTAATGTTCTTGCCATGATGTATTATGTATAAACTGTATTGTAATTATGTATTATGTATTAATTTCCTTACCATGATGTATTATTATGTATTAATATCCTTGCCATGATGTATTATGTATAAACTGTATTGTAATTATGTATTAATGTTCTTGCCATGATGTATTATGTATAAACTGTATTGTAATTATGTATTATGTATTAATGTCCTTACCATGATGTATTATGTATAAACTGTATTGTAATTATGTATTATGTATTAATGTCCTTACCATGATGTATTATGTATAAACTGTATTGTAATTATGTATTAATATCCTTGCCATGATGTATTATGTATAAACTGTATTGTAATTATGTATTAATGTTCTTGCCATGATGTATTATGTATTAATGTCCTTGCCATAATGCATTATGTAAAACTGTTTTGCAATGATGTATTATGTATTAATATCCTTGCCATGATGTATTATGTATAAACTGTATTGTAATTACGTATTAATGTCCTTGCCATGATGTATTATGTATAAACTATATTGTAATTATGTATTAATGTCCATGCCATGATGTATTATGTATAAACTGTATTGTAATTATGTATTAATGTCCTTGCCATGATGTATTATGTATAAACTGTATTGCAATGATGTATTATGTATTAATGTCCTTACCATGATGTATTATGTATTAATGTCCTTGCCATGATGTATTGTGCAAACTGTATTGTAATTATGTATTATGTATTAATGTCCTTGCCATGATGTATTATGTATAAACTGTATTGTAATTATGTATTAATGTCCTTGCCATGATGTATTATGTATTAATATCCTTGCCATGATGTATTGTGTAAAACTGTATTGTAATTATGTATTAATGTCCTTGCCATGATGTATAATGTATAAACTGTATTGTAATTATGTAATGTTCTTGCCATGATGTAATATGTATAAACTGTATTGTAATTATGTATTAATGTCCTTGCCATGATGTATTATGTATAAACTGTATTGTAATTATGTATTAATGTCCTTGCCATGATGTATTATGTATTAATATCATTGCCATGATGTATTGTGTAAAACTGTATTGTAATTATGTATTATGTATTAATGTTCTTGCCATGATGTATTATGTATAAACTGTATTGTAATTATGTATTAATGTTCTTGCCATGATGTAATATGTATAAACTGTATTGTAATTATGTATTAATGTCCTTGCCATGATGTATTATGTATCAAATGTATTGTAATTATGTATTAATGTCCTTGCCATGATGTATTGTGTATAAACTGTATTGTAATTATGTTTTAATGTTCTTGCCATGATGTATTATGTATAAACTGTATTGTAATTATGTAATAATTTCCTTGCCGTATTGTATTATGTACAGTTACAATACAGAATTTCAGCGACAACCATTAGGAGCATTTGAACCTGTCTCTTTGGATTTAGTACGAACAATCGTGATGAAGAGGCACCTAAGTCATGTAAGGTAAGTTTATTAACTTCTAGAAGTTAACATTTAAACCACTCTTGTATATATGGAAGATTTCATGTTACCACCAATCCACAGTGCCTATCAACAAACCAATATCCTAAGTATTATTTGTTGTTATTGTTCTTAATTAGTAATTAGAGCCATTTTTCAGCACATGATAGTCAATACATAGCGTACTGAGTCCCTGTGGGGGTAAAGTTGCCCTATTCAGAAAAATATGACCTTTTTTCCTAATACCCTTTATCCTGCAAATGGAATACACTCCAGCCCAGTTGATCTATGTTGTGGTGTTCCACAGGGTTCTGTTCTTGGGCCTGTTCTCTTCATTCTACACACTTAGCCATTCTCAAGTGTCATTGATAATCATCCAGTGTCTCACCAATTGTACGCTAATGACACCCAAATATACAAGCCTAGCCACCCAACTGAAGCTGATGTGACCATCCATGGAGTAGAGAGGTGCATTTCTGATGTGAAATCATCAATGACATGTAAGAAGCTGCAGATGAATGATAATACAACTGAGGCCATTCTGATACACAACACTAAGACTTTCTCATTCACATCCTTTATCTCAAACAATAAATATCAGCAACAACAACATTAGGTTCACACAGTCAGTACGAAACCTAGGTGTTACTCTAGACAGTACTCTCACATTGCACCAACATTTCCATGATTATATGTAAAGCTGCATATCTTGAGCTGAGATGCATCAGCTCCATTCGCAAATATCTTTCAGTAGATGCCACTAAAACACTTGTGTGTTCATTAAGACTTTCAAGTATGATCTATTGTAACTAAATTCTGGCTGATTCAAAAAGCTGAAAACACAGCTGCTTGGATCATCCTTAGAGTACCACAATCAGAGCACATCTCACCACTGCTCTGTACCCTACACTGGCTATCCATTCAATCCAGAATCAAACACAAAATTTGTTCTCGGTGCTATGTTTCACTGATGAACTCCAGTCCAACATACTTATTTGGTCACACCCATGTGAACCCACCAGCAAGATACTTGCGCTCCTCATCTGACAATCATATACTCATTATTCCCACATAGAAAAGGAAATCATATGGACAACATTCTTTTGCATACCAGGACCCAGCAACGTGGAATGAACTGCCCAATGAACTTATACATGAAGACACAGTGATCTCATTCGAGAATGCTCTTAAAACTCACCTATTTCAACTGCAAGAACAAACTTAAAGGCCTAATAATATTTCACACCTTAAATATTTTCAGCATGTGTTATATTTTCTAATATCATGGTGTGTTTTTTTCTCGTATTTTCATAATCATATCATTATATGTTTTTTATGTTATTGGTGTTTTCAAAATTTTGTAAAGCACTTAGAGCTTCTAGAGATTAGGTGCTATACAAAGTTTTCATTATTATTATCATTATTATTATCATTATTATTATTATTATTATTATTATTATTATTATTATTACATAAATGTTATCATCATGATATATTATAATAAATGATCTGGGAATTCATTATTTTTCATTGGGTACAACCTGTCTTGGTTTTCATATATAGTACCAACCACTTAAAAGACTCAACAACTGTCCCTTTCTGAAAATAACTGGAGTGTTTCCCAAATCCAGTGTTAGCCCCAATAAAATGTAAATTTTTTTTTACAAAACTTTCAAAAGTGGTACTCTTACAAAAAGTGTTAAGTCGATAAATACAAATCCAGAACATACCGGTGTAGCCACAATAATTTCTGCTCCCTCCTCACAGGCTTTTATTTGTTCCCACATGCTACCTCCACCATATGCGCATACCACCTTGATGTTGTACACCTTACCAAACTTTTTGGCTTCCTGGTAAATCTGAGATAGAAATAAAAACAATAACTACAAAATAATTGTAGAAACTACATAAAGTATTAAACAGTCATATATATATATATATATACCATTGTAATAAATAGTACAATATGTATCACAGTGTAAAAAAAGTACTCTGTGTGACAGAGTAACAGTATTTGGCCATTTCAGTAAACAGTACTATATGTTACATAAATCATACTATACATAACATACTAATTGTATTATATAGTACTACATGTTCCATACTATACATAACATACTAATTGTATTATATAGTACTACATGCTCCATACTACTAGTAAACAGAATTTCATGTATCATGGCAGTAAATAGATTGATATGTATCATGGTAGTAAAAAGTACTCTATGTATCATGGTAGTAAAAAGTACTCTATGTATCATGGTAGAAAAAAGTACTCTATGTATCATGGTAGTAAAAAGTACTCTATCTATCATGGTAGTAAACAATGCTATATGTATCATGGTAGTAAAAAGTACTCTATGTATCATGGTAGTAAAAAGTACTCTATGTATCATGGTAGTAAAAAGTACTATATGTATCACGGTAGTAAACAATGCTATATGTATCATGGTAGTAAACAATACTATATGTATCTTTGTAGTAAAAAGTACTATATATATATATATATATATATATATATATATATATATATATATATATATATATATATATATATATATATATATATATATATATATATATCATGGTAGTACAAAGTACTATAAGTATCTTTGTTGTAAAAAGTACTATATGTATCTTTGTAGTAAAAAGTACTATATGTATCATGGTAGTAAAAAGTACTCTATGTATCACGGTAGTAAGCAATACTATATGTATCATGGTAGTAAAAAGTACTATATGTATCTTTGTAATAAAAAGTACTATATGTATCATGGTAGTACAAAGTACTATATGTATCATGGAGTACAAAGTACTATATGTATCATGGTAGTAAAAAGTACTCTATGTATCATGGTAGTAAAAAGTACTATATGTATCATGGTAGTAAAAAGTACTCTATACATCATGGTAGCAAAAAGTACTCCATGTATCATGGTAGTAAAAAGTACTCTATGTATCACGGTAGTAAACAATACTATATGTATCATGGGAGTAAAAAGTACTATATGTATCTTTGTAGTCAAAAGTACTATATGTATCTTTGCAATAAAAAGTACTATATGTATCATGGTAGTACAAAGTACTATATGTATCATGGAAATACAAAGTACTATATGTATCATGGTAGTAAAAAAGTACTCTATGTATCATGGTAGTAAAAAGTACTCTATGTATCATGGTAGTAAACAATACTATATGTATCTTTGCAATAAAAAGTACTATATGTATCATGGTAGTACAAAGTACTATATGTATCATGGTAGCAAATACTAATATATGTATCATATTAGTAAACAGAACTACATGTATCATGGTAGTAAACAATACTATATGTATCATGAAAGTATAAAAGTAAAAAGTACTAAATGTAGCATGGTAGTACAAAGTACTAAATGTATCATGGCAGTAAACAGTACTATATGTTTCATAATATGATAGTATTATATATATATATATATATATATATATATATATATATATATATATATATATATATATATATATATATATATATATATATATCATTGCAGCAAATGCTAATATTATGTATCAGTGCAGTAAATAGTACTAAATGTAACATAAAAGTAAATACAGCGGTCTCCCTCTTATATGGCAACCCCTTTTGCATTTGGAAAGTGGCTGTATAAGAGGGGTATCTTTTCTTGGAGGCACTATATTTGTGAGAAGTATTTGTATGTATAAGTAGTAAGAAATCTACATTTAACTTCAAAGCAATCATTATATTTATCGAAAAGCAACATTAATTATTAAATTGTATTAAGAATGGACTTATTTCAAGTGAACATAAAGATATTTGCTTGAAATAAGTGAATAATGGATATATTTCATTGAGTAGGTGAAATACTCTGTATATTCATAAATGGCAAAACCATGAGTGAAAATACTTGTTTTTTATCTACATATAATATAACTGTTACTCACTTGTAGTAAGGAAATTTTATTTTAATTTTATGTTCAAACATTTTGGCTAGCAAGATGTCCTGCATAACAGACTGATGAAGCAGATTCTTTTACTGGATCCCTCACTATATCAGTGGTTTACCATTTATGTTTTGATGTGTTATGTCGTTTTTCACACAGAAAATATAACAGCATCATAATTGTCCTTCCCAATTTGAAGTAAAATAGCACATTAAGAAATAAAAATATACCAGGATTTGTCAGATTTGAACTCGTCATATTTAATGGGAGGTGGCCATATAAAAATCTTGACTATGTGTTTATGAATAACTTCAAATTTCATGGTCATAATGTTATCTGTGTTTAATGATGGACAGTGAAAATTTTTAGGTTTCACTTCAATGAAAAATCAAAATAATTCATTGCCGAGCATAAAATATTGTGTGATACAATATGTTTACTCCAAGTTGGCAAACCTACATCATTAGGCTGAACAACATGTACGTTTTAAAAAATCAAAATAAAGGTTTCTAGCATTAAGTTCTTACCTAAGAAAAATCTCAAACAGCACAATATTTGTATAAAATGTAATTAACAAAAACATGGAGCAACATCTTTGCAAACATTAATAAATAATAACTCACCTGTTGTGACAACTCTCTTGTTGGAGCCAGAATCAAACCAACAGGTCCATCTCCTGGTGCAAGTTCCCTCTAAAAATAAACAGGGCACATGTGTTTTGATCTTACATGTTACAATGTTTCTTACTCGCTTTAAGTTCCTGTGAAGTATTGGAACAATTTTTAAAAAAAAACTTAAAAACTTTTAAGTCATATAAAAGCAAGTTAATTTAAGTTGGGGTTAGATGATGATATTACAGGATTGTATCTTCTTTCTCCTTATTTAAAGCTAAAAAATGCAATACAATTATCAGGATATTATGTATTCGGATGTCATGGCTACCAGAATACAGGATATTATGTATTTTGATGTCATGGTTACCAGAATACAGGATATTATGTATTTTGATGTCATATAGTTACCAGAATACAGGATATTATGTATTCGGATGTCATATGGTTACCAGAATACAAGATATTATGTATTTGGACGTCATATGGTTACCAGAATACAGGATATTATGTATTCTTATGTCATATGGTTACCAGAATACAGGATATTATGTATTCGGATGTCATGGTTACCAGAATACAGGATATTATGTATTCTTATGTCATATGGTTACCAGAATACAGGATATTATGTATTTGGATGTCATGGTTACCAGAATACAGGATATTATGTATTCAGATGTCATATGGTTACCAGAATACAGGATATTATGTATTCTGATGTCATATGGTTACCAGAATACAGGATATTATGTATTTTGATGTCATATAGTTACCAGAATACAGGATATTATGTATTCGGATGTCATGGTTACCAGATTACAGGATATTATGTATTCTGATGTCATATGGTTACCAGAATACAGGATATTATGCATTCTTATGTCATATGGTTACCAGAATACAGGATATATTATGTATTCGGATGTCATGGTTACCAGAATACAGGATATTATGTATTCTGATGTCATATGGTTACCAGAATACTGGATATTATGTATTTTGATGTCATATGGTTACCAGAATACAGGATATTATGTATTCGGATGTCATGGTTACCAGAATACAGGATATTATGTATTCTGATGTCATATGGTTACCAGAATACAGGATATTATGTATTCTGATGTCATATAGTTACCAGAATACAGGATATTATGTATTCGGATGTCATGGTTACCAGAATACAGGATATTATGTATTCGGATGTCATATGGTTACCAGAATACTGGATATTATGTATTCGGATGTCATATGGTTACCAGAATACAGGATATTACGTATTCGGATGTCATATGGATACCAGAATACAGGATATTATGTATTCTGATGTCATAAGGTTACCAGAATACAGGATATTATGTATTCGGATGTCATGGTTACCAGAATACAGGATATTATGTATTCGGTTGTCATGGTTACCAGAATACAGGATATTATGTATTTTGATGTCATATGGTTACCAGAATACAGGAGTTCAACAAACCTGAGTACTACACAACTTTTCTTCATTCTCATAATACTGTGAATTCATTAGCTTTTGTGGATATAATTTTTTGATTTGTGATTTGATGAAAGAATTATTCCACAGAAAGTTATTCTTCACTGCATCTTTGATTCATAGTAATTACTGTGTTACAGTACTGACACTGCATATATCATTAGCATAATTTTAAAAAACAACAGTGAACAAGATCTCATTTACTGATTTATTACTTTACACTGTGGAAGAAACATTTCTTCATAAATATTGTTAATACAATCTGTCATATCAGGTAATTTCTCAAATTATACTGTAGATAATAGAAATGGCTAATATGGACCCTAATATTGTTCATCTGACATATAATGGTTCAACACCCAAATGCCATAGCGTTTCTATGACTTTTCCAGTTCAACATGCAAATGCCATAGCGTTTCATTGACTTTTCCAGTTCAACACCCAAAGGCCATAGCACTTCTATGACTTTTCCAGCTCAACAACTAAAGGCCATGGCGTTTCTATGACTTTTCCAGTTCAACACCCAAATGAAATAGCACTTCTATGACTTTTCCAGTTCAACACCCAAATGCCATAGCATTTCGATGACTTTTCCAGTTCAACACCCAAATGCCATAGCACTTCTATGACTTTTCCAGCTCAACACCATTTGAGTGAATATTAAAGTTCAAAACCCAAATGCCATAGCATCGGAGTGAATATTCAAGTCCAAGACTCAAATGCTGAAGTCAAATGCCAATGCTACGGAAATGCCAGACATGACCATCAAGTGAACTCAAATGCCACTGTAATAACTTTACATATTAAACACTGAAAATAGCATGTCCATAATTATCCAATGCAATTGTTTGGTCATTGTTTTTTTTTTTTTTACCTGTTTAACAAGCTAAGTCACAAAGCTCAAGACAAAAGAGATTTGAAAGATTATCTCCATGATTTGTCAAAACCTTGTACCCAGAGACCGCCCCATGGTTATGTACTATAGGCATAATTAGACATAATTATAGCTGATGCACTGGCTAATACCTTAAGTACAGTAAGATCTCTTAGCCTTATGACAATGTGAACTAGAAAATTGAACTGAAATCTAAAATACCTTAAGTACAGTAACATCTCTTAGCCTTATGACAATGTGAACTAGAAAATTGAACTGAAATCTAAAATACCTTAAGTACAGTAAGATCTCTTAGCCTTATGACAATGTGAACTAGAAAATTGAACTGAAATCTAAAATACCTTAAGTACAGTAACATCTCTTAGCCTTATGACAATGTGAACTAGAAAACTGAACTGAAATCTAAAATACCTTAAGTACAGTAAGATCTGTTAGCATTATGACAATGTGAACTAGAAAACTGAACTGAAATCTAAAATACCTTAAGTACAGTAAGATCTCTTAGCCTTATGACAATGTGAACTAGAAAATTAAACTGAAATCTAAAATACCTTAAGTACAGTAAGATCTGTTAGCATTATGACAATGTGAGCTAGAAAATTGAACTGAAATCTAAAATACCTTAAGTACAGTAAGATGTTAGCATTATGACAATGTGAACTAGAAAATTGAACTGAAATCTAAAATACCTTAAGTACAGTAAGATCTGTTAGCATTATGACAATGTGAACTAGAAAATTGAACTGAAATCTAAAATACCTTAAGTACAGTAAGATCTCTTAGCCTTATGACAATCTGAACCAGAAAACTGAACTGAAATTTAAGACGCATATTGCTTGAAAAAATTAAATCAGAAAAGAATAATTTTATCCATGCAGCATGGTGATGAACTTGGTCAAAATATGTTAACACAAGTATATACATAAATGTAAACCTATATGCCTAAGTTTGAAGGTGTCAACTGGATATTCAATATTTAAAAAGCAACAATCCTCAACAAGTAAGTCAGTACAACTACCATTTGTGTATTATAAACATCTTGTCAACAGTTGTGTCATGAAGACAAGTAATTATTCGGATGAAACAAGAAAAAACACATTCTACTATTCTTTTGTCTATACAGGAGCTGTGATTGGACCTTCAAGAACAGCCTAATGGTAATGACATTAAGGAATTAGTAAAACAAGTCATCTAAATAAAATAGGCAGGGTGCATTAGAGATGAAGGCAAGACCAGCATTTGGCTACAGTGAAAAGGGGTAAGGTGTGACATCACACCTGACTGCTCTAACTTGAATAGTATTATTCTGCATTAGTTCTACTACAGTGTAAAGTGCAAACAGAGTTAATGCCCATGGATTGAGCCACATACCTGGTCCATAACATGAATGAGAAGTGGCCACAAAAATGCTGCTGTTTTACCACTACCTGTCTTGGCAATGCCTATCATATCTCGTCCACTCAGAGCTACAGGACAACCCTGAAATTCCAAAGGGACAAAAATTGATTTGGACTAAAAGTGCAAAAAAGTTAAAGAATTTAAAATACTGATAAAAAATCTTTTTCTCATTTTCTTGGGTGAAATTCCCTGTTAATCTTTTGCTTGAATAATTATATTCAACATCATTTGACAGTGACTTGCATATCATAAACATGTTTCACAATCATTTTTGCCAATGACAGATCAGTAAAACTTCTCCCTATTCTAAAAGTTCTCTCAAGAAAAAACTTATTCAAATTATAATAATACACAGAATGTCTGCAAGTAATTTAAATTTATCATATACAAAATGGAGGCAGGAGCAAAAGTATCTTAATTTTCTAGTCTATAAATAATATGTAAAGGATATTTTCTTTTCCGAAATTATAGTACAAGTCACACGGGTCATGTAGGCATTCATCATTGGCTATTTTAGTAATGGATGTTGTTTTTTAAGAATTTTGATTCTACATACCTTTACGTGGCAAGTATTCACTTCATTTGGATTTGTATACATACATATCCCTTTGGAAGGTCATTATTTAGATGCCCTGACAGGTGCATATGGCAAAATCAATGTTGTGAAGTACGCAGGCATTTTTGGACGAAATGAACCTAAAGGAGTGACCCAGTATAATCTGGATTGAATGTTACACACTGTTAGGTCACAATGAAAGCTATGCACATTGAAAAACAAATTTGTACTACCCTCGATTGTGATGATTCCACTCTACGCGCCCTGATTTTGACCCAAGATTAGGACATGGCCACTATTGTAAAAGTCCATAGCATCAGATAATTTTCGTCTGGAAGTTTCTTGGGGACAGTTAAGGTGCAGAGCATTTAATAATCAGGATTGAATAGACTTTGGTTAAAAAAAATTAGTGTTAAATTTTAAAAGAACAATTTTAATTTAATTTAAAATGAGTAAATGTGGATACATTACCCATGCGATTTGTATTATATTGCTGGATATAGTTCACTGTTTAATGAAACAAGTTAAAAATATCTCTTATTTTGGTACCACATGATGAAATATATATCTAGTATTTATGCAGGAAAAAAAAATTCTATGATACAACAAGCTTGCACCTGAATCAAAGCATAAAAAAAACTCACTCTTCACACAACACTCCATCCCCTTTCCAAAAATTCACACAACTTCCATACACTCATTATATAAACAATAGTGACTCATAAAAGCAGTAGGATTGGGATGACCTAATCTGTGTAGTAAATTACAATGGATGACCTAATCTGTGCAGTAAATTACACTGGATGACCTAATCTGTGCAGTAAATTACACTGAATGACCTAATCTGTGCAGTAAATTACATTGGATGACCTAGTCTGTGCAGAAAATTACATTGGATGACCTAACCTGTGTAGTAAATTACAGTGGATGAGCTAATCTGTGTAGCAAATTACATTGGATGACCTAATCGGAGCAGTAAATTACAATGGATGACCTAATCTGTGCAGTAAATTACAATGGATGACCTATTCTGTGCAGTAAATTACAATGGATGACCTATTCTGTGCAGTAAATTACACTGGATGACCTAATCTGTGCAGTAAATTACATTGGAGATATTTCTTAAACTAGTTGTCGCCATCTGAAAACAATGCAAATCTGATTCAGCAGGATTGTCAATGTTGTCAAGGAAGTAAGGTGAAATAACTTCACAGAAATCGAAACGGTATCAAGCCCAATTTCTAAAGCCAAAAATCTATTTCCATGCCTGAAATGTAATGCAGTTTCTATTTATTTGTTCTATCACAAAGTGTTTATTTTTGCTGCAGCCGGTATAATTTGTCATCATCACCATCATCATCATTATCAGTATATTGACCTAGTGTGGTCATTGAGACACTGTGCTGCTGAACATCTGACCAGTTCCCTTCACTTGTCTCGATCATGTGCCAATGTCTGTGTCTCCGATAATTTATGTAGGCACACAAAATCAAACATCACATGGCATAGTGAAAAAGTTTATATTTTCAAATGTGAAATTATATGGATTTATTTTTCACCTGTGAAAATACATGAATGAAGGAAGAAAAATTAAAAGGAGAAAAAAAATATGAGAAATATTTTGCCAATAAATTTCACTTAAGTATTTAATAAATAGCCCCAATTAAAACTCCACACCAACCTATGTCTGTATATATAAAAAAAAACTCAGCACCATTGTGTGCCAGTTTAAAACTGCACTAACATGTGCATGTTTAAAAGTCAACACCATCCTGTGCCTGTATAAAAAATCAGCACAAACCTGTGCCTGTATTGGCATGGGCTGAGTGTACTCTGCTTTTCTTATGGCACCTATTAGATTCTCGTCAAATCCCAGATGAGCAAAACTTGTGATTGGCTTGGGAGGATTTAGTCCTGACACCTGGAGAATAGAAATAAAAATGTGGCTAAAGTTCTTCACAGATAACATAATACATTGCCTGATCTTACAGAGCATTTGGCACTGCAGATATAAGTCTACACTGTGTGCATTTAGCTGTATGTATGTATATATATATAATTCCAATTATAATGAATTAAATGGGTCTTCTACAATATAATTGGATAGTATTGGTTACACAATACAGGTCTAGATTTCAGCGTTTATCTACTAAATCATCCAGCAATACGGATGTTTTCCTTCAGCTGATTTCAAATAATTGGAATACTATCAGAGACCAAGAGAAAAATGTCACTGGATTTGATAATATTGCAATGGACATCAAAAGCATTGCAAATGAACCAGAACAACAGTAAAATACTAAAACCCTTATGCAGCACCTCATAATCTCCATCACACAAACCAACCAATTTTATAAATTTTTGAAATATTAAAAAAAAAGAAGAAAAGCAAATTATCACATGAAATTTAAACCCCTTATGCAGCACATCATGACCTCCATTACCCAAACAATGCACAAGAACAAAGCAATGTTTTGGGGATTCATTAAGATACAACCAATTATTAGCAATTTGTATCTGGGAATCATTAAGGTTTTGCCAAATATTTGCAATGTTTACCTGTAATTAATTAATGTACAGCCAATTATTAGCAACATATATCTGGGACTCATTAAGGTACAGCCAATTATTAGCAATATGTATCTGTGATTCATTAAGGTACAGCCAGTTATTAGCAATGTGTATGTGATTTATTAGGTTAAGCCAATTATTAGCAATATGTATCTGTGATTCATTAAGGTACAGCCAATTATTAGCAATGTGTATATGTGATTCATTAAGGTACAGCCAGTTATTAGCAATGTGTATGTGATTTATTAGGTTAAGCCAATTATTAGCAATATGTATACAGTCAACTCCACTTAACTGCACATCGGTTAACTGCACACGCCAGATAACTGCACGTAGTCATGCCGGGCCCATTTTTTCCCAATGCTTTTCAATGGGAACAAACTTCGCTTAAATGCACACTCTGGATAATAGCAGGATAAATTTCTGCCTGTGGCACATTATTCAATACAATTTTACTCTGGTTAACTGCACAATGTATATTCATGATCAGTTATTGCCAGTCCACTACTGTAGCGCTTCAAATAAGCCGACAATTAAGCCGGTAAATGTGATTTTGTAAATGATTGACATGTAAAGGATTCCTTAGGTAGTATATACATGTATATCCACGCTCACTAGGGAGCAATAGCATGGGAAAAATCATAGTATAGCATGGGAAACATTGCTCTAAACCGTTCGGGTTTGAATGATTTCAAACCAAAAAAAAGGATGGTTGGAAAAATGGAAAATGCGCAACGGAATTCAATTTAAACGACAACACGGCGAAAAACAGTATACATACAACTTTGGAGCCGAAGGCTTTTTCTGTGGAAGATGACCAATCAATGTCTGACAGCAGTTTTAGAATAACAAGTGATCTATTGAATTTCTTGAAATTCGCTATAATTTCTTGATCCATTGGTTGAATCAGTGAAATTGTGTTCAGAGGAAGGAAAACAAGCTTAACATTTAAGTGAAACTGGAAAGAGTGGATTCTAATCATTGTTAAAATTTATTCTTCACATATATTCGTGCTGATTTAAAGCTGTACTGTACCGTACTTCAGTTAACTGCACACTCCGGTTAACTGCACAGTCTTGTGATGGACCCGAGGGTGTGCAGTTAACTGGAGTCGACTGTATGTGATTCATTAAGGTATAGCCAATTATTAGCATTGTGTATCTGTGATTCATTAAGGTACAGCCAGTTATTAGCAATGTGTATCTGTGATTCATTAAGGTACAGCCAATTATTAGCAATATGTATCTGTGATTCATTAATGTACAGCCAATTATTAGCAATATATATCTGGGACTCATTAAGGTACAGCCAATTATTAGCATTGTGTATCTGTGATTCATTAAGGTACAGCCAATTATTAGCAATGTGTATCTGTGATTCATTAAGGTACAGCCAATTATTAGCAATGTGTATCTGTAATTCATTCAGGTACAGCCAATTATTAGCAATGTGTATCTGTGATTCATTAAGGTACAGCCAGTTATTAGCAATATGTATCTGTGATTCATTAAGGTACAGCCAATTATTAGCATTGTGTATATGTGATTCATTAAGGTACAGCCAGTTATTAGCAATGTGTATCTGTGATTCATTAAGGTACAGCCAATTATTAGCAATATGTATCTGTGATTCATTAAGGTACAGCCAATTATTAGCAATATGTATCTGTGATTCATTAAGGTACAGCCAATTATTAGCAATGTGTATCTGTGATTCATTAAGGTACAGCCAATTAATAGCATTGTGTATCTGTGATTCATTAAGGTAGAGCCAGTTATTAGCAATGTGTATCTGGGATCAGAGTTTGTTCGAGACTGCAGGGAGTAAGCCAGACTAATAAGATACTCAATTTTAAAGGTCATCTTTTGAAATTTTCAATTTTTATCTACCACACACATTTATTAACAAATTGTTGCTTTATATACAGAGCAATTTTCAAGATTTCTAAAGTAATGAAGTCTTAAAATAAAATGGATTGTTTCTTCATATTGTGAACATAAAAAGTACACAGATTTTAGGAGTAGCAACAACTGCACAAGTCTTATTTTCTGAAATAAATTAAGAGTCTGGCTTTGCAAAGTAGCTTAAAGAAAGGATCATACAAAAACATTATTGACTGGGGATATGTATATTTATTACAGATTCTAAAATATATTTTTTACAGCTGGATAATTATGTATTTCAATAAAAATAAAGTGTTGTGCTAAAACATCATGTGATCTGTGCTATTATAAGCTGACTGATGTAAGATAAGAAACATAACAAACTTTACACTGAAAAATAAACATCACCTATATATTTTCACAAAGAGAAAACAAAAATGTACAAAAATCAGTCGTCATTCATAAACAGAAATTGAATTTAATACACACTTCAAGGCATGTAAAAATATACAATTAACAATACAGTATAGACATAAACACATTGCAATATAATACAATCAAATTTTACACAATAATTATGTAAAGGACACAGATGACTACATATTTACAAACAATGACTCTTGACTAATTCTAATTAGAACATTAGGCAACAAAAAAATGAATAAAATTATGAATATGAAAAGCACAAGAAGTAATAATTGTGCCAGGGCACAGTACATTTCCAAAATCACATGTCCTGGACAAATGGCATGGAAAAATAATTTTGTCAGGGCACAGTACATTTCCAAAATCACATGTCCTGGACAAATGGCATGGAAAAATAATTTTGTCAGGGCACAGTACATTTCCAAAATCACATGTCCTGGACAAATGGCATGGAAAAATAATTTCGTCAGGGCACAGTACATTTCCAAAATCACATGTCCTGGACAAATGGCATGGAAAAATAATTTTGTCAGGGCACAGTACATTTCCAAAATCACTTGTCCTGGACAAATGGTATGGAAAAATAATTTTGTCAGGGCACAGAACATTTCCAAATTCACTTGTCCTGGACAAATGGCATGGAAAAATAAATTTGTCAGGGCACAGTACATTTCCAAAATCACATGTCCTGGACAAATGGCATGGAAAAATAATTTTGTCAGGGCACAGATCATTTACAATTTCACTTGTCCTGGACAAATGGCATGGAAAAATAATTTTGTCAGGGCACAGAACATTTCAAAATTCACTTGTCTTGGACAAATGGCATGGAAAAATGATTTCATCAAGGCACAGTACATTTCCAAAAACACTTGGACAGGGCACAGCACATTTCCAAAATGACTTGTCCTGGACAAATGGCATGGAAAAATAATTGTACAGCCCAGCTTATTCCCTTGTTTTAAACCATTACAGTGTAACTGTATTATGGTGGAAAATTAGTAATGGATACTGGCCTTAAGCAACATCTGGGATATTAAAAAAGAGATTAATTTTCTAAAGCATAAATTCTATGAATGTTATGCAAGAATCTCATGGTAAGACTAGAACTTAACGGGGAGGTAAATAATTAAGTTGTTACCCTAATATCCAGTTTCTTCCTCAATTCTTCCACCTGCTGTAAGGTTAGTTTTTCAATGTCCTCATGCTCGTGGTAAAAGTTCCGCTCAAAAGGTTCATATTCTATCTCGGAATGGTCAATTGGTGGTAGTGGGTCAATGACCTGGTTAAAGAATATTGGCATACCATAAGTAATGGATAAATATTTATTTGTCCTGATGTTTACCGTGTTAATTTGTTCTCATGTTTACCTAATAAACAGAGGTAATTTTTCTTCTCCTACATTAATACCAAATATATTTCATCATGCGCTACTAAAATCATGTTATCTCATTGAGAGCCAAAACCATGATTTAAAATATAGTTTTTGGTACCACAATATTAAATATATACAGTAAAAACACAAGAAGAAAAAAAATCTCTTTATTATATACCAAACTTGTTCCAAATCGAAGGTTATAAAAATAAATTCTCTCTTCAGCACAACATACTAACCCCCATCCATTTTCATAAATTCACATCACTTTCATGTCCTGATCAAAAAAATATACTTGACTTGTGACAGCAAAAGGATTAGGTTGACCTAATCTAACCCAGTAAATTACATTTTTGTTATTTTGTATACTATTTAACACTATCTGAAAACAATCCAAGTCCAATTCAAATATGCATCACAGTGGGTTTATTGATGTTGTCAAGGAATGGGAAGTAACTTCAGAGAAAAACAAATGGCATCTGGTCAAATTTACTTATCAAAGATTAATTACTCAGTTTTGTTGCCACAGGTACAACGTTTGTGGGAATGCACAATAAAGCATTGCATGGCATGATGGAAAATCTTATATTTTGACATGTGAAAAATCAGGATATATTTTTCACATTTGCCAAAATAAAAATGATAAATGTATAAATCACCAATAAATCTCTATATTTACTTAGGTATATTTTAAATCAATGTTAATTAGTCTATATGTTTACCCAATAAATTTAAGAAAAAATAAACATTGATTTGGAAGGTAAACATAAGGATAAAATTAACAAACTAATATATTTGCAATAGCAAATATTGACTCTTACAGCACTCTGAATAAACATGGCAGATTACAAGTATACAGATCAGTCATTTTCTTGGCATGTATCGAAAAAATTGTTTTACACTGTATGTCAATATGAATTATGTTTAAATCATTCATGCATGAAAGAAATTCAGTACTTTTAGCTACATTTAAAAAAAAGAAGTGAAAATTCAATGAGAAACAACTACCGATATTACTCACAATGCTGTGCAGAATGAACCAAACAACAGCATGCATTCAACTCCAGTAGTAGTTGAGGTACAGAAGGAACTGAATACCAATTCATGTATCAAGAATAGATTACTAATTTTATAACAAAAACTGAGCAACATTGCAAGTCTAATATACGGTTTTCCTTAAAATGCACTTGTAGGTCAATATTGGAATTATTGCCCCTAGAGCATAATAGATTCCTTACTTTTTGTTTATAGACAGGGTTGCCACCAGTCAAACTCTATTCTCCAGTTGTAGGTCAATATAATATTTGAATTATTGCCCCTAGAATAAAACAGATTCCTTAGTTTTTGTTTATTGATAGGGTTGCCACCAGTCAAACTCTATTTTCCAGTAGGGCTGTCAACGGGTAGCCAGGTACTCAACCGTAGCGAAAAACCCGGGCATTGAAAATTAATGACGAGTACCCGTTCACAAAATTAAGTTGTCAACAACACTATCAAAATATCATATATCATCAGCAGCAAACTGGTCTGAGTAGTCCGAGTTTCCTCTTATCCTTGCCACCCCATTTTTGATATTTGGATATTAATGTTGGGGTGTAGGGTCAGAACGCATTTCCTATCAAAACGTTGGAATTCGCCGACACCATTTGATGTCGGCATGGGTAGCAGCTTACATGCCAGCCCAGCAAACTTGAGCGATCTTTCATAGAGATATACCAGCATGAAATCGATAGGAATGTAATTTATTTTCTCAAAAATCGTGAGCATAGCATTTGTTTTGCCTTTAATCTGCTGACAGATGAGACGAAAGTACATCATTGCTGAAATTTGTCTCGGATCTGGCTATTTGCATTCCTAGTCACATAACTACACACATCTCGCAACCTAGGTCATAGTCACATGATATCGACGATAAGCAAAATTTCCAAAAGTTGTTGTCATATAATTTGGACATATTATATAGTAGCCACATAAATAAATATAATCTGTTCTCTCCTCACTAAGCCATACAGATTCTATAAATAGAATTTGATTGAAAGTAGAACAAGGTTTGCTATAAATAGAACATCTTACTGTAAGAAAGTACAAGTCCATGGAAAAGCATACTCGTATATTGTAGTTACGTAAAGCGGTCTTTTCTAAAATATGGACTGTGGGATTTATGGAATGTTATTATAAACGAGATTTTTGGAAGGTGGATATACTGAAAAAGCATAATCCATATACGTTTACGCGTAATGCATAATTTAGTGCAAAAAAAATTTGTTGCTCAAGGGTTGTACATGTCTTTCCTGTTCTAATGAGTACCCGGATACCCGTTAAACGACGCAACAGGTACCCGGGTAAGTTTTCTGTGGTTTTTGACAGCCCTAATCACCAGTTGTAGGTCAATATTGAAATAATTGCCCCTAGAATAGAATAGATTCCTTACTTTTTGTTTATAGATAGGATTGCCATCATTGTCATACTCTATCTCCAGTTCATCATCATCCTGTATCACCCCTGCCATTGGATTCTCCTCCATGTAGCGAAAATAGGACTCCTGATCATCCTCCTCCTCAATGTCATCTCTCTGCCCCCTGCAAATACCAAAATTTGTTAGAATTATATTCCAAACCCAAATTATTACCACAGCAAGAAAACCAAACCACTTTGGCTTACATCCTCAATGTCATCTCTCTGCTAACTTTAAATACCAAAATTTCAAAGAATTATATTCCTAACCCAAATTATTACCACTGCAAGAAAACCAAACAACTATGGCCTATTTTTATGGGTAAAATATCAACAAAAACAATTACATGTACTATATTTTTTGTTTAAAAACCCTAAACAACTGCAAAAGTCCAAATAATTCAAAAATGTAGAACAAACTGAATAACTAAACCTGTGATCTACAAATGCATACAAAGATGCATACCAAAGTTTGATTGTTTGCCTCAAGTCAATTTGTATAAAATTGAAAACTAAGTTGATAATGACCTAAAAATCTAATCAACAACATAAAACTATGGTAGACTGTGTACATTTTCAAGGCTCTATATTTAGTAGTATTTATGGTATGGAACCAGCACAGTGCCTCAATGACTACATTAGGTCAAGAAACTTGATGATGATGATGGTATGGTACTAGAATGAATTCAGACAAATGATACAGCTATGTACTAGAATGAATTCAGGCAGATGATACTGCTATGTACTAGAATGAATTCATACAGATGATACTGCTATGTACTAGAATGAATTCAGACAGATGATACAGCTATATACTAGAATGAATTCAGGCAGATGATACAGCTATATACTAGAATGAATTCAGACAGATGATACAGCTATGTACTAGAATGAATTCAGGTATATGATACAGCTATGTACTAGAATTAATTCAGACAGATGATACAGCTATATACTAGAATGAATTCAGGTATATGATACAGCTATGTACTAGAATGAATTCATAAAGATGATACAGCTATGTACTAGAATGAATTCATACAGATGATACTGCTATGTACTAGAATGAATTCAGACAGATGATACAGCTATGTACTAGAATGAATTCATACAGATGATACAGCTATGTACTAGAATGAATTCAGACAAATGATACTGCTATGTACTAGAATGAATTCAGACAGATGATACAGCTATGTACTAGAATGAATTCATACAGATGATACTGCTATGTACTAGAATGAATTCAGACAGATGATACAGCTATGTACTAGAATGAATTCATACAGATGATACAGCTATGTACTAGAATGAATTCATACAGATGATACAGCTATGTACTAGAATGAATTCATACAGATGATACAGCTATGTACTAGAATGAATTCATACAGATGATACAGCTATGTACTAGAATGAATTCAGACAAATGATACTGCTATATACTAGAATGAATTCAGGTAGATGATACTGCTATATACTAGAATGAATTCATACAGATGATACTGCTATGTACTATAATGAATTCAGACAGATGATACTGCTATGTACTAGAATGAATTCAGGTAGATGATACAGCTATATACTAGAATTAATTCAGACAGATGATACAGCTATATACTAGAATTAATTCAGGCAGATGATACAGCTATATACTAGAATGAATTCAGGTATATGATACAGATATGTACTAGAATGAATTCAGGTAGATGATACAGCTATGTACTAGAATTAATTCAGACAGATGATACAGCTATATACTCGAATGAATTCAGGTATATGATACAGATATGAACTAGAATGAATTCAGACAGATGAAACTGCTATGTACTAGAATGAATTCATACAGATGATACAGCAGTATACTAGAATGAATTCAGACAGATGATACAGATATATACTAGAATGAATTCATACAGATGATACAGCTATATACTAGAATGAATTCAGACAGATGATACAGCTATATACTAGAATGAATTCAGACAGATGATACAGCTATATACTAGACTGAATTCATACAGATGATACAGCTATGTACTAGAATGAATTCAGGTAGTTGATACAGCTATATACTAGACTGAATTCATACAGATGATACAGCTATGTACTAGAATGAATTCAGGTAGATGATACAGCTATATACTAGAATGAATTCAGGTAGATGATACTGCTATATACTAGAATGAATTCAGGCAGATGATACAGCTATGTACTAGAATGAATTCAGGTAGATGATACAGCTATATACTAGAATGAATTCAGGTAAATGATAATGCTATATACAAAAATTAATTCAGGCAGATGATACAGCTATGTACTAGAATAAATTCAGACAGATGATACAGCTATATACTAGAATGAATTCAGACAGATGATACAGCTATATACTAGAACAAATTCAGACAGATGATACAGCTATATACTAGAATGAATTCAGACAGATGATACTGCTATGTACTAGAATGAATTCAGACAGATGATACAGCTATATACTAGAATGAATTCAGGTATATGATACAGCTATGTACTAGAATGAATTCATACAGATGATACTGCTATGTACTAGAATGAATTCATACAGATGATACAGCTTTATACTAGAATGAATTCAGGTATATGATACAGATATGTACTAGAATGAATTCAGACAGATGATACAGCTATATACTAGAATGAATTCAGGTAGATGATACTGCTATGTACTAGAATGAATTCAGGTAGATGATACTGCTATGTACTATAATGAATTCAGGTAGATGATACTGCTATGTACTAGAATGAATTCAGGTAGATGATACTGCTATGTACTAGCATGAATTCATACAGATGATACAGCTATATACTAGAATGAATTCAGGTATATGATACAGATATGTACTAGAATGAATTCAGGCAGATGATACAGCTATATACTAGAATGAATTCAGGTAGATGATACTGCTATGTACTAGAATGAATTCAGGTAGATGATACTGCTATGTACTAGAATGAATTCAGGTAGATGATACAGCTATATACTAGAATGAATTCAGACAGATGATACAGCTATATACTAGAATGAATTCATACTGATGATACAGCTATATACTAGAATGAATTCAGACAGATGATACTGCTATGTACTAGAATGAATTCAGGTAGATGATACAGCTATATACTAGAATTAATTCAGACAGATGATACAGCTATATACTAGAATTAATTCAGGTATATGATACAGATATGTACTAGAATGAATTCAGGTAGATGATACAGCTATATACTAGAATGAATTCAGGTAGATGATACAGCTATGTACTAGAATGAATTCAGACAGATGATACAGCTATATACTAGAATGAATTCAGACAGATGAAACTGCTATGTACTAGAATTAATTCATACAGATGATACAGCAATATACTAGAATGAATTCAGACAGATGATACAGCTATATACTAGAATGAATTCAGACAGATGATACAGATATATACTAGAATGAATTCAGACAGATGATACAGCTGTATACTAGAATGAATTCAGACTGATGATCCAGCTATATACTAGAATGAATTCATACAGATGATACAGCTATATACTAGAATGAATTCATACAGATGATACAGCTATATACTAGAATGAATTCAGACAGATGATACAGCTATATACTAGACTGAATTCATACAGATGATACAGCTATGTACTAGAATGAATTCAGGTAGATGATACAGCTATATACTAGAATGAATTCAGGTAGATGATACTGCTATATACTAGAATGAATTCAGGCAGATGATACAGCTATGTACTAGAATGAATTCAGACAGATGATACAGCTATATACTAGAATGAATTCAGACAGATGATACAGCTATATACTAGAATGAATTCAGACAGATGATACAGCTATATACTAGAATGAATTCAGACAGATGATACTGCTATGTACTAGAATGAATTCAGACAGATGATACAGCTATATACTAGAAGGAATTCAGGTATATGATACAGCTATGTACTAGAATGAATTCATACAGATGATACTGCTATGTACTAGAATGAATTCATACAGATGATACAGCAATATACTAGAATGAATTCAGACAGATGATACAGCTATATACTAGAATGAATTCAGACAGATGATACAGGTATATACTAGAATGAATTCATACAGATGATACAGCTATATACTAGAATGAATTCAGACAGATGATACAGCTATATACTAGAATGAATTCATACAGATGATACAGCTATATACTAGAATGAATTCATACAGATGATACAGCTATATACTAGAATGAATTCAGACAGATGATACAGCTATATACTAGACTGAATTCAGGTATATGATACAGATATGTACTAGAATGAATTCAGGCAGATGATACAGCTATATACTAGAATGAATTCAGGTAGATGATACTGCTATGTACTAGAATGAATTCAGGTAGATGATACAGCTATATACTAGAATGAATTCAGACAGATGATACAGCTATATACTAGAATGAATTCAGACAGATGATACAGCTATATACTAGAATGAATTCATACAGATGATACAGCTATATACTAGAATGAATTCAGACAGATGATACTGCTATGAAATATGCCCCTTTCTGTAGGGAAATACACAAGAATGCATTTACCATGATTATACATGTAATTGAATTCGTTGAAGGAGACATAACTAAATGCTACACGAGATTCGCTTATCTGGCTAACATCTGCCAAACAGATAAATGCAAGAGAACTATGTGGGTCTTTGAATTTGCTCCTCTGACTGATTTTTCTGTTTTTAGTAATGGTGACCATGTTTGATTGTAGATCAATTTTATTTGTATGAAAATTAAAGACATTTAATCCATGATGCTTGGAGTCAAATTTAGTCATTTTGAAAAGCCCTAAAAAACATTTTTTTACATTTCTAGTAACAGTAGGCTGAATCATAATTATTTTAACAAATCTATACATCTTTCATGCCAGGATATTTGCTATAAAATTCATTGAAATTCTGTTCAAGCTGCTTCTAAGAAGACATTAACAAAATTTCATATTTTTTGTAATGATGGCCAGATTTGAAGGCATATGGATCACTAATTTGAAAAGCTTAATGCCATCAACTTTAGTCATTTCTGAGATTGCTTCAAAGATGTAAATATCATTTTTGAATGCATAATGCATAAAATACTATACCATAACTTACCTAGTTGTTTGGACAGGTGAGTTAAAAGCTGAATGTAATCAACACCTTTTAACAGTTTGTATTATGTTAATGATTGACATTTGCTACCTATGAGTAGTACAAGTTCTCCTAAAAAATGTAAGAACTATATATACAACACTTAGAAATGGAAATTAATCTAAAGCTTTAAAACTGACAACTACATTCTCAAAACAACTATGTAGAATAAAAACTTTGTTTTGCTGATGCATCTAGACTCACATATACGAGAAATCATGTTTGTGCTTCAGTTATAAAATTAAAGTACTTGCTCTTTTACAATGAAATCTTTTCTGCATTGTACTGCTGAACTCATTTCACTGGGGGTTTAGGCAAGGGGATAAAATGGGTCTTTGTAAGATGAACAAAAAATTGAACCTAACATGTACTCATGAAACAAGCATGGATGTATTTTGGAGGGTAAGATGAGGTGACCCAAAATAATGGAATGGCTTCCTTTGCATTTATAAGAGGAAAACAACTGTACACATTATCCAAATCTCTTGCCTATGCCTTTATAATAGGAAAACAACTGTACACATCATCCAAATCCCTTGCCTAGGCCTTTATAAGAGGAAAACAACTGTACACATTATACAAATCCCTTGCCTAGGCCTTTATAAGAGGAAAACAACTGTACACATTATATAAATCTCTTGCCTAGGCCTTTATAAGAGAAAAACAACTGTACACATTATACAAATCTCTTGCTTAGGCCTTTATAAGAGGAAAACAACTGTACACATTATCCAAATCTCTTGCTTAGGCCTTTATAAGAGGAAAACAACTGTACACATTATACAAATCCCTTGCCTAGGCTGTTATAAAAGGAAAGCTACCACATACATTATACATACACGGCCTGTGACGTTTTGGTGCCAGCCAGTTTGGCGTGATCATTTTGGAGTTTGGATGTTTTGGCGTGGGCTGTTTTGGCACCGACAAAAGGATTAACATCAAAAGATTACACATAATCCTTAAGATAATTAGAGGCCATGTTGGCATTTACAAAAGAATTAAGATATAACAATATAAGCAGGATGCTTAAGATATTGACTCTATTGGTATATTGTCCTGTGAGTCATGACTACTTAAGGATTAACAATGAACCTTTTGATGTCTAACGCAATAAGGTAAAAGAATTCCACACAAAGGATTAACGATTTAGCCATTCAGGCTTAAACCCACTTCTATATAGTTGTTTGTTTATATAAGTGTGCTGTCAAATGTTTTAACGTAAAAATAAAAATTCGGAAATGAGCGTTATGAAATCTAATCGTGGTCAAGAAAAGTACATGCATGATGGATACCAATACGTTTTTGATAAAAACAGTGCCGATAAGCTTAAAAAATGTTGGTGATGCAAGTTGAAAACAAATGCAAAGCCCGTCTTCACACAGCTGCAGATGACGGCCAATTCATTCTACTGATGAATGAACATAATCATGGGAGTGATTTTGCAAAAGCAGAAGTGGACAAGATTGTGAATGATATGAGGAAAAAGGCATGAGCTTTCAGACCTTTTAGCTATGTTGCTGTTTGAATAAAATTTGCAAATCAAGAACTTTTCTCTTTTATGTTTCCCTTATAGTTTTAAAGTTATTTTAATAACACACAGGCTGATCATTGGAATAATTTTACTTTTTTAGTTTTCACTTTATATTTGACTCCACAGGAATAAACGGCTGGCACCAAATCAGTGGCGCCAAAATGTCCTGCTTCGCATTACACAAACCCCTTGCCTAGGCTGTTATAAAAGGAAAGCTGCTACACACATTATACAAATCAGAGATATCTTGATTTGCAGCTCTGAATCTCAAAATTTAAAAAAAAAAAAATTTAATCAAATTATAAACAATCTCTTTATAATTATTTGGTTGTAACTGCTGTTACTTCCATTAAATAAAATTCTTATGCAAATTATTATACCCATAAACATATTAAAACCAACTGGGAGATTGTTTGAAATATAATAGCAATATTTTAGTTTATCATGGCAAGGAAACCATGTTAGATGAAAAACTTCACAGCTACAAAAGTAAAGTGTAACAGGCCCTTCATCAGAATTTCAGGATGAAGAGTCTTGACTCAAGGAACTCAGGAGTACCCAGACTATAATTGAGGATATCTGGCATAAACTCAGGAGTCCATCAATTTAAAAAAGATAAAATGCAAAATGAAACGCATGTTCTCATTATTTTAATAAAACCAGAACTGAATTCTTAACCATTTATAATATCATGCTACAAAGAATTCTTTTTGGTAAATGAAATGTAATGTTTAAACATTTTACACATAAACTATTTAATTTTTGATTACCCAAACAAAAATACTAAAAACAAATATGAACCTCAAGAATAAAATTGTCAAGAATTAGTTTCAATCACTTATCACTTAAAATATCATCTAGTTTTCACTACAAGTAAACAGCATCTCCATTACACCAAAGAAACTTACACTATGCCATATAAATGTGTGTGTATGTGTGTGTATGTGTGTGCATGTGTGTTTGAATTATAAAGATGTGCCGATGTCACTTTTGCTGATTATGCCAACACTGCATATAGCCAATAATTAATACTGCCGATACCGATTATGAAACCGATTATTTCATTATTATTTGTTTTATAACTATGACTGGTTCAGAAACATAAACCTATTAGTATAATGCAAGCAGGTATTTTGCCGTATGAGTTATAACAAGGTTGTTTATGCAGCAAGTAAATTTGAAATGCGATACAAAAACGAACAGAAACTCAATAAGACGTACACTGCTTTTTATAGAAGAAAAAAACGATCACACAAAAAATAAAACTTTAAAAATTTTAAAACTAACACTGATAAAACTTATGGTTGGCCAATTCAAGATACAAATGAATGAAAGTGTATTAAGCAAAACTTTTAATTTACGTTCAATGATGCAGGTCTCCATTACAGGATTTCAAAAAATGACGATAAAATGTTAATAATGATAACCCAATAATAATTAAATTAATAATATGCATGCTTTAAAACTAAAGTTAGACATTACTGTATGCTGACTGCAACTAATACCTGAAGCCTAGTTGAGGTCGGTTGTATTTAAACAGCTGTAAAATTTCTCACTTTTCACAAAGTAAAGATCCATGATGATCCAAAAACATCTGGCCTGCGCCAATAAACAGCTGTACACTCGGAACGCTTGAAGCTGGTACAGACAAATAGTGTCTAGCTAATTTGGGCAAGTAGGGGAACTGAAACTTGTGAGCGTTGCACCAGCCGTTTATGTCTTCTTCTTGTGGCAACAGAGGACTGGCCAGATACAATTCAAGCATCGTCATCCACATGGCATGTTTCATTGTTGGTATGAACAGGTTCATCACAGACCACAGAAAACAAATCGCACAGACGAGACGTTGATGGTCCAGTGGTGTTTGTTTCAGTGTCAATTTTTCTTTTTTTGGGTTGGGGGTTCCTCTAAGCCATTCTTTGCATCTGGTCACAAGTAATTCTTTGCTGAATGGGCAATGTTTAAATCGTGGATCCAAGATGGTGGCCAAAACAAACTTATTGCTGGCAACGTCAGGAAAGCATGTGTTCAGTGACGTCAGCATGGTGCATTGTCTAAATACTGTTACACGCACAGGGGTATCCACTTGACCGAGCGGTGTCAAAACCCTGGCGCAAATCACGCTGGAAGTCATATGTTTTCCCCAAATTTCCAAAGACTTCCATACAACTTGAGTTGTAAGATGGAAAGAGAGACGTGTCTGCTATATTTAATAACCTTTGCTCTAATCAATTGGCGACCCAGATGAGACAACTTGCCCAGAAGTCCATTAACCGCACCTTTGCATGGTTTTTCTTCATTATCATCCGATTTCCGAACTGACAGCTTGTCATGCCATAGAAATTACACTAGTGTTCCCTTACTAACTGGGAAATATTTAACTGCGCGACCCTAGGCCAGTCAATCCACATAATTTCCGGCGTATCACGCTCATACATACATACGCTCATACATACGCCCATTTTCCACTATGGACACATAAACGGTAACTACTAAGTTCCAACTTATTGATTCCATTATATAATTTACTGATTTCCTACCATAAATGCTGCCATTTCAACCACAATACTTTTATACACCGCTGAATTTTAATATGGACTATGTTACACCAGGGACATTCTTTCGGCTTGTACCTAATTCACTACTAACGACCCCAGCATGGTTCAAATTCACTAACACTCGGCTCTGTGACGTTTGCTCCTACTAATTGGCTAACTATTTTGGGCTAGTAATATTTCCATGGCACCAAAGACTAAATATTTACACAAATAAATCTAAGAATTGCTTAAAAACAGGATGCTGTCAAATATACATACTCCAAATTTATTACAATACCTTGACTCACTTCATGCTCTCAAGCTAGCAACATTCAGAACATTTTCAGCACAGAATGACAAATACTGATGTTTGGATATCACTTACTTCCTTGGTAATGTCCACAAATGGTCTTAACATGTCCACAATATTGTTAATCTAGACCCATTCTTGAGCTGTTAGGCTAGGCAGGTCATAAAGAGTAGCCTGAGCCCCCAAGACTTGTTTTTGTTCATATAACGAAATCAACATATTGTTATGTAGAATTCCAGCGTGTCTGGACATCCTGGATGAGTTCCTTATGACAGAATTTGGTGACTATGGATTGCAAGAGCATCTTTGTGACAGAATGCCATTACCGACAAAAAAGCTGCAGCATGTGTGCAAAACAGCTGATGCTGTCAATTTTCAATTTCAGCCAGATGCATTGCTTTAACCATGGTTGCACCTTCGTCCTGCAAAAGAATGTTTTGGGAATGTTGTATTCCTCAGATGGTTTGTCCAGTTTGCTTGCCAAATATTCTCCTGTGTGATTCATTGAGAGGCGCTGCTGAAATCACCTGTTTCCACTGAAAGTCTTCTGTCAGCCAGTGTACTGTAAGACTCAACAAGGCTACGCCGATGGATGGGTCTGACTACGCATCAGAGGTCAACTAAGGTTAGATTGGGCAGAAACTAAATCACACACCTTTCTTTGTATCACTTTATGCATGTCAGGTATCAAAGACGCAGAAAAGTACTTCCAACTTGAAATTTTATAGCACATTTCTGCCTTGGCCATCAGACGTCGAAATCCAAAGCAAGATGTGTGATTTAGTTTCTGCCCAAAAACAAATGTCTTCAGCAACGGAAAATGGTTGCACATATACTGCCATGAACTCTGCAATAGCTCTGTGCCAATTAATAGCTCTTGGGTCATCAAATACAAATGGCTGCTTCCACTCCAGTATGATGTCAATAGTTCGAGTACAAGGAGTTGCTGCAGCTGCTAAGGTTCAACTGCGCAGCATCCTTTTCTTTTTTATTTGCCAGAAAAAGGCCATGTTTGACGATGTGCTTGCAGAATAAGTACTGGACAAGATCTGATGTTTTTATAATCCTTTCCTCCTCTGGAAATGCATTCTTCGCAAAGTGTGCAATTTGCTTTGGACTCGTTAACTTTGAAGTAATTCAAGACTAAACTTTGTGTTTTGAGTTTGACATTATACATAGGCATGGCAGTATATTTAATAGTGTACAAATCGCTAGTCAATATTAATAATCCAATGCTTCATACTCTTGAAACAATGTTTTTAAGTCAAGTAAGTTTCTACGAAGTTGTCCCCATGGCTGGCTGGATGCATGCACCATGCTGCGAGTCATGCGCTTAAGCATCTGCGGTAACGTAGCTGTTGCTGGCATGCCAATATCAATGCTGCATAATATTTGTATGTCAACATTCAGCTGCTTCAGCATGCAGCCACTATTCATTTATTAGCATCATTTCAGGCTGGCTACAGAACAGATTAACTATAGAGAGTCATTGTTTCATAGTAGTTGCAAAATTTTGCAAGCTATCTATCTTATCTGCCTAGCTAACTGCTAATGGGTATGCTGGAAGTTCAACAGCCATATGATGCCTAATCAGCTGGTTGGCTGCTGTGCTTGGAATGAGTGCATGAATGGTATTGATAATTTGTTGTTTATTCCTAATTTCCACCATTTAATTCTGATTTAAAATTCAAGTCATGTCAAGATGAATGGTAATACAATTAATATTTTGGAAATTTATTCTGGAAATTATTTCTACCGATATTGATTATACCAATTGTTCTAATAATCAGCCAGATTATGAGTATGGCCGATTAATTGGTACAGCTTGAATGAATTACCATCATTAAATTAAACAAGGAATGAAAAATATAATAAGCAGCATATATGCAAAAAACTCATTGAAAATAAATATGTTAATTAGTAAAATAGTCTTAACTGCTTTAAGCGCTGAAAGTAAGGAATAAAATTGGGATATAACATGGGTTCAAGAGAAAAAAAAGCAAATTAATTGTGGTACATGTATTGTATCTTAATAAATTATGAGAATTTTAAATAGTTAATAGATCCCAGTACCACAATAATAATTACAAAACACTTAACTAATATCTTTTCTATAACTAGTGATGGTCCTGGCTTTAAAACATTGTCACCCAAAAAATTCACCAAACTCAATAATTTGACACCAATTTTCAAAAAATGTCACAAGAACAAGTAGTAAATATTTTTCCAAGGCTATTAATGCAATAGACAATAAAAATTGAAAAAGATGGGATAGTAATTACTTTATTGACAACAAGCAATACAACTATAATAATACAAAATAAAATCACATCATGATCCGTGGCAATTTTAGTACTACCCACTTGTTGAATGCAGGATGTAGTAAGTCGCAAAGAAAGTGTTCCTCACAACACTGATAATGGCATTTTAACTTTTACTAATAGCAGCGATCTTCGTGACTTTCATGGTCCCACATCACTGTTAGTGCATAGGTATGACTATTGTCACCTGAAAAAATGCATTATCAAATGTAACAGATCTACTTTCCTGACATCTTCATGCCTCTCTCATTTAATAGAAACATCAGGTATTCAGAAAATCTATATTATTTATATTATTTTCCAATAATAGTTTTGTAAGGGACTTTAGTTAATGACATTTTAATGCTAAAACCCTTTGGTTGTACTTTGCAATGGAAGCTAATTGACGTATAAAGCGACTTTCAATTCATGCAGTCAGTAATTAAATGCCCCCATCTCTTTTTATGACTAGCTTCACAAAGTACATCTCCATCAACCAGGAGTTCAGAAATTTAATTTTGCCACGATTTACATGCATTGCTTTTAGTGAATTGCTCCCTAAATCCCAAGAATGATCACTGAAAGCTGTAGAATTGTTTTCGACAAGCAAACTAGGATCTCCATTCCCACCAATAAAACTTACACGGGTCAACAGCTGGCATTAATGTACCGTATATATAAGCATGAATTACCACCATTAAAGTAAAAGAAGAAATGAAGAAACATATTACACAGCATATGTGCCCCCCAAAAAACTAATATGGAGAAAAATAATTATTGAGTCAACATTGTTATATATAGTTAACAATAAGGAAAACAGGTGGGATAAAATGTGGGAAACAGTTATCACATGTATGGTAGCTTGAGACCACATTTGAACTGTTAACATAAATTCACACCCATTTTATCCTTTGTTAGTTATGTAACAAAAAAGGCATTGTTTCTATCAAATGCTAATGCTTTCACTCACTGTAGAACAGGTGGTTTCTTTGAAGTATGTCAAAGTGGCCTCAGTCTAACTCTCAACTATTGTATAGGATATGAAATAGGGGCACATGGGCATGGGATGCCATTAATGCACTCCACAGGAAGAAACTGCATGTCCTTCTTGAGAATTTCATATATATTGGACCCAAAAAATCAGAGAATATTTAATGAAAACAATGTTTAAACATGCAGCAAACAACTTCCCAATGGTAGTTCCCAATCTGCATGTTTTCGGATTCAATATCTCAACTTGGCTTTTGAAAAGATTTGTTTTCTGCATGACACACAAGTATAACTGTACAGTATTAATTAAATTTATTTGATGATTATTTAAATTCTTTGGAAATTAATTCTTCCTATACATCTGAAACTATAATAACAGAAGGAACATTTTTCATTGACCATATTTGGATTTCTTGGAACTATTGGAATTCATTGGACTTTTAAGAAATGGGAATTCATTCGCCATGCTGTAATTTAATTAAATTCTTTCACAAATGAATTTAGGAAAATACATTATATTCAATAATGCAAAACTTGTTTATTTTGCTATTTCTTCCTGTGTAGTTTAAGTCCCTGCAGTCGTAATTCAGGATTGACAGCAAAAGAAAAAGATCAATGAGCAAAATTAACATATATAACTTACCCCGCCTAGATTCATGTTTGGTGACAGTCCATCTTCAAAATATCACAACCAGTTGTACCCTGATACATATATCACAACCAGTTGTACCCTGATACAAATATCACAACCAGTTGTACCTGATACATATATCACAGAACATTTGCTTTAACTCTGTAACATATCTAAACCACAAGTTTCCAGCTGTCAAGAAATTTTTGGTAACTTTAGACCCATTCAACATGATGTGGCGTTGCACATGTAGTCGATGTTGGACTGCCAGGTTTGTCTGTGTTGTCTGTGTTGTCTGTTGAAATCCAAATGCTGGTAATTTTGTTAACCTACTCGTAGGATGAGATGATGAAAATGTAACGTCTAACTTACATTTACCCATGATAATGTTGGACTGTAAACAATATATAATTCTGACTGAGATTTTTTCCATTTGCTTTGTATTTATACACAGCAATCGGTACTTCAGAGGAAATCAGTTTTCTCTGAAGTTTCAGCAAACTATTTCATTGGTATATTTACAAAAACAACAGAAG
This sequence comes from Unio delphinus, assembly GCA_029339505.1. Taxonomy (NCBI): domain Eukaryota; kingdom Metazoa; phylum Mollusca; class Bivalvia; order Unionida; family Unionidae; genus Unio; species Unio delphinus. The sequence continues at coordinate 5,315,043 of JAQISU010000041.1, read as the reverse complement.
GATTAGGATCTAACAATTAATTGACACTGTTTTTTTTCTCTTAGCATCTTCTGAGGTTGGTCAATTGTAGGCCTAGTCTGGTAGCAAGATTGAGTGTATCACAGCATACAGTACTCAGGATAGATGTCATGGATTATGGTGTAACCATACACTGTAAAGATGGGTTTGTGTGTGTCTGTGTGTGCATGTATGTTTGGGTTTTTTAAATTTAACGTAGCTTTAACAATTTTGCAAAGTCATTACAAAACAAAGGACCTGTTTATGTAAGAGATAGATTCCAGTGCATTGTGTATGCAAGTTTATGGCTTTCTTTCATGGTCCCTTTTAATTTCTCCACGCTGAATCCATGATTGTATGTACAAATGTAAGAGCAAAAATAAATCGCCTGATGGTATATTTTGTCAGCAATAAGGAATAAAACAGAATTTTGCGACACTGATGAAGCCCAGGAAGATCCCTACATGATAACGGAAGATGCACTAAAGACCAGAAAGACTGTTATAACTTTTACATACATGTATTACCAACATATATTTTCTGAAGATATCGCTATGAGAGCAAAATCTCCACCCAAACTTTGCTCATTAATAATTCACTAACAAAAAAATCGATTCAACTCACAAACTTGTACTTGAATACAAACATACTTGTCTTTTCCCTTTTCTTGTTTAGCAGTGACACCAGGATCACTCGTTGCCCGGACCTCCTCCTGAAAGAAGCCATTTTATTCTTCAAAACAAGTCTATTGTGATGCAAGTCTTTACAAATTAATAAATGACAATAACTTTAGACCTCCACAACAAAAACTTATTTTTAATGTCCACTAGTAAATTTTGTGCAAACAGGAAGTTATGGTCATATAACAGTAAATAAAAATAAGTAAATTATAAACAATACGAAGAACAGCAGACAGAATAAGACAAAGTTCAAGCACTTGTACTCCAATAATAAAATGCAATCATGATAAACCAATATTGTTTTGTTAAAAAAAATTTGGGATTTATAGATGCACAGAGGCTGAAAGTTTTCTTTTAATCCTATTTTAGTTATGTCCAATTATAAGATCCCTTGGTTCCAAACTCTAAAGAAAGTCACAGCAAGCATTTAAAGCAGTACTGTATTTCCAGCCTATAAGTCAATACTTTTTTACTTGAAAGTCAGGTCTTCATTTTAGACTCAGAATCGATTTATATATGGATTGTATCATTGAAAGTTTACATAAGTTATGTTCGTAACTACAGGTAATAAAATGAACTACAATATGGATGTGCTTTCAATTATAATAAAACAAGCATGGACTGTTTATTCAGCTGTGTCAATTGATAACAGAATATAGCAGTGATTTGTTTAGAAGTAAAATCAAAAACTTGTTAGCATCTGTAATGCAATTTCACGATTGCCGGTAATATGGAATATCATTCGATACCATTACTAGTGTAAAATACCAAGCCAAGATATTGACCTGGCCTCGTCTTATACTCTGAATCAACTTATACATGGACGAAGGATGGAAAATTTACAAAATTGGTGAATTCGACTTATACTCCAAATCGACTTATAGGCCGGAAAATACAGTATACATTATGATGCATCACATTTAGTAAATGCATTTTTCTCTTATGTCTCACTGTTTTCATTGCTCATGTGCATCAACATCTACAAGGGTCATCATAACTATAAATTGTGACCAAGACAGAGTCTGCAGAACTTTCCATTTGGAGTAACAGTCTGCAGGACTTTTCAGTACCAGCTGGATCTACATGGGTCATCACAACAGTTAAATTGTGACCAAGACAGCTGGGCTTTCAATAACAGCTGAGTCTACATCTTTATGGGTCAGCACAACAATTAAATTGTGACCAAGACTGCTGGGTGTTCAATAACAGCTTAGTCTACATCTACATGGGTCAAAACAGCTGTTAAATTGTGACCAAGACAGCTGGGCATTCAATAACAGTTGAGTCTACATCTTCATGGGTCATCACAACAGTTAAATTGTGACCAAGACAGAATCTGCTGGACTTTCTAGTAACAGCTGGTTCTAAGATTAGGGAATTTTCTGTCACTGATACAAAACTGTCATTTTATGATAATGTTGTTGACACCCACTGTGGAAATTAATTAAATATATTTTACTAACTTTGGTATAATATAACTCAATTCTGCCTAATGAAATGTAATATACAAGAAACGACAAAGGAACTTTTCAAGAAAAGTTCCTTCTTGTCAAACATTCTGAAGATCATAGTCTTAAAAATTAATCATTTTAATTAGGTACAAACAAATATCTCCCTCAGTCAAAGACCCATTATTATAACATTGTTCCTTACATGTCATGGACACCATTTCATTACTTGGAAGCAAAATTATCCTCATCATCTACTTCATTATAAGGCAACCTCAATATAAAGGGTAATTTGTTTAGCTCCAAATGAATGTGTTATAATAAGGGATATCTATGATGAAATGTGTTATAATAAGGAAGAATTGTATGATGAAAAATGTGTTATGATGGAAAATTGTGTTTTGATGGAAAATTGTGTTATGATGGAAAAATGTGTTTGGATGGAAAATTGTGTTTTGATGGAAAATTGTGTTATGATGGAAAAATGAGTTGTGATGAGATAAATATATGATGGAATGCATTATAATGAAACAGAACAATATGATGTACAAACTTTTAAAATGTTTCATGCATAACTTATTTACAAAATTCTTTCATTATTAGTCATGCATGTGCACTGGCCTCAAACAAGGTAAACTGAGCTAGTGTACACCCCCAAACATGGACACTACTATCAACTTTACCTCAATACTGGCCATGAAAGCATCTAACGGATCATCACTGTCACTTTCCTCTTCTTTTTTCTTTTCCTCTTCATCATCTACACCAGGGCTTCCTGGGGCAGGCAGGTACTCCAAGTTGGCCGAGTCACCATCATCATCATCGAAATAGCTGGACCGAGACAGAAAACAAATACGTACTGTTGTACAATTGTACAATAACATATTGTACAATGTACAATAACATATTGTACAATGTACAATAACATATTGTACAATGTACAATAACATATAGATATTTAATTAAACGCACAGGAAGCTCACTTTATTTTGTCATCAGTTCTCTTTCTGTTTTGATGACCAAATATCAATTACTTAACACAAACACAAAATACCCCTCTCTATATGAAAAGTGACCAAGAGCCTTTCTGTGAATTTGACTCAGAGGTCTCACTAGGATTTTAAAACTAGGAGTCCAGGACTCCCATTTTGGTAAAAATAGGAGTCCCACCAGCAAAAGTTGCAGTCCCATCCCAAAATGTTTAAAACTTTGCAGATTTGAATAACTATTGGTTGCCACTGAGTTTAATTCCCCCATTCTTTTTAACACTGACATGTACAACTGTATCAACTTATTCGGTGTTTCTAGTAATTCTTCACAACAATATGTCATTTCTGTAAATTTTCATCAACGTGCCTTTCTGGTTAAATTTTTTAAAATTTTTTTGGCTGAAATGCAGACAGAAAGATTCCAAAGTAATGTATTTCATTTCCATAGCCTGATGAATAAACATTACATCTTTTCAAAGCCATGCACAGAATAGTCCACAATATCAGTTCTATCAACTTAAGCACATTTCTGAATCTCATTTAAATCTGCATCATTTTTTCGTTTAACCCCATAATACTTGTCCAAATTTGCAAATGGTATTTTGTCCAAGTCTAGATGTGTCTTGGTTTCGAGTTCGCATGCAATTGGAAATTAAATCAAAGAAAGTCAGCAACAAACTCAAATAAAAGCATTGCCTCATTTTACATAGTGATTAGAACATATTTATTGTGCCGCCAAACTTTCCTGTTTGCAAAAGAAAAAATAAAAGAAAAGAAAAAAGCACAAAAAAGCCCCCCCCCCCCACCCCCAATACAACTTTCGTACAAAGGACTCCTGTGTGGGTGGTTTTCTGCGTCCCAGATAAAACATTTGCGTCCAAATATGCGTAATTAAGCGTTTCTGAGATCTCTGTTTGACTAAAACTTTATTGCAGTACCAATCTTTTTTAAGTACAATGCACCCATTTTGATGCCTATCCATGGTGCCGTGTTCTCATGACTTATACACACTTGTTTTGAGCTACTTATGACATTAACTAGGTCAGTGCCTTTCGTCAACAGCGACAGTAAGTACTGATTAAGAAATTTTTGATTAAATAAAATTTAAATACGAAACAATTCAAATAAAAGAAAGCACAATATAAATCTCCGGTTTAAATAATGTGATTTTTGCCTGTTTGTGGCCATGGAGCAAGTGTTAGCTGATCAAGCCATGGCCATTGTCTACATGTTTGTTTACTGAACTTTTTTATAATAACAGGAAACCCAACCCAGATTTTAAGGTCACGGCAAATGGAACACAAAAACTTGGTTAACGTAAGATGCACTTTTTATACAATGTTAGGAAAAATGAATGAAATGGACAACTATTCAGAATTAAATTTTTCAATTAAATATTTAAATACAAGGGAAATCTTTATTATCAATAACAATGAAAAAAATATAATAAAAATTGACCATATGTGTAAATATGGTCATTTTTGCATTAATTTTATTTGAAACAGACAGGATTCTTAAATGTGAAAACACTTGTCATAGATTCATTCTATTCTGATACTATATAAGTAGCGGACTAGTCTATATTGAAAATAAATGGTGCCAGATATCATAAAAGAATGGGCTGTATTGATATGACTCATGTTATATGACTGAAAAATGGTAGGAGGGATTTTGTTACACCTGAAAACATATTGCATTAGACCATCGTTAAGGGACGAACCATGGCAGGTCGAGGATGCTACAACAACCATCATCTGTGTTTGTATGACTCTACTCTTGGATGGATTTAGACGATTTGTGATAAAAACTTTAAGGTAAGTAACAAAAATAAATGTACATTAAATAAAATAAATATGTATGTTTTTCATACAGTTTTCTGAAATTATGGCATGTAATATATAGACTGAACTTTTTATGCTCAGATTATGTTTTTAAGCCACTTATATTAGTTATAAATTACGTTTATACCTCTCTTGGGGGTCTTTGCCTACAACAAAGTGGTTCAGGTTCATATTGAATACAATATCCCTTTGATGAGGTACCTGGGTAACTGATCGTTATGATTGACAGGTACCCTGTAGAAATTTCTGACAATTTTAAAAATCACTAGTTGGAGACAGCTATCTTTCTGAGGAGATAAAGTTGTTCAAAGAAAATTAAAAAGTCACTTGATGGCTAGATATCTATCGTTTCAAAAGATTGAAAATTTAATTTGTGTTTTATGCCCATTTGTTTGTTCCTGCCCAGTTGTTCTAGCTATGACTTCAATAACACATGCACCTTTGCCAATTTCTTATTCTGGTGGCAACATTAAATAATTGTAGAATGTTTATTGGTTGAGGCTGAATTTTCTGTTTCATTTGCTTAGTATTTATTGTTGTTGTTGTTTTAGGGTTTAACGCCATTTATCAGGACATGATAGGCTATACATGGAGGCCAGTATTATTGGTGGAGGAAGAACCCGGGAAAACCCCTGGAAAGAACCACCGACCCATGAGAAGCTACTGGCAAGCTTTCTCACATAAATACATTAGCTGAATCTTGGACTCGAACCCACACAAACATAGGTGAGACGGCAGTGATCTGTAACGGAAAGCGCTTTAGACCACTCTACCACTCGGGACCTCTCTTAGTATTTATAGAGAACAATCAGTGCTTCATGGATAATCAGTTTTCTTTCAAGTTTCAGCAAAACTTTTTTATGGTACATATTTTAAAAAAAGTTAGTCATCATTTGGTCGAGTGTAGTTGTTCTCGTTCCTGCATTTGAAGGTTGGTTGATTGTTTCTAATCCAGTATCATGACTATTCGAATGTAACCACAGCATACAGTACTCAGGCCATAAGCAGATTATGATATAACAAAGCACTGTTTTGACTGTTTGTCAATATGAATAAAGAATTTGTTTATTTAATAATAGATAGATTCCAGTGCATTTTATATCCATGCTTGCAGCTTCCTTTTATGTTGCTTTTGTCCATCCAACATATACATCAGATTCATATTTAATGCCACTTTTTGGTTCAAAATCACTCAAATGTATCTCCATTAACACTATCTCATCTACTGTAATTTCATATACTTCTTAACGTTTTTTAAAAATCGCCTTAATTATGGTCAGCCAAACTAAATAGCCATCTAAAAGTGAACAACATTGGGAATCTGTCAGTTTGGGTTGTCTAGATAGCTTGTATTATAAATGTACATTTATAACAAGGTACAAACTTTGACACAAAGACTGTTATGTGGTCCAATGTGCCAATCAAATTTAGTTTAACAACTAATTATGTCAAGCTGATGTGTAAGCAGGTATGAAAAAATACTGCAACAAGTGCCACAATACTTCTGCAATTTCTACAAGCACTTTAAGTGTGAATGGCTGAATAAAGTTGATTAATGTGCAGAGAACATTTTCATATGCACAATTTGAAATTAATTGCAGGTCTCATGAAGGACCACTTTCCAAGTGTGCAAATTCTTTAAAAAAAATTGTGCTAATCATGCAATCCCACACTCTGGTAGCATCTCTGACTTTAATGGCCACTATGTACAGCCTATCATGAGCTGGAAAAGGGCATTAAACTGATGGCAACATCAGTAATTGGTTATTTCAAGGACTAAACTAGCTATTCTATAGCTAACTGTTTCTAAACATTCATTTACATACTCATCCTCATTCTTTATTTTACGTCTTCCAATATTCAAGTGGTAGCCAAAGGAGCGTCCGGGCATGGCCTTGTTTCCTGTTGTCCCAATACCACTAAGTCCACTTGCTGAACTGGTATCCTGGCGCCCAGCAATGCTAAAGCCCGTAAAACCAAATCCTTTTTGCTTACTATCACTACTTTTGTGAAACATTTTTAGTTTCTGAAAAGAAAATTTAAAAACACAAAAATAAATACATTTTTGCATGCTTGTTTAAAGGTACCTCAATAAAATATGGGCCATTTTGAACTAACTAAAAGCTACAAAAAAAATATATTAAAAATAGTAAATAGCTGCACACATAAAAAATAGGAAGATAAGCCCTTTGAATGAAATGTAAACAATAAAGTATTGTGCTAAAAAAGATGCTACGATTCTATGCAAACGATCAAAAAGAAGGGTAAAGGCTATAAATAAAAATAAATCATTGGTCAAACTATGTTATATGAAGCAAATTCACTCCATAATTAAAAACATTTTTTGGGGTTTTGCAAGTTTATCGAGATTCTTCAACGACTCCACGTCCCAAATGCTCTGCTTCTCAGAGAGGACACAGCAAAACTGGTTACTAATAAAAGCTACAATGTGAAATGTTGAGCAAACATCGCACTAAAACGGTAAAATATTACTGTAACAGTGATTAGAATGTGTACAACATATTAATTACCAAATTACATACATGTTTGATAAGTGATCAAATTTACATTCGAGTATGTGTACCTCCAGTCTTTCCTTTATTGTGAAGAGTATCCAAAAAAAGCAAGAGTTACAAGCCTTGTTACGCCAGATTTGTTCTCGCTAAACCTAACAAATTTTTCGGCTAATGATACAGCTAACAGGCTGCATAACTTTTTTGTCTAGTTCTTTGTCTGGAACTGAGTTTTCTTACGTTATTCTTTGTTCAGGTTCATACATAAAAACATTTGTTAATTCGACATGAAAACAGTAATAAATAATCATACTTTATACGTTCAAGCGCTTTACCATCAGCACGGATTATGGACGTTTCGCCCCATGGACGTTTCGGCCCAAGACATTTCGCCCCACTTCAATGGACATTTCGCCCCACTTCAATGGACATTTCGCCCCACATGGTTAATGGACGTTTCGCCCCATGGACGTTTCGGCCCACATCAATGGAAATATCGGACATTTATATAATTCACAACCATTACAAAATGATCAAAAATATAATGTAATGAGAGAAATGACACACACCAGCAAGCATAAAAATAAAAAAATCCCAAATTCTGTCTCAGTATAATGATAATGCAAGAAACGACACACATCTGCAAGCATACAACAGCAAAAATCCCCAATTAAATTTAATATAATAAAACAATGACAAATTATCATTGTATTGATTGTATCCAAAAAGAAAATATAATAATAAAACATGGGTAATTTGACTTAGTGGCTGTCCCTACACGGAAAACTGACTTTTTTTTTATCCACTCGAGGAAAAAGGAAATTAATATATAGTGCTGGATATAGTTTTGTTGTTAAGCGTGAGCTAAAGAATGGAACCATCGAATGGCGTTGTAGCGTGCGTGGGAAGAATACGCAATGCCCTGCAACCGTGCGACAGACAGAAGCCGACTTTTTGCCAAGTCATCAGAGCCATAGCCACACTGCCACTCCTGGGTTGTTAGCAGCCGTTAAAATCAAAACCGAGGTATTTTGCAGAACATGATTAATCTGTATAAATACTTTGTCTATTCTATCAATATATTATTAACAGTATATGTTGGTTAAATTTTAATCAATTTACTTATAATTAATGTATGCTAAATCCAGAAATATCGCTTTATTGTCTACATTAAACGAGATTATGTTGGTCTTCGTCTTCCAATCGTTCTGCTATATTAACTATGCAGTATTGAAAAGTTATACTGTGCCAATAATGACAAAATTTCGTCACTCATATATCCATACAAATATCTGTCCATACATACATACATACATACATACATACATACATACATACATACATACATACATACATACATACATACATACATACATACATACATACATACATACATACATACTATATAAGGTTTTGTTTTCATTTAGGCCAAGTTATTAGGGAAAGATAATTTGTTTGAAACAGCCCATGCACTGGTAAATGAGGCTATAGAAAGAAGTTCATGGAGAACCATTACAATCTGAGGCATCCAGGGTAGCTGAGACGAACCTAGTTAGAATGATCAACCGGACCAGGTCCGCAACCAGACCAGAAGATCCCAGAGATCTTACGTTTACTGTAAGTGAATGATTTTTTTCTGTATAAAATCTGTGGTTGCATTGTATTTTAACATTTTTTTCTCTATATATATTAATTCGTACTCTACGTGTTATTTATTTCTATTTATAACATTCTGCCAAGTATTATCGAGCATTCTCTTAAAGAACCGTTCTGTTTCTTGTATCCTTATAACTCTCTCTCTCTCTCTCTCTCTCTCTCTCTCTCTCTCTCTCTCTCTCTCTCTCTCTCTCTCTATATATATATATATATATATATATATATATATATATATATATATATATATATATATATATATATCTCTATATATATATATATATATATATATATATATATATATATATATATATATATATATATATATATCTCTCTCTCTCTATATATATATATATATATATATATATATATATATATATATATATATATATATATATATATATATATATACACGTCCAGATCTAAAAGCGATTTAGAAAATCGGTTATCAAATTAATTATTGTACAAGCAAATAAAAGACACGAAACTATACTGAATTTCAGTATGTCCATGAATAGTTTTACTTTTTCCCTTCCATTTTCAGGTTTTTCAGTCAATCAAGGACCTGTTGCCTGAATCGAAAGTAACTTCATTTGTTGTTGACTTCGAAAAGGGTCTTTGGCAAGGGATCAGAGCAGTTGTCTAATGTTGTAGAGCGCTTAGAGCTTCTAAAGATTAGGCGCTCTATAAAGTCCTCATTATTATTATTATTATTATTATTATTATTATTATTATTATTATTATTATATTTGTATTTCAATTTCTTATTTTAGTAGCAGATGTTTTACTTAAATGCAATTTTTTTAAAAATCATAGATAGTTACTGTTTAGAAGTATACTTTTGCGCATCACAATTTGACACTTCTAACCTGTATTGAAGTGTAATTTTGACTAGTTATGTGTGTTGATTTAAAAATACAAATACATGCCTCATATTTCAAAAAAATAAATCTCAGAAACCATTTTTATATCTCGTTATTGTTAATTAAAATTAACATTTCTCGCCCCCCCCCCCTCCCCCCGTGTTTCTCCTTGTTCGCGATATGTTGGGCTATTATGTGCACAGCTTTGAAAAGATGTAATGAAGAACCTTCGGGATATAGAAATGAAGTACATTAATTTGGACTGTTTCTGTCAGCAGTTCAGTCGAGTAATTAGATCAGATTTATAGCTAGTTTTAAAAAATCCAAAGTAACAATGCCAATAAATGGCAAGAGATGAAAAGCAAATTAAACCGATCTTGAAAAAAATTACGCTCGCTGATTGGGTAAACGAACAGCATGATTGATAAGTGGCGATATGTCAATTTCCTACAAACGGTAAAAAAAATGGTTTTCATCAGCTTGTGTAACAGCGAAAATAAAACTTGAGTAACAGCGAAAATAAAAGTGCTGCCGCATAGAAATTGATCACTGTAAACGATAGATTAATTTCTGATCAATATTATTAGATAAATGAAGAAAAAGGGAAAATATTGTCTGATATAACGCATGCTGAATGTAATTGAAATCTAAGAATTTAATAATTTAAATCTTAACGGTAGGCCCCTAAAGTAAAATGAAGACAATAGTGTAATGGTAGTGAATTTTTATAAATGTCCGATATTTCCATTGATGTGGGGCGAAACGTCCATGGGGCGAAACGTTGGTTAAATATAAACATGTACGCAACATTTCCCAATCTAAATACACAAATGTATTATTTTGGAGTTGATTTCAAAAGTTTGTCAGTAATGACAAAAATTGAAACTCCATATCTAATCATTAACGGAAATGTAGACTTCCTGAATACATTATCAAGGGCAAATCCATAAATATAATTTGGAGGAGGTGGGGGCTGGCGTAGAGAGGTAGGCGGTTTGTGGAAAGGTGGACTCCAAATTGGGGAGCTCAGGTAGCGATGCCATTTTAAGCACAACTGTAGCCACATGTTTAAAAAAAAGGCATACGAAGCATTGCATTTGTTTCAAGCTCATTTTAGACGGGATAGCGGTGAGAGGGACCCGATCCGTCAATACCATCACCCCTCGGGTCCGTCAATACCATCACCCCTTTATCTGGATACGTCCCTGGTTATATTAACGGTTCTGGTTAAAGCGTGTTTGTAGAGGGGGGGGGTATTTTAAACGGAGCTTAAAAAAAAATCAGTCATATCATTTCTGATTAACTTTCTATTGCCTTCGATATGTAATAACGGAATCTAACATGTATGTCACAGACAAGCGCTTAGGAAGGCTCTTCTTGACGCACTAATTATCAGCTGTCAATCAAACGTTATTAAGGTTTTGTATATCAGACGTTTTATCAATAAGTACGGCAAAATCTCTGAAAACATGAAATCACCTTATCGGTTATATAAATGAATACTTAATGATAAAACGTACGACTCCTGTGTTCAGATCAACTATTGGTGCCCACTGTGCTACTTTTGTCGTAATTAATTCTCCAAAGAATACAAAGGCATCTTTAAAAAGAGAACTATTGCATTATAAAGACTGATTTTCACAGTATAACTCAAAATAGGAAATGGACTAGTTAGTAAACGAACTGAGTACTGTGTATAAACCGTAGGAGGTTTCTACATATACTGTTTTTAAATTTGCTAATTTCTGTATACCGGTCACATTAGTTATTATATGACATGCTAAATCAGCGACATAGATCCAGGTCACATAATTAGTTTAGCAGCAAGAAATCCGAATAGAATCAAACGATTATAGTCCTCTTCATGAATAAAATATTTTAAAAACTTGTCTATTATGCTGCCTATTGGTTTTGAGGTCAATTTCATTATGGCATAAATGGGGGAGAAGAAAAAAAAATGAGCAAATAAAAACTACATTGGCAGCGGTGGGATTCGAACCCACGCCTCCGAAGAGACTGGTGCCTAAAACCAGCGCCTTAGACCGCTCGGCCACGCTACCTTATACACTCCATTTTGTTAAAAAGAGCTAAGGTTCAAGACTCTCAGCAATATTTTAACTAGCGAGAAAAAAATTATTTATTGGATTTAAACCAGTTAAACCTGTTTATTTGCATTGCTTTCCAGATAAAAACCTGCCATACTACACATAAATCAGACCGGTAACAAGTTCTGTTTTTTTAAAAAGACATTATAACATATAAAAACAGCATATTAATGAAAAGGGTATACACAAAAAGCCATCTCAATGTCAATATTTTAGCAACGAACTTGTGTCTATACAAGGATATTAACTTAATTAAGCTGTATATGGTTAATGGTGTGATAAGAAAATAGCTTCCATAACTAATATCGGAAAAGACAATGTGTGCCGTCATTACCTGATTAAGAGGCGGGGGAGGAGAACACTTACCGTGAAGCCATCTATTATAGTCTTCGGGGGGGGGGGGGGGGTACACATGGTTACCGTCGATAAAGTAACGTGTTTAAATAAACCACATATTGGCCTGAAACGTCTAATAATATCCTAATTTAGCTTTAATAAATATACACATATAAAGGACAGTTTAAGGACTACTTTCATTGCATATATGTAAGTATATGAGCCCACCCCCTCCCCCAGACCCCCAAAGCCTTTATCCTGCTCTGTCTCGATATACAATGGGGACATCATCATCATCATTCTCTCTCTCTCTCTCTCTCTCTCTCTCTCTCTCTCTCTCTCTCTCACACACACAATACCAACACGTAGACCGGTTTCACTTTATTGCTACATCAGACTCAATATAATATTGTTATGTTTTGCTAAATATGGTTTGGTCTATGTACTTTAATGTGTGGATTACTACGGACTCAAAACAGAGAAAACACACGCCCACTTGTCTAATGTTATCATATGACATACAGGGTTACAACTGAGCTAGAACCTGGAGCTGACATTAGCTTATTGGTGTGGTCGGTCTCAGATATAATATCATTTGACAGACCCACTAGTATCGAAAGTTAATAGATTTGATGTTTATATGTTTTCCCCATAGTAAGTGTGATTGTTTATAGCTTATTAGAATTTCATTATTTAATAGTTTTGATATAGGGGTTTTACACCTCCCTAACTAGTGTACCGCTACTCCTCAATCATGGCTGGACTTGGAGTTATTTAAATAATTGATCCAGGCCAGTGGATTTATTGTGTATTTTGCTATATTGTATTGTACGTTACCCTTTGTATTTTTGTTTCGGACTGACTTCGTATTGGTCAAATTTCATTTTAGTTTTTATTAAATTACAAATAATTTATTTATAGAAGCAATTTAGTGTATGTTAATATTAGTATATATTTATGTACATGGTTGTTGATAGCTAAAGGTTTCCTATTATAATCAAGTATATCTTAATTCGATAATTGTAGGGAAGTAGGTATAATATACCATTTGTGAAAGTATTACAACAATTAATAATAATAATAATAATAATAATAATAATAATAATAATAATAACAACAACAACAACAACAACAACAATAATAATAATAATAATAATAATAATAATAATAATAATAATAATATTGAGGATTTTGTATGGCGCCTAATCTTTAGAAGCTCTAAGCACTTTACAACAACTATAATAATATGACTACATTATGCTCATTAATTCAGAAAGTTCGAATTTGGTAATTGTAGTATTCAGTTTTGTTTCATAATTCAATATTCTATATATTTCAGTTCAAGTTATAGCACTGGTAATTAATAGTATAGATTTGCTTAGCATTAAGTTCAAATCAAAATCAAATAATGCACGTGCAGCATTTGCACCCGGCACACACCAATAGGGTATGCTCATGGTGTCTCCTGCTGCATGCTTTTTTTCTGATAAGCTCAGCGTAGTGAATATAATGCAGATTTAAGAAATAGTAATTTTAACAGTCTTATAATCAATTCATTAAAAAATAAATATATAATGTTCCATGTTCAGACTGTCCATTGATAATAATGTTCAGGTCTTTTTTAAGTTCACATACGTTCTATTATTGTCCATAGAGACAGAGATATCGCAAATTCGAGAATAGTCACATATTCGTCCAAGTTTCACATGAGATTTGTTCGTGATCCATAGAGATTTCAGACGTAGTGTCAGCAAAACACTGGATCACTCGCATATCCATCTCTATTTCACAGTCTCAAAACTCCAGTTCCTCAAGACTTTAAGCGATATACTCGCGAATTTCCACTAACTATATCAAAAGCCTATAAAGGTTTCATTATACAAAAGTTATATTAATATATTGGAGGAAAAGATGTTGCTATAATTAACACGTAAGCTTGACAGCATAATCTGGCTGGAGTACGACTGACGTCAAAAAGTTAAATTTAGAGGCAATATGGTTAACATCGTTGTGAAGATCTGACAGCATGTGATGATCAGCCTGGTACCCTAGCCTCCCATGATAATCCATACACTTGTCTTGTAGGATCATGATAGTAAGTGTACCAGACTACCACACTCCACCCAATGACAAATCACCAAATACATCAAACTGATGTGTACTACAACCACTTACGAGGTTTTCATCATGACCGAATGATTTTTTTCAGAAATGGCCGTGATGTTTCCGATTGAACTATTTTTTTTCTTTCTTCTTCTTCATTCTAACCATTCGATAAATCCAAAACAAACCAATCGTAGCAGTATACTGTATTTAACTGTTTATAAATCTCACTTTGAGCTAGATCGTGAAGACCCAGATACAAATTTAATACATTCAAATATTAACGTGTTCGTTTGAAATCAGTTGAAGAACAATATGTATACCCAGATTTGCCGGTGCATTTTGCACCATTAGATCTGAGTCCGTAGAGATATCACTGGCCCTAGGTACGAAACACCAAAGCCTCTCCTAGGTCTTGTTAAAACAAAATGTTTCTTCCATTAAATTTAAAAGTGTTGTTCGGCCCGGGCTCGTAAGGGATCTTTTCACGGTTACCCCCCTCCTCCCCCCCTCCCTGTTGGCCCTGAGTCTACGCTGTGTTACGTTTTGGGTCACGAGTAAATAAATCAAAGCTATTACCATTGTCTGTCACCGATCGAATGAAACTGAAAGTTTATCCTGGTCAATTACAACTGGTTATAGAAATGTATTTTTCCGTTACAATGAATCAGGCCGAGGCGATCGGTGGGAGTGGGGGTAGGAGTAAGGTGTATGGAAATTACTTTATCAATACTGTTAGATATTAAATTAACGAAGTATGACATAATGGTTAAAAATGAAATTATTAAAATACATAGACCAATACTATTAAAGGGGATTTTATGTGTATTGAATGATAGCAACGAAAATATACATATCCTGCCTTGCTCGGGCCTCTTTTGGTGACATACCGTTGTCATACTGCTAGGATTTGATATCAGTCCAGCTTTAGTATTTAACTATTTCTCTCTTGATTGCGTGGTTTAAAAATGAGTAAAATATACGTATTCTGAAACTATCCAACGAAAACAGAAAAGTGAGTAGGATGGTCGATATATAATGGAAAGAAAAGAGAAATCCAAAATGTCTGTGCAATTTATAGAACACCTTGAGGAAATTGAAGGAAAGGATTACGAATCAAGTCGATTTGACAAGGTAAGTAATAGTGACGTAAGTGTCAAAGAAGCACGATTGTGTGTGTGTGTGTGTGTGTGTGTGTGTGTGTGTGTGTGTGTGTTTGTGGAGGTAAACAAAGTACACAATCCCCCCATATATATATATATATATATATATATATATATATATATATATATATATATATATATATATATATAGAGAGAGAGAGAGAGAGAGAGAGAGAGAGAGAGAGAGAGAGAGAAATGGTGTAAAATTTTGTAGGAATATTTCACAATGCATTCTGTCCTGGTCAATGCAACAAGTAACCATTAAAAATTATCTATCGGCTAAGCTCACTATAGCTTGCCAACTTGCAATTGTTAACCTCTCTTGTTTCGGAGCACGAGTGGATTTTAATTTTAGTTCCGTCTGAACCACTTAAGAGTGCAATGGTAATGCAAGGTCAATATCGGTAAACGACAAATGCTGAAACAATCCTGGGAAAATTTTAGGAACTTTTGGGCAATTTCGAATAGGTGTCATACATTTTATTTTTCAGAAGAGTTATTAAGAAAGGCGTACTAGAGAGTATTTATTATTCAAACTTCTATGTGAGTGATAGAAAGTTTTTTCTGTTAAAGAAATACCCATGATTGGCTAAGTGGAACGTGTGTGTGTGTGTGTGTGTGTGTGTGTGTGTGTGTGTGTTTCCAGATGGATCAGGTCTTTCAGAAATTCCCCTCGTGAAAATAATTAAAGTTTCTGACGCAAATCAGAATTTAGTTATGGGAACCATGAAAAAGTACTTTTCTCGTTAAAATGTCTAAGTACGCGTCTCAAGCGACACGATTTATGAAACATTGAACTTCATAGGGAAGTGCGAATTTCGAATAAAGGGTCGTCTCAATTGCATACAGTATATGTTCATTGATGTAAGTCAGTACTTATCTGTTAATTTGATTCATTTTACATTCGTATTTCAATTTTTCGTTGAGTTTAGTGTTCATAGCTTGCATGCATTTTGTCTAAAATATTATATCACATATATATGGTATGAGTGAGGTCGGATTTAGTTGCTTTTTATGTAATAGAAATCATGGAGTATAACATACCATGCAATTCTTCTGACACGAAGTGTGAGGAGTAAATTAGCTGCCTTAAATGATTTGCATCATGCATGCTGATAATTGATTTGACTATTTCTATGTCAACCAATTGCTAATTAGCAAAGTAACAAAATTAAGACAAGGAATTAAGTCCATTAATTTGTGTGTAATTAGTTTGTGACTTCTCCTCAACAGAGAATCGAGAAACGTGTGTCAACATCATAATTCAGCCGGTAATTTATACCCACAACATAATTCAGCCGGCAATGTATACCCACAGTATAATTCAGCCGGTAATTTATACACACAACAGTGCAGTTATAGCACATGAGAGGTCTAATTATGTCATTGCCTCTGTAGAAATGCAGAAGCAGCTCGACAAGACATAAACTTATGTATTTCCTTGGGTTAAAATAAATAAATTAAAATTTTAATTCAAACTGGTCACAAAATATGTTTGGAGCCCGACTGAACAATCGTCCATGACAAGTACAAACCATTAGAGATATGCTTGACAACACAATTTCAATTGACTCATCGTTACCATACAGTTACGATACAGAATTTCAGCGACAACCGTTAGGAGCAATTCAACCTGTCTCATTGGATTTAGTACGGACAATCGTGATGAAGTGTGCAATTCCAATTCCAAAATCACTGCTGTTTGAATGCATAGACCCAATATTGCCTTCACTAACTGATGTTATTAATATTTCTCTCTCATCCTGGGAATTCCAATCATTTTTAAAAACTGTCATTGTAAATAAATAAAGCTTCTGCTGGAGAAACCAACTCTTGACCAAAACAATTTAAAGAAATACCGCCCATTTTTTAATCTCCCGTTCATATAAAAAATATCTTAGAAAAAGTTGTTCTAACCCAAATTGTATCTCATTTGAATTCAGTCTTTTTAGCAATGTACAGTCTGCATATCGCCCTTGCCATAGTACCGAAACTACTCTTCTGAAAGTATTTAATGGCATTCTCTCTGCTTTGGATAGTGGAAAGATTACAGCATCCACCCTCCTTGATTTGTCTGTCGCATTTGACACAATAGACCATGCTATATTGCTTCACCGTGTCCAGCATGTATTTGTCATTCACAAAACAGCTTTACTGTGGTTCAAGTCCTACATAGTCAACAGCACACAAATTGTATCCGCAAATGGAATACACTCCAGCCCAGTTGATCTATGTTGTGGTGTTCCACAGGGGTCTGTTCTTGCGCATGTTCTCATAATTTTATACACTCGACCGCTCTCAAGTGGCATTGATCATGACCCAGTGTCTCACCAACTGTACGCTGATGACACGTCTAGCCACCCAACTGAAGTTGATGCTACCATCCAAGGAGTAGAGAGGTGCATTTCTGATGTGAAATCGTGGATTACAGGAAAAAAGCTGCAGATGAATGATACTAAAACTGAGGCCATTCTTATCACAACACAAAGACTTTGTCATTGACATCCTCTACCTCAAAAAATAAATATCAGCAACACCAACATTACATTCACAGAGTCAGTACGAAACCTAGGTGTTACTCTTGACAGTACTCTCACATTGCACCAACATGTCATGAACTTATGCAAGGCTGCATATCTTGAGCTGAGACGCATCAGCTCCATTCTCAAATATCTTGCAGTTGGTGTCACTAAAACACTTGTGTGTTCATTAGTACTTTCAAGACTGGATTATTGTAACTCAAGTCTGTCTGGTTCGTCTCAATATCTACTCCAGACACTTCAAAAAATTCAAAACACAGTTGCTCAGATTGTCTTTAGAGTACCACGATCAGAGCTCGCCTCCCCGCTGCTCTGTACCCTACACTGGCTATCCATTCGATACAGAATCAAACACAAAATTTGTTCTCTGTGCTACTTTTCGCTGACGGACTCCAGTCCAACATACCTATTTGGCCTCACCCATGCGTATACACCAGCAAGATATTTACGCTCCTCTTCTGACAATCGTATACTCATTATTCCCACTATAAAAACGAAGTCATATGGACAACGTTCTTTTGCGTGGAATTAATTGCCCATTAAAATAAGACCCAAAGACACAGTCCCTTTCAAGAGCGCTCTTTAAGCCTTTCTCGACTGCAAGAACAAACTTAAAGACCTAATAATATGTCCTACCTTAAATATTGTCAGCGTTTCTTTAAATATGTTTTTCAATTTAATGGTGTTTGTTTTTGTTTTTGTTTTTTTTCGTAATCATATCATTATAGATGTTGTAAAGTACTTAGAGCTTCTAAAGATTAGGAGCTATACAAAGTCCTCATTATTATTATTATTATTATTATTATTATTATTATTATTATTATTAAATTCTCTGCTTTCTTTCCTTGGTTATAGTTATTATATAGTTCACTCTTTGTTGTTTTTTTCTTGAAATTTGTTGAGTTTAGGTTTTGTATCCACACGTAAAATCAATCTCTCCAAATTTGACAAAAGCTTTATGAACATCTATATATGCACCACATAAGTTTTTCTTATGGATCTTAGATATTCCAATAACGCGTACAACATGAATGTATTACCAATGCTATAGCATCAGTTAGGCACTGATCTATACATCTGATACTGTATCAATATAAATTTTGTTTGCTAATTTAAATAAGAAAGAAAATAGTTTAGCCAAATAACTATGAAGTGCTACTGAGCTACGATTCTCCAATATAGGAGAGTAAATTTTCGTTCACACAATTACACACAAACACACACTTACCCTTATGGAGGGGTGGGTGCGCGCGCATTTGTGTGTATATGTTTCTCTTATGGTCATCAGCCACTTGGTTGGAGACTGCGCTCTCTTTTCACTAAGCGGTTAAGTATGGAGCTTTTAACATTTCCTTCAAAAATAACAATATAGAACCCGACCTAAATACGTGTCAGGTTTTTTTCTTCTGCGATGTATATTTTTTTTTAAAATTAATTATATATTTGTAAATTTAATTTTTTAAAATTCCATTACATGCTATTGAAATGTAACTTCATTTACTGGATTTGACATTGTCCAGAAATTCAGTTCAGTTCTGTTTGACCTGACTGTTATTTAAAAAAAACACATCTAATAATGAAAACACTGTATATAGTTGCTGACATTGATTCAGACCAGTGATAGTTTTAATATTTTAAAAAATACTTTTTAAAAAAAATCACTCGCAAAGAATCATTCGTTAAGTGGAATCAAGGCCATACCTGGACTACCTGACATCAAACATGTGTCTATTATTATAAACTTCTAAATTTTCTAGAAGTTTGACCAACATCCGGGAATCTGTTTTGCGTCTCAAACTTGTGCATAACTGTTGACTTTATAAAGAGAGAAGGTTGTTGGAAGTGGTGTGCGTTTGGCCCTTGCCATTAATTTGTTAGCTATCTCGAAGAGCTTTTTCAGTCGTATTAACCGACATAGATTATTGCGACATCAACGTATTTAAAGACATGCGAACATAATGTATTGACATTACATGCCATGGGTCTTTACTTGACCAAGCGGTGTCAAAGCCTGGCGCGATTCCTGCTAGAAGTCATATGTTTACTCCAAATTTCCAAAGACTTCTATACAACATTAGTTGTAAATTAGAAAACCTACTTGTCCGTCCTATACATAAATTTTACTCTAATCAATGCGAGACCACATATCTCACAACCTGCCAAATATAAATCGACCGCACATCTGCATGGTTTCTTTTCATCAATTTTTCTTACTGCCAGCAGGCACATTTTGCCAGTTCAAATGCATCACATTTGTCACCATGGCGACATAAACCATGGCATCATGGAAATTCACTAACACTTCACTAATTATTTCTGGCAAAGGAATATTTACATTGCAATGAGTTCCAATAATCAGAAAAGTAATCACAATTATTTTTTTTACGAAATACTTGAAACGGGGCGCTATAACCAAATGCGCATAGTTCAAATTTATTACAGTATCTTGCTCTAGTCCCATTAGATAATCAGACTTTGTAAATTTCGGATATGTTATTAACATTTACATCTTTCATTTTCTTTTCTTTTCATATTATATCTGGCAAACGTTTAATACACATCAGTGCAGTTTTTGTGCATGTTTTTGTTCAAGTGATGTACACGTCTGCTATGTTCGCCTGTAGATCTTTATTAAATGGGACTTCACCTGGAGAAATTTCCGATAATTTGTGTGTAAGTTAATGTAACAACAATCTATTCTGGTAAGTCGAATTACTCGAACGAATGTCTCAATAAGTGCTGATGACTTTTCATTCTTGAGGGAAGAAAATAGATATGAACTGTAATATGTGTAGTGGATCTGAACTGTAATGTGTGTAATGGATATGAATTGTAATGGGTGTAATGGAAATGCACTTTAATGTGTTGTGGATATGAACTGTAATGGCTGTAATGGATATGAACTGTAATGGGTGTAATGGATATGAACTGTAATGAATGTAATGGATATGCACTTTAATGTGTTGTGGATATGCACTTTAATGTGTTGTGGATATGAACTGTAATGGCTGTAATGGATATGAACTGTAATGGGTGTAATGGATATGAGCTGTAATGAATGTAATGGATATGCACTTTAATGTGTTGTGGATATGCACTTTAATGTGTTGTGGATATGAACTGTAATGGCTGTAATGGATATGAACTGTAATGGCTGTAATGAATATGAACTGTAATGGATATAATAGATATGAACTGTATCAGGTGTAATGGATATGAACTGTAATGTGTGTAATGAATATGAACTATAATGGGTGTAATGGATATGAACTTTAATGGGTATTGTTGTTGTAGGGTTTAACGCCATTTATCAGCACAAGATAGGTTATACATGGCGGCCAGTATTAATGGCGGAGGAAAAACCAGGGAAAACCCTTGAATGAACCACCTACACACGATAAGCTACTGGCAAGCTTTCTCACATACCCACATTGGCCATTAATGGGTGTAATGCATATGAATTTAATGGATGGGTGTGTAATGAGTGTATTTGTGTTTACATTGGTGGCTTTCTTTCCCTATATAATATATTCGGTTTCTTGCGAGAAATGGTCTTGTTAGTTTTTTAAAGCTTGCACAAGATTTGTTTGTGACTGAACTCAAATCTTTTGATCATTGGTAACACTTATTACAAAACATATGAGCATGGAAGAAGTGTGTGTGTGTGTGTGTGTGTGCGTGTGTGTGTGTGTGTGTGTGTGTGTGTGTAATAATTCGATTTAATGATTGAATCCTTTTTGTAACGAAATTGTAGGACTACCATAACTTTGGTAGAACTCTTTTCAAGCTTTTTTAACATATCAGTTATGTTTGTATCAGCTGGACCTCTTTAAAAGCTTCGAGAGGGTATCATCGAGAAGCACATCTAACTCATCAAGCCAGAAATCGCCAGGAATTATTTCCCCGAAGTCCGATTTATCCACATCCCATGAAGTTTTTGAGAGTCCATATCACCAGTCAAATTTCCCAAGCCTCCTACATTCAATCGGGATCGGATCAAGAAATCGGAAGTTAACAAGATCCTATTCAATAAACGTATGTGTGCTTTTAATGTGTAAGTAAGTTTACGTAATCTTAGGCGCCTTTTCATCGAAAGTATTTAAGTACCATTTTCGCCCAGTCAGGTTTTGTTGTAGGAAATAAGAATGTGTAACGATCAAGCTATACAATCTTCACATCTGTTCTTCAACTACAATGTCCACCTCCACTCTTAAGTGGGTGAGCGTATAAACTTATTCGGTTATGTTGCACATTAAATAACGAACTTGATAATACCCCAGTGTATTTTGTATACATTTTAAATGTTATACGTAGACTATATGATAATACCCCAAGGTATTTTGTATACATTTTGAATGTTATACGTAGACTATATGATAATACCCCAAGGTATTTTGTATACATTTTGAATGTTATACGTAGAGTATATGATAATACCCCAAGGTATTTTGTATACATTTTGAATGTTATACGTAGAGTATATGATAATACCCCAAGGTATTTTGTATACATTTTGAATGTTATACGTAGAATATATGATAATACCCCAAGGTATTTTGTATACATTTTGAATGTTATACGTAGAATATATGATAATACCCCAAGATATTTTGTATACATTTTGAATGTTATACGTAGAGTATATGATAATACCCCAAGGTATTTTGTATACATTTTGAATGTTATACGTAGAGTATATGATAATACCCCAAGGTATTTTGTATACATTTTGAATGTTATACGTAGAGTATATGATAATACCCCAAGGTATTTTGTATACATTTTGAATGTTATACGTAGAGTATATGATAATACCCCAAGGTATTTTGTATACATTTTGAATGTTATACATAGAGTATATGATAATACCCCAAGGTATTTTGTATACATTTTGAATGTTATACGTAGAGTATATGATAATACCCCAAGGTATTTTGTATACATTTTGAATGTTATACGTAGAGTATATGATAATACCCCAAGGTATTTTGTATACATTTTGAATGTTATACGTAGAGTATATGATAATACCCCAAAGTATTTTGTATACATTTTGAATGTTATACGTAGAGTATATGATAATACCCCAAGGTATTTTGTATACATTTTGAATGTTATACGTAGAGTATATGATAATACCCCAAGGTATTTTGTATACATTTTGAATGTTATACGTAGAGTATATGCTTGCATTTACTATATACCTTATTTCTATGGACTCACACTTTTTCTCCTCCCTCAGGTGCGATTGATATTATAGCTAGTTTTGACGAAAGCTATCAATATATTTTTTTCTTCCTCATATGGTCCTTTATTGTGTTACCTTGATGCTTTTTTATAATTAGTATAATTTCCAGCTGATATATTGCTTTTAACCGGAGTTTTATTTCCTGTTCTGGGGGAGAGTGTGGTACAATGTTGAGACTAAAAGCTTGTCAACGAACATTTATGGACTTTACTCTTCATATGTTGCTTCTGATTGGCTGTAATAGTGGCAACTCATTGTCAGGACAGGTTTGGATATCATAACTTGAGGTTTAGCTCGAGTTCTCACTATCTGCCAATTGAAAAGGAGCTTTCAAAGCAATTGTCGTTTATGATTGGTTTAAACAAAATCTCAAGCTCGAGCTCAAACTCAAGAGTTGTTGGTTTCCAGGCTTAACCTGAATATAATAAAGTGCCAATCAAAATATGGCGTTTATGAAGTAATGTCCGTTAGGACTGGTTGACAAGAAGTCTTAAGTTTCAATTCAGTCTCTGGGCCAGGAAGTAACATGACATCTGAGCATGAGTTAAATATTTTTGTGTCAATCTTTCTTAATGACGATTTGACTGTACGAGAGTGGAAACGCAAACTCCAGGTCAAGCCTGAGCTCGAATACGTGGTAAGGCCTGGACATCATGAAATTATAAGTTTGGTGTCAAGACTGGGTTTTCAGCTTTAGTCAATCAAAATTAAACTTTCAAATGATTTGTGATTGCTTGGCACACATTCTCTAGGTCACATTTAAGCCTAAATTGAAGTAGTCTGATTCCCTGTGTCGTATGCTCTAAGCGGAGCTTAGTGCAACGGCATACGACGCAGGGAACCAGCTTAAAATAGAAGGGGTTGTGATATATGAGCTGTGGAGAAATTCGTCCATGTTCACAACTTCTCCAACATAGCGGTTTCCTATGTACTTCATGTTTAAACTGTATCATCAAAAATTAAAAATATATTTTTAATCAGACGGGGTGGGGATCGAAGACCAGCCTGGCCATACCTGATGAAGCTGAGCAGCCATATTCATTTGCAGACGATCTTAGAAGACGGAATGAGGTATATACAGTGAGAATTAAACACTAACATTGTATAAAGTTTCAAATGTTTTTAGCTTTTTGAAGAAAGAAAAAAAATGTATAAGTCCCCTATATAAAAGAAACGGTTTTATTGTTTTTTTCTTCAAACAAATTTCAAATGAGTGCTCGAAGACATAACACTTTATCTTTTACTGCACCATTTGTTTTTAGTTTTAATCTACATGTATACCTTTGAAACCCTTCCCATATCGATGATCCATCATTTTTTGGTTCAGAAATGAAAAACTTACAATTGGCTAAACATTCAGCCATATAAAGCCTTCTGAATAAAAGTAAAGAGATAAAGATCCCATATTAAGATGAAGTAAAAATTCGTTCAAAGGTATACTATGCCAAGAAAAGGGTAAAAATGGTAAAAAAATCATTAAAAAGGTCGAATGATTTTATATCATCCTCATTCTTTGGTAGAAAATCCAAGATACGCATATATACAAAAAAGGCAACAATTATGTCTATGTAATCAGTTTCATATTGTTTAATAGAATCGATGGCTGCGGATTGAGGCTGTAGCTAAGAACCAGATGGATCAGCATGAGATATACTCGAAGAAGCTCCAACAGAGGGTAATTGTCCAGAGAGAACAGATTCAGAGAGCGCATGCCAGTCTGCTGGACAAGCTAAAACACCAAGTGGATCAGGTAACAAGGTCTTCGTATTCTCGTCCTGCTGTTGATGTTACTCACTCTTCTTCGTAGTCCAACTTCTTATCCTCTCCTTCTTCACCCTCCTTCTGTTTTCTTATTCTTTTTTTTTTTTGATAGGTTAAGATTCGAACAATTAGATGAAGATTGATGTCAATCGCAAATGCTAATGAATATGTACGGTAGGAAATTTAAAAAAAAAGATGTAAAATAAATGAATATTAAAATGTTTCTGTAATTTCAGCACTTATGTTTTATTGATCTCGACCTCCATAAATTCTCAAGAGATTTTTAATAATGAATTATCAACAATCATATTTAACAATCTGACTGCATACTATATTAAAACGGAGTGTTCTTCTTGTTCTTGTATAGTCCTGTCACGAGTCCTTCTTGTTAGGATTCCATTGTCGTTTAGTTAATTTATTTATGGAACATATGGTAATAAAAGCACATATCCTTTTGATTCATTCTTGTTTAAAAACAAGACACTTTTAAAAATAGAAAATTGAAGTTTCTCAAGACTGCATAAATATCTTAAACAGCAGTTGATAATATACGATTAGTCAGTTTTACCTGTACACATGATATCATTGCTAAATTGTTTTTGCTAGTATAATTGTTTTACTTTGAGAATGTATATACGTGTCAAGTTGAATAAAGACCCAAATCCTTTTTTCTTCACCAGCCTCCACTCCACTCCGGAATCAGTCATTTCTAGTATGGAAGAAAGGCAAAATTTCCTCCAATACTTTGATTTAATCCTTTTGTACACTTGCGTTCTGAGATAAACACGCATTACATGATTAAACATGGCTCATATTAGTTTATGTTGTTTGTTCTTAACAGAGGAAACAGGATAATTTCATCAATTCATCCTTTTCACGGAGTTGGGAGCATTATCGAAGTCTTCAACGTAGAGCCAGTGAAGGAATGCGACTATACCCCAGATCGTGGCACCAGTGAAAATCCCATGAGTTGTATTTGTTGTTATCAGTGATATTATTATTATTATTATTATTATTATTATTATTATTATTATTATTATTGTTGTTGTTGTTGTTGTTTTGTAGTTGTTGTTGCTGCTGCTGATGATGATAATAATGTGCTGTCATTGCACTGCTGCTGTTGTTGGTGTTTTACAACTTTGAATGAAGGCTCAAAGTCATTATCTTTTAAAACAAATGCTGAAAGTGTTCCACATGTAAGAACAGATGTCATATGTGTATGAAATACTAAAATTTAGCAAATTCGGGAAATTTATCATATTAAGCTTGCTAGATTAATGTATGACTTGGGAATTTTTTTATTTAGAGATTTTATCTAAGTTATGATGTGATTTTGGATCACGTCTTGCCAAGTTTTATTGGCTTTGTGAGATCACAGTAATATATTTCCGATTACTTTTTTGTTAAATTGCACGTCAAATTATCAGTTATTCTGTTTCCAAGCACTGAGTCTCGAGAAATATCTGCATTTATTAAAATTAGTATGTGACATTTTTTATATTGTGTCTTCAAAAGACATTGGGGGCCCTGAGTGGCCGAGTGGTCTAAAGCTCTCTCCGTTACGGATCACCGCCATCTCACTTCAGTCTGCGTGGGTTCGAGTCTCGGATTCGGCCAATGTGGGTATTTGAGAAACCTTGACAGTGCTTATCGTGGGTCGGTGGTTCTTTCTTGGGTTTTCCTGCGTTCTTCCTCCATCAGTAATACTGGCCGCCATGTATAACCTATATTGTGGCGAAAAATGGCGTTAAACCCTACTACAACAACAACACCAAAAACACATTGTTGATTATATGACGATTTCACGTTTGCTTTGCTTCCAACGGTTTACTTTCCGTACAAAAACTAATCTCATTATTATAGTCCGTTTTCCAGTAACCGTTTCATTCAGTCATGAATTGTGACATCTACATGCGTCTCAGGAAGAACTGGATAGCATACATACATTGCAGGTAAAGTTGGCCACTGTTACCAATTTTCATACCTGAGGTCATTAAGTTCTCTGCAGCTAAGCTACTATTTCGTTGACCTTTACCTGATGTGTGATAAAGCTTAAGCACTCCGAGAAACAAAAACAGCACCCAAAGTATGTGACTATGGATGCATCATAGGAAGTTTTCACCACTCTATTGTTAGGAGGCATGATGCTTTTGTTTCTTTGAAGTTATCGACAAAAATGAGTTTCAGTGTTCTTTCATTGGTGTTTTGACGTTGTTACCATATTACTTGAAGAATATTGTTACATGCACAAGGGTAATACTTGACCGAGCGGTGTCAAACCCTGGCGCGAATCCCGCTGAAAGTCATATGTTTTCCCCAAATTTCCAAAGACTTCCATACAATTTGAGTTGTAAATTGGAAGGTCAGACGTGTCTGCTTTTATATACTAAATTTTACTATAATCAATTCGAGACCACAGATAAAACAACTTGCCAAAAGTCCATCAACCGCACATTTACATGTTTTTTCTTCACCTTCCATCAGTTTTCAGTACCGCCAGCCGGTGATGACATAGAAAATACACTAGTATCCCCTTTCTCACTGGGAACTTTTTAACTCCGCCACTCTAGGCCAGTCAAAGTACAGTTTTACCGGCGTATTACGCTAATATAACTACACCTATTTTCCACTATGGACACATAAACGGTACCTACCAAGTCCCTACATATTGATTCCATTGTGTAATTAACTGGTTTCCGACCGTAAATACTGCCACCTCAGTCACAACGCTAGTATACACCACTAGATTTCAATATGGACTATGTTACACCAGGGACAGTCATTCGGTTTGGACCTAAATTCACTACTAGCGAACTATGATATGGTTCAAACTCACTAACACTCGGCTCCGTGATAATTGCTCCTAATAATTGGCTAATTGTTTCGGGCTAGGAATATTTCCATGGCGTCGAATCCCAAAAATCACACAAATAAATATAAGAATTGCCTACAACGGGGCACTATCAAATGCGCATACTCCAAATTTATTACAATATCTTGTGCCATGACCTGAAACAATTTTCTATTATATATATATATATATATATATATATATATATATATATATATATATATATATATATATATATATATATATATATATATATATATATATGGAAACGAATAACTATGTGTGTATGCATGTTACTACCACAAACTTTCCACCTCCCTCTACACCCGAGGTTTTAAGCAGGGTTCCTAAATTTAACAAGAAGTTTTGATAGGAAAGGTTGCCATCTAAATTATCAACACTTCAATACAACGTCTCTCGGTTGCTTTAGATTATACTAAAGTTTGTACAAATCTGTTGCAGAGTCAGCATTATAATAACCGGGCGACAGACTCTTCAGAACTGCGATTATTTTGTAAATGGTGCAAACAAATTATTCTTAAATTACAGACAAAAAGATTGATCTCACCACATTTGTTATTCACAAGACGCCAGTTTTTAAAATTTCTTTCGAAGCTATTGAAGGTAACACATATTTAAATGCTCCTTCCCCTGATATTGACATTTATGATCAAGCCGTTCAAAACATCTTCTTGTAATTCAGTTGTCAATTGAAATGGAAATACAATGATATTAGGAGCCCCTTGCCTTGTTTCACTGATCAATTGGTTTGAAGAGACTTTCAATATAACGATGAGAGCATCAGTCGTTATTATTGTTCTGATTAATTTATCTGGTCAATGGTGTTTATTTATCAATTACTTTCTTCTTATTTTAGCATGTCCAGCGTAGAGAGATTAATAATAAACTCTGATGATATTCATTGGAAACCAGTTTTCTGTCTGTTTGTTAATTGGTTTTGTAGCAGGCTGATCGAGAACCTGCTAAGTTTTCTGTAGCTTGTTTGTTGGTGTTTATGCTACGTAACATGAAAATCATCTACATGATCATGAGGTATTGTGTCATAAAATGTCTTTAAGTGGAATCTATACTGCCTGCATCCATTTGATATTGAAAATCGTTTTGGATGCTAGCTTAGACATAGCCTTTGTAACTTTCTGTGACACTTGAGACTATGTTCATATCGGATGTATGCGCTAACCCTCTTAAATGTGTCAATATTCTGGATAAATATAACATGTATACTATAGTAACTGAGTGCAAGCAGTGTCTATTCTGAACTAAACTACTTAGTAAGGCTAGCCGTCATTCAGACACTGTCTTTTGCAAAACAATTTTATGAAATTCAAATTAGATTATGATCGTATTTATGTACACATATTCTTATCAAGATTAAATTGATATATTTACATGTTGATAAAATGACAGTTGAAATTTTTTTATTAACTTACCATTAACATACTTTCTTTATTAAATGAATGGCAGGAGGTAAAATATAACTGAACAGTAATTTAAGATGTTTGAAAGTTGACAAAAACATTCGTTAAAAGACGATTTGGAAATAACCTGCATATTTCTTAATGAAAGCTGTTATTTACTTAGTAAATAAATGGAAAGTTGGGATAGTAAAACTGAAAATGGTTTAAAGGTTTATAAATCGACCGAGAGCGTAACTTCACACAACATATAATTCACATAAAATTAAACGTGAAAAGCAATTCGGACAAAGTGCACAATAATTTTTTTAAAAAAAAGCCTAGGCAGAGAAATTAAAAGCCTACCGAGGGAACTGAAGGCAAACATTGACGCATACAATATTTACACAGCGTTGTATCTGTAAAGCTACATTTATTGCTTGATACCTAGTGTAGTTGCATCAGGATCACACACACACACACACACACACACACACACACACACACACACACACAAGAAATCCGCATTCCTGATCCAGAAATCAAAGTCGGGGACCAAAGTGTAAAATTACCATAATTAATGACAAACAAATAGCATAACAAATGGTCTCGATTATCCGGAAATAATCTGTCCAAAAATAAGAAAATTCGAAATATCGCATATGAAAATACAGTTATTAGGATAATACACTTACGCAATTTGAAGGTGTGTCAATGTATCAATCTTTGATTGGGTCAAATTCTAGTGGTATGTTAAAGTTATCAAATTGATCACTTGATCATGTGTGTATAAAAACTAAGCAGCATCGCCATATTCTAACCTGCGATTTTGTTTATTAACAATGACTGTTTTTGCTAGTCGCCGACAGGGTTGTTAATTTTAAAAAAAAACAAACTGGGATCAAATCGTCTACGCTTTTTTGGCATAACAATGGTTAATAAATTAGCTGACTCATTAAGCCGCTTGTTGTGTACCAACTGTACGTAACACTCACAGTTTATTGACGGATGAATGAATTAAGCTCTGGGCAGTATAAAGCTTCATTCAGAACTAAACGGAGACGTTAATTATCAGCTCATTAGCAACTATAACAGCTGTAAAATACGACATGTAAAACTGACTGCACTTTATTTGTTTAACATAACGCATGTTATAATAACGTGAAATAAACACAAGTTAATAGAAGTAATTCATTTATTTCCCCAGCCTTTATTGAATACACAGTACATTTACAGCTAGCATATACATATACATGTATAAGAATGATGTTGCAAAGAATCAAATGAAGTTAATAATTTTCCATACATTTAATAAAGTTTATAATAAAACAAATGAATGGCAAGCGAAACAAACATCATAAGTAAAATTAGTTATCAAGCAACATATACTTCAACTCTTACATAAATTTACAGTTTGCATATGAAGAGGACATTTAATGTTAATTTTAAAACAGATTTACAAACTAACACGAGTAAGGAAAGCAGTAATACAACTGATCAATCTTATTTCTTGTAGTGAGTTTACGATTCACTATTTAGTAACCCTTGGTAAAGTAAGTGTTTGAAGTAGAATGGCTTAGGAATTGTAGGCATTTCATGAGTTACTATTCCCTTAGTTGTTACGTGTGTTTGGTTCAACTTTTCTAGTGCTTGTTGTTAAAGGATCAGCTAGAATCACTAAAGCTATAAAACACGATGAGATTTGTAATCTGATGTAAGTTGAAATGTATTGATGTAATGCTGAGTAAATCAATAAGCTACTATGAAATAAGACGAATTTAACTTGATAGTGAATACAAACAAATGATTGCAAGAACATGGAGACAACGAAGAATACGTCAGACAATATAACGTTTTTTTCCCTTCCAGTTACTTAAATGAAAAGCCTACCACTACCTAACACATAAGCCAGTTATACATAAAAAACGGACATTACTCTACTCCCTGCCTTTAAAATTTCAAATAGAAAAGTCTGACGCAGCTAATAAAGATTTTTAAAAAATATTATGTAGAAAACCTACATACATCATTCGGACCAAAAGGTACGAAGAAAGAGAATGATGAAAATATTAAAAAGCTAGATAATGTGATCATGAGATAAATATACAGAGTTAATCAAAAAGCCATTAGACGATGGAATATGAACCATGAGGAGCATCTTTAATTGCAAGCGTGTGACAGTCACAGAGATTCATGTTATCATCAATTGCACGATTCTAACATGAACAATACCCGAGAAATAATTTATCAAATAAACAATAAAACATAAATCACTGAAGCATGAAATATGGTCGATATTGACCTACTACTGAAATGAGTGAGCTAAGATGCATTCCAAAGGTTCACGAATCTATATAGAATAATATAAATGGAGCACGCCGAAGACGTATGTGGTCATGAACTAAATAAACTTGATAACATAAGTCAGTAAAATGGAAAATATAGGTCACAGTGAATTCTCTGGTACGGAGAAAGTAGTGATACTATCCAAAGAACACTAGTTTTACTGGACAACCCTTTTCCCACATGACACTAATATCATTGGGAAATGCATTCTCCATATGACGTATTTAGTGGACAACGTTTTCTCCCAAGGATATTAATATTTCTCGACAAGACTTTCTCCACTGGACACCAGTTTTATTGGTCAACAATTTCTCCACTGGACAATACTATTACTGGACAACGAGTTATATACAGGACACTAGTATTACTTGATAAAGCATTCTATACAGGATTCAATTATTACTGGACAACCATTCCTCCACAGGACATTAATTACATGATTGGACTTCTTTTTCTCCAAAAGCGCTAATATCATTTGACAACGTTTTCTTTGCAGAACATTAGCACATTGGACAAAATGTCCTCCACATTCCATTATTACTGGACAACGGCTTCTCCAGTGGCCACTGATATTACTGGACCGCATAATCGGACAAAATTTCATCCACAGCACACTAGTTTTCCGGAAAGCGTCTTCCCCACAGGACTCTAGCATTACTTGAGAACGCCTTCTCTACCGAACACTAGTATTTCTGGACAGCATCACTGGACAACATTTCCTCCATAGCACACTAGAGATACTTGACTTTATCTAACATAGCGTCGTTTCGATCAGATCTCCCTTATCTATATCATTGATGTGTTACTTTGGAACATGTCTCACGAATTACATCTAAATATATACATATATATGCTTTAAAGGTTCCACAATACATTTTCTGATAGATCTTTTTTTCTGCTTCTAACTTTGAACCTAAACAAGTAGGATATAAAGCATCATCTACCTTTACTTGATGTCTCAATCCGTCGATATGCATAATGATTTAATGATGTTGTACAGACGACTCCATAGGCATAATGACTTAATGATGATATACGGACGACTCGAAAGGCATAATGACTTAATGTTGTTGTACAGACGACTCGAAAGGCATACTGACTTAATCTTGTTGTACGGACGACTCGAAAGGCATACTGACTTAATCTTGTTGTACAGACGACTCGAAAGGCATACTGACTTAATCTTGTTGTACGGACGACTCGAAAGGCATACTGACTTAATCTTGTTGTACGGACGACTCGAAAGGCATACTGACTTAATCTTGTTGTACGGACGACTCCTTTGATCTAAGCTTAAATTCTTACATCAATAACTTTGAAAGTCAGAATTGTCGTTATTGAAAATCAATGTTTTAGTATTAGAAGAAAGTGTTGATGACAAAAAGAAGACAACGCAATTACAAGTGATGTAGCTAAGATTGTTTCTACGTATATCATGATAGACCTGCTGAATGAGCAAACTATGAACATAACGAAGTGCTGACAAAATCCAGTTTAGAAACGAGAAAGCATTTTTACGATGAAATTGACAATCATTAAAATTAACAATAATAGGTTGATTTGGTTTGCTGGTTTAAATGGATCGCGAAATTTGTGTCCTCGTTGAGGCAGGATCTACAGCTTTCTGGATTAGTTCAAGTAACAACTCATTATTACAATTTTGTTTAATATTACGTGTTGTTGCAGTAATAAAACGCATGTTGCCATCACTCTTAAGTAATTTAATTATCGAACTGCAGTTAAGCTCAGTTATTACTACAACCATTGTTTTCGCTAATTATAAAAATCATTTGGTTCAATTTTCAATCCGTTGTTTGATATTGAAAACATTGTTCTCGTTGAGAAGGAGGAGTTTGATGTTGAAATGGGTAGATAGGAGGACATGGAGG
This sequence comes from Unio delphinus, assembly GCA_029339505.1. NCBI lineage: Eukaryota > Metazoa > Mollusca > Bivalvia > Unionida > Unionidae > Unio > Unio delphinus. The sequence continues at coordinate 5,281,302 of JAQISU010000041.1, read as the reverse complement.
ACAGATTAAAACCCCAAATCTTTTACCAATTATGATTTTGATAAAGCTAAAGCAATTATTAATGTAAACATTGATATCACAGTAGACATAGAAACAATTACTATGCCATTTTAAACAGTTGTTTTTGCATTTCATCTAATTGTAATTCAATTCAATATTTTCTGTAAATTTGCTCTCGTGTGTTAGATGTCCAAATACTTGGGGGTTTATGTTTTTAATAAGCTACTATTGAACTACAGCTCTGTTTGTGTGGATCTTTTTTTGTCCTGCTGATTTATGGGTGGAGTAATATTTGATACACATGTCTCCCATTTTCGTTCCTCTTGAGATGACATCTGTATAGCTCAAACTGCACAGATGCAGTTAAAGTTGCCAAGTAGAAGCAGTTCAAGACTGTCAATCTTAGAAACATTGATTGCATTGTTTGGAGGAGACATGTTAGATGAAAATGTTTGAGATTTGTATGGGTACACACGAACGACTGTATCCTGCAATGTAGGACTGACATTAATCTCTACGCGATGAGTATTGCTATTTATGATTACGGACACTCATATTTCGTGAAAAGTTGTTTCTAGGTTACATTTTCAAATGTATCAAAGAATTTTTCCGAAAGCACACACGTGTTCGGGCATGTATTTTTATTTTTTAGAATAGGACTTATTTCGACGATGAGACTATATTCTTTAAGATATGTTTGTGAAGGAGCTAGACGAAAATGACTTCTAAAAGGTTTCCATTGCGCGGTGTCAGGAATCTCTCCAATTGTCATACCTCTAGACTTAAGAACCATTTGATGAACTTGATATGATCATTATCTCTCTTTGAAAGTTACGTGGCTTTTGGTATTAATTCTAGTGGTTGAATGATCTATATGTGGGTCAGAACCAACCAGTTTCGAGCCTGTGGTGTTCAGCCTCTTATTCATCACAGTTATATATTTACAATGGGGCCAGAGGTTTGCTGCTCATTTTGGTGTGCCGTATTTAACGGATTTATTTTTAGTCGCATTTGGTTTCTTATCTGACACATTGTCATACTGAAAGTGTTCATGTTATCCGATTCGTTCAAGGTTTGAGTGACTATGCGCTCAGATTTTGTAGGCATCAAGACCATAACTTTGGTCATATCTTCCGGCGACGTTCCGTCTGTGTTCAGATAATAATTGTGAACGGTTGCTTCTGAACCTTTGTCGGGTTTGCATAAATTTGTGTCGGTCTTTGTGAAGCTGAGTTGTTGTCCTCATAATTTGTGGACATAGTGACACGCTGTATTCTTCTTCTTCTTCTTCTTCTTCGCCATATCTCTGCACAATTTCTATTGCACATCATCGACGTGGGCGGCTCTTGCATGTGTTGACAACAAACGCCATTCTTCTCTCTCTTGTGCAGTCCTCATTATAACTTGCTTCTCCACGTCGTATCTAGCCAGTGCTGATTTCATCCAAGTCGTTATCGGACGCCCTACTTTCGCCTTTCCTTCTTCTCTACCGTGCAGTACAATATTCGCTATCCTGTTCTTATCCATCCTTATCACATGTCCTAGCCATTGGTGTTGTCTCTCGTGCACTTTTTGCACGATTGTCTCTGTCTGATTAAGAGCCTTTCTGATGTCTTCATTTCTCATCCTGTCCATAATGTGAACTCTTAGAATCTTTCTAGGCGCCATCATCTCAAACACAAGTAGTTTCCTCTCCTCAGCGCTTCTAAGTGTCCAAGCTTCGCACCCGTACAGGGCAATTGGGACAATAAGAGCTCGGTATAGCCTCATTTTCGTCTCACTCTTGACATACTTGTTTTTCCAGATGTTGTCCAACTCGCTCATCACTTTCAAGGCTGTGGCTGTACGTATGTCGATGTCCTTCGCGTTTCTGCAATCTTCAGTTAAGGTAGTCCCAAGGTATTTAAAACTGTCCACATGCTGTAGTTTCTTTCCTCTAAGCAAAAGTCCATTCTCAATTCTCCTTTTTACTATTCCTGCGTCTTTGGTACTCACTAGCATCCATTCTGTCTTGGTCTCACTAATTTCTTGTCCATACCTTGCGCTGATCTCATCGACTTTGTCCAGAAGGAGTTGAGCTTGTCCGAGCAGTTCAGCCAGTAGACCAATGTCGTCGGCAAAACGTAGGTTGTTAATTGTTCTGCCACTTATGCGTGTCCCAACGTCTTCTAGGCTATCGAGTGCCTCTTGCATAATATGTTCAAGGTAGATGTTAAATAGATTTGGAGATAAAATGCAGCCTTGTCGCACTCCAATCAATTGCTGAAACCATTCCGTCACATCGTTACAAATCTGATAGCGCTTTGCGTTCTCTTGTACAAATTTTCAATGAGATTGATCAGCTTTGGATGTATGCCATAATGGTATAGTACCCTCCACAAACCTTGGTGACATACACGATCAAAGGCTTTCTTGAAGTCTATGAAAATCAAGTACAAATCCTTGTCCTGCAACGCGAGGTACTTCTCTGCTATCAATCGCAGTGAGAAAATTTGTTAAACTGTGCCTCTTCCTGGTCTGAAACCGGCTTGCTCTTCCGACATCTGCGCTTCAATTGTATTCTTCATTCGGCTCCTGATTATTTCCAATATGATCTTACTTGCGTGGCAAATGAGGCTAATCGTTCGGTAATTCTCACATTTGGTAGTGTCCCCTTTCTTCGCGATGGTGACTACAAGAGACTTTGTCCAAAGTTTTGGGAGTTCTTCAGCATCCCAAATCTTGTTGCAGATCTTGTGCAATATTTGTATAACCGTTTGTCCAGCTCCCTTTATCAGTTCTCCTTCGATGACATCAATTCCAGGAGCTTTACGCAGCTTGATCTTGGCAATAGCTTTCCTCGCTGTATTAAGCGTATAAAAATACTAACAAAGCTGTAGAAATTGTTGCTTAAATCATTTTAAAAAACACTGCGCTATGAAAATTAATTGGTCAACTTCCAGCTTAAAACTGTAATATAAAGGCTCCGCCGAAAATATGTCTGAATCTATTGCATCGTAACAGGTACTGCCTGTACAGCGCTTAAACAAACTGTTTACAGCAGCGTGAATGAAGAACCTCATACCCCACCTCCTGTCAGATAGTTTTGGTTTTAACCAATAAAAGAGTATCAGGTGTTTAAATTTTATTGTATATTTAGTAACGTGATGCTATTTAGTGATAAACCTGACTGTATTTGTGTTTACACAGTCTAAATCAAACGGCACATTCTAAACCAACCAGGAACATTTTATTTTTCACCTGTGACTATACCATTCCGTCTGAAATTAATCAATGCAAATGAACGAGTGGTCATTCGATACATAAAGGTATTCCCAATCTGTTTATGCTAATATTTATATTACCTTTCCTGAATATTTCTCTTGATGTCATTGTCCTCTCATAGTGGAAGGATTTATTATAGCTTTAAAGAATATGATTGCTATCTAGACTGCACAAAGGCTGGATTCTAACAGTCTTGTACTAGACGACACAATGGCTGGATTCAATCAGTCTTGTACTAGACTATACACAATCTGGATTCTATTAAGCTTGTGCTAGACCTCTCAATAGATGGACTCTATCAGTCTACATTTTACAATATAGTAAGTTTAAGGAGATCATAAACATTTCTACTGGTTTAGTAATTGTCGCAGAATTGTAACCGAATCGGTATTGGATTAAATGAATAGTTCAAACATAATGCGTGAAAGATGAAAATGTATTAACTTAATTAGTAAATACAAATGTATGATGTAAAAATACAATGATTATCACACACTCTCAAGATACAATTGATCCAATCACTCTATACTAACATTCACACATTAAAAATAAACCAGTAATATCTCTCTGATATACAGCTTCACGAAATCTCAGTTTCAAATAATAGAACACACTAAGATATTCATATAGTTTCACTTATAGAGTAGGCTTGGGATTCAAACAATCTCAAGTTTTCAAATACGTTAAAAATGTTCTGCACTGTCAGTAAGATTCACAAATCTCCTGTAATTCAACTAAGATTCAAAATATTTATCTAAAAGGAAATGAGTTTTATTACTTTATTATTTCCTTATTAAGTATAAAGATTGAATGTATATATCTGTTATCAATGATAAGCATAAAATAAAATCAAGAGAATAATTAAAACAATTCATACATTGTTTTTTCTAAAACAAAAAAGTAATATCCTAGAATTTCCAATTATTTCAATGATCATCTTATCTAAAACGTTTCTAATAAAACTTTAATGAATTTAATTATGTAGTTTGAATAGTGTTAGCTTTTCTTTAAAAACTAAAGAAGAATTTATAAGTTGTTTCTTCACTGGCTATATAAAAATACGTATATTTCAAGTATTGTTTACATAACTTTTAATTCCTTCTGTTTCGGTAGGTGATTGGTAGATATAATTTTGGTTATATACAGCTTGGACTTAGTTAAGATATATCTCTAAAGACTGTTCACTTTGCTTGATCATTTTCCTATCTTGGACTTCAGCAGAGGCAAATTGTAAAACACGTGATCCGATAACGTTTTTGCGTTTTATGTAATTCGCAATTCATTCATTGCATTTCAGAATTCTAGTTTTTCTCTGGTTTAGCGAAATTCCTTTTCCTTTTTTTAATAGTTTCTGAAGCCTAATTTAGGCTAATTCAGGCTGATTCTTCTTGCACGTGGGAGGGGGACAGCCATTATGTTTGCTGTGTACTTACATTATGTGCGATTTCCACAAATACACTATCCAAAGAAATCTCATCAATAGAACAAGAAAGTAATATAAATGTGTGCCAATATTCTCTCCACATGGCTTCCTGTAAATATAAACAACTTCACCTTACACCTTCTCAAAAGAAGGTTGTTCAACAGAATTTATTTTTTTAAAACACAGAGAGGAGGTAACTTTTTCTACCTTTAATTCGTTAGATGACAGGGCAGATAACATCTTCTTCCTTTAATCCTTACTATAAACAAAAATTACTTTGTATTCTTCAAAACTAACAAGAGTTACAGTTACTTGTCCCATTACAAACGTCATGCTAAAGGTACTAAATAATACCATTCAAGTTTGTTATCAGTGCATTTATTTTTAATGGATGTAATAATTCATGCTCTTGTTGCTGTCAAAGCATTGTGCGACAGTAAAGTATTTTGTACACTTGCCATAAAACGTTTTAATATTCGTCTTGATGTCTCTTTTACAATAAATCATATGAGGAATTTATTCAACGTGCTATGTGAAGAGAATTTCTCAACGGTCTTGACTTAGATAAGTCTGAATAACACATACACGTATGATTGATTGATTAATTTAATTTTAACGGCGAACCAGCACTTTTAGGCTATTTAGCGCCATACAATAGGTTATATGTTTAAAAATAAGAAAGGTTTAAAATCATAATAGTTAAATATAAAATGGTAAGATGTTGGTAACAGTAAAATATGAAGCTTCCCAATCAATGGGAGATGTAAATGGTGTATGTTGATGATAAGATGTTGTAAATAAGAGGCGGTATTTGCATTAGATAAACATGCTTTTAGGTGATGTCATACAAGTTATAGTTTAAAATAAAGATTTACTTCCTTCAGGAAATCTAAAATACTAGTGATTTGTGTAGTATCAAAAAGTTCCTTCATGTCATGTACATTGTAGTATTTACCACGTGTAGGTTGCAGGTCGGAACATTCGGTCATAAAGTGCTTAACAGTGAATGGTTCATTGCAAGAAACGCACTCTGGTGGATCTTCACCTTTTAGTATGTGGGAGTGGGTAATGTATGTATGACCGATTCTGATTCTTGCAATGACAACCTCAACCCTACGGATAGTTCTGTAGGAGGGAGTCCATTCTCCCAGGGTTGGTTTGATGGCATGAAGTTTGTTATTGATTGCATCATCCCATGACACCTGCCACTTCTGACGTAGGTACTTTTTGATACAAGGTTTAAAATCAGTAAACGGTAATTTAAAATCCGATGGTTCCTGAGATAGAGCCATCTTAGCAGCCCGGTCTGCTTCTTCATTACCTCTAATACCAATATGGTTAGGTAGCCAACAGTATACTATATTGTAGGAGGTACTTAGCTCCGAGTTTTTGACAAGAATATTTGCTAATAATTGATTATCCAGTTTTCTATTGTGTAGCGACTGAAGCACTGATAATGAGTCACAGATGATAATGCTATTTAAAATGCGTTTCTCTTCGATAAATTTCAGAGCTAGGTCTATTGCTCTGATTTCCGCTGAAAATATGGACGCATCGTTTGGCAATCGCATTTTGGTTATTTGTTTGCCGCTAACGAAGGCTGCAGCAGCCTTTTCATCAACCTTTGATCCATCAGTATAAAATTTATTGTAATTTGTAAAATCGTTGAGAAGTTCATGATAAGAGTTCAGGAATATGACAGTATTTTCTCAGATTTATTCCCATCGTGTAACGTAAAAAATCACTTTGGGTTGCTTAAGGAGCCAAGGTGGTGTTTTCGAGACAAACGTTTTCTGAATTGTAGAGAGATTACTTTTGATATTGTCAAGGCTGGATGATATTCTAATGCCAAATGAAGGTATGGCATTTGGTTTATTACCATATAAAGTTTAGTATTTTGGTTGAAAAACAGCCGAAAAAGCAGGGTTCAGAGGGTTTGATCTTAACTCAAGAGCGTATTGTGCAGAAAGCATTTCTCTGCGATGCGATAAAGGTGGTTCATTCGCTTCCGCGAGAAGGCTTTCACATGGAGATGTCTTAAATGCTCCTAGAGCGAATCTTATTCCCTGATGATGATTTGGGTCTAGCATTTTCAAATAAGATTTCCTAGCTGAACCATAAACAATGCATCCATAGTCTAGTATGGAGCCGATGAATGTTCTAAACAAATTAAGGAGGACTTTTTTTCAGCACCCCAGTCAGTGTGCGCAATTACTTTAAGTAGATTTAAAGCTTTTAAACATTTAGCTTTTAAATTCTTTATGTGTGGTACAAAAGTCAGCTTTCTGTCGAAGATAATACCCAAAAACTTTGTTTCCTCAACAACTGGAACAAATGTTCCATCCAGCGTGAGTCTAGGGTCATCATGATGTCTTCGCAACTGACAGAAATGCATGCATACTGTTTTAGATTTAGAAAATTTGAAACCGTTATTACTGACCCAACTTTGAATCTTATTGATATTTTGCTAGAGTTGAATTTTAATTGTATGCATGTGCTTTGATCGATAACAAATTAAAAAATCGTCTACATATAATGAGCAATCCACACCGGGAGCTAAGCACTTGGTGATGCTATTGGTTTTGATATTAAATAGCTTCGCAGATAAAATACTGACCTGGGGCACACCCATCTCTTGCTGGTGCATATCGGAGAGGGTAGAGCCCACTCGTACTTTGAACTCTCTATGGGACAGAAAATCGGAGATGAAAGAGGGCAGACGGCCTTTAAGACCTAGATCGTGCAGATCATTTAGTATCCGGTACTTCCTGGTTGTGTCATAGGCCTTTTCTAAATCAAAGAAGACTGCTACTAAATGTTTCTTCTTGATAAATGCATCACGAATAAATGTTTCCAGTCTAACCTGATGATTGTTAGTACTACGACCAGAACGGAAGCCACTTTGGAAAGGAGATATTAAATTGTTAATTTCCAAGTACCATACAAGCCGAGAAGTAATCATTCGTTCCATAGTTTTGCACACGCAGCTTGTCAGTGCAATGGGCCGATAGCTGTTAGGATCTTCGATATCTTTGCCTGGTTTGGGAATCGGTATTACTATTGCTTCTTTCCAGCTCTTAGGTACATTACTAGCAGTCCATAAATCATTAAAGATTTTCAAAAGTAACGTCAGGGACGATTCTGGGAGGCGCTTCAAGAACTGGTAACGTACTTCGTCAGGCCCAGCAGATGTATCATGGGCCTTGTCTAAAGCCTCCCTAAGCTCCAATAAAGAAAACAGCTGGTTATAGCTTTCAGAGTTGTTCGATGTGAACTTTAAACGTGACTTTTCTTTCTGAGCTTTTAACCTTCGAAAGGTTTCTGAATAATCAGATGATGATGAAGTTTTTGAGAAACTATCGCTAAGAATATTTGCTATGTCACGTTTCGAACTAAAATTGTTATTGTTTGTTTTCAGTTGTCGAATAGAATTGTGTTTCCTCTTTCAATTTATTTTTCGAATAGTATCCCAAACTTGTTTCATTGAGGAACGAGAGTTAATAGAAGAAACATATTTTTTCCAGGATATACGTTTACATTCTTTGATTGTGCGTCGTGTTTTAGCCCGCGCAATACGATATTTGTTTAAATTTTCGGGCTTAGGACGAGTGTTGAATTGTTTTAATGCTTCTCGGCGTTGTCTAATGGCTTCTTTGCATTCCTTGGTTACCCAAGGTTTTTGCGGTTTTTACTATTCGGTGAGGACTTAGGAATAGATTCATCTGCAATTGAAATTATAATTGAAGTAAAATGCTGTATAGAATTAACAGCGTTGAATATTGTATCATTATTTAGTCTAGTTTGACATAGTGTTTCAAAGGAAGCCCAGTCGGTTTTCTTTATATTCCATTGTGGAATTGGATAACACACCACAGTATAAATCTTCATAAAGTCGTTTGCTTTTGCTTGCTATTTTTACTGTGCAGAAGGACACCTTATTTTTAAAAAAATAACATAAGCATGATTTTCTTACGCGAGACTCCTCAAAGGGAAACAGTGCTTCTAAGAGGTCACTCTCAGTACACCTCTGTTTGTAGTACATAGTTATTGTATTATTCTTTTCTTGTTAATTTCCATTTTCCTGTAATTCTGAAAAGAGCAAATAAAGATTGACGATGATTTAAATCATACTGACTTTCCCGTCATAAAAAATGGAGTATGAAACTTTTAAATATCGATAAGTCTTTAAAGGTTACTCCCAGTCATACAAAATCGTGTGTGATTGGGTTTTTAACGTAGCTTTAACAATTTTTTAGTCGTATCGCTACGATGTCTGCAGTGTGGCAGGTTATAGCGATGTCTAGCAATGGGGCATCATGTCTCAGACATGTATCATGATATCCCACCCAGTCACATTATCGTGACATCAGGCCGACCAGTCCTACACTAACCTCTTAAAGCTGAACGCCAAGCGAGGTAGCTCTTAGTATCAGTAACTCTTTGGTATGCTCAGCCGGGGCTCGAACCCACGACCTCCAGCTTCCGAGGCAGACGATCTAACAACTAGACCACCGGAGCGGTTCCATAAATATTGACTTCAGTTATTGGCGCCAGATAAACAATATACTTAGTCTTATTAAAGTCTACTTCAAGTTATATCGTTATGCAAAAACCAGTTTTGACATCAACTTCATATAATTTATGGAACAAAAAGCCGTTTCCCATATAATTTTCTGTCAAAGTTTCATTATATACGTAAACAGTTACTTTAAGAAACATTTATTTTTGTAATTAAAAAGAAATCGTTTTTGTAGTAATTCTGGTCTGGTTGTGAAACAGAATCCAAATTATCCACTGTACATTGAGAATTAAAAAGGCAATTAATCTGTGACTACTTTTGTACACAACGTTTAGGCATGTTGTATTCGAGCTTGGACTGATAATGTCAAATCGAAGCAAACTTTCTCTAAAATATTCTAAAATCTGTTCACTTCGTTTGACCATTTTCCTATCTTGGACTTCAGCAGAGGTAAATCGCAAAACACGTGATCCGATAACGTTTTTGCATTTTATGTGATTCGCAATTCATTCATTGCATTTCAGAATTATAGTTTTTCTCTGGTTTAGCGAAATTCCTTTTCCTTTTTTTAATAGTTTCTGAAGCCTAATTTAGGCTAATTCAGGCTGATTCTTCTTGCACGTGGGAGGGGGACAGCCATTATGTTTGCTGTGTACTTACATTATGTGCGATTTCCACAAATACACTATCCAAAGAAATCTCATCAATAGAACAAGAAAGTAATATAAATGTGTGCCAATATTCTCTCCACATGGCTTCCTGTAAATATAAACAACTTCACCTTACACCTTCTCAAAAGAAGGTTGTTCAACAGAATTTATTTTTTTAAAACACAGAGAGGAGGTAACTTTTTCTACCTTTAATTCGTTAGATGACAGGGCAGATAACATCTTCTTCCTTTAATCCTTACTATAAACAAAAATTACTTTGTATTCTTCAAAACTAACAAGAGTTACAGTTACTTGTCCCATTACAAACGTCATGCTAAAGGTACTAAATAATACCATTCAAGTTTGTTATCAGTGCATTTATTTTTAATGGATGTAATAATTCATGCTCTTGTTGCTGTCAAAGCATTGTGCGACAGTAAAGTATTTTGTACACTTGCCATAAAACGTTTTAATATTCGTCTTGATGTCTCTTTTACAATAAATCATATGAGGAATTTATTCAACGTGCTATGTGAAGAGAATTTCTCAACGGTCTTGACTTAGATAAGTCTGAATAACACATACACGTATGATTGATTGATTAATTTAATTTTAACGGCGAACCAGCACTTTTAGGCTATTTAGCGCCATACAATAGGTTATATGTTTAAAAATAAGAAAGGTTTAAAATCATAATAGTTAAATATAAAATGGTAAGATGTTGGTAACAGTAAAATATGAAGCTTCCCAATCAATGGGAGATGTAAATGGTGTATGTTGATGATAAGATGTTGTAAATAAGAGGCGGTATTTGCATTAGATAAACATGCTTTTAGGTGATGTCATACAAGTTATAGTTTAAAATAAAGATTTACTTCCTTCAGGAAATCTAAAATACTAGTGATTTGTGTAGTATCAAAAAGTTCCTTCATGTCATGTACATTGTAGTATTTACCACGTGTAGGTTGCAGGTCGGAACATTCGGTCATAAAGTGCTTAACAGTGAATGGTTCATTGCAAGAAACGCACTCTGGTGGATCTTCACCTTTTAGTATGTGGGAGTGGGTAATGTATGTATGACCGATTCTGATTCTTGCAATGACAACCTCAACCCTACGGATAGTTCTGTAGGAGGGAGTCCATTCTCCCAGGGTTGGTTTGATGGCATGAAGTTTGTTATTGATTGCATCATCCCATGACACCTGCCACTTCTGACGTAGGTACTTTTTGATACAAGGTTTAAAATCAGTAAACGGTAATTTAAAATCCGATGGTTCCTGAGATAGAGCCATCTTAGCAGCCCGGTCTGCTTCTTCATTACCTCTAATACCAATATGGTTAGGTAGCCAACAGTATACTATATTGTAGGAGGTACTTAGCTCCGAGTTTTTGACAAGAATATTTGCTAATAATTGATTATCCAGTTTTCTATTGTGTAGCGACTGAAGCACTGATAATGAGTCACAGATGATAATGCTATTTAAAATGCGTTTCTCTTCGATAAATTTCAGAGCTAGGTCTATTGCTCTGATTTCCGCTGAAAATATGGACGCATCGTTTGGCAATCGCAGTTTGGTTATTTGTTTGCCGCTAACGAAGGCTGCAGCAGCCTTTTCATCAACCTTTGATCCATCAGTATAAAATTTATTGTAATTTGTAAAATCGTTGAGAAGTTCATGATAAGAGTTCAGGAATATGACAGTATTTTCTCAGATTTATTCCCATCGTGTAACGTAAAAAATCACTTTGGGTTGCTTAAGGAGCCAAGGTGGTGTTTTCGAGACAAACGTTTTCTGAATTGTAGAGAGATTACTTTTGATATTGTCAAGGCTGGATGATATTCTAATGCCAAATGAAGGTATGGCATTTGGTTTATTACCATATAAAGTTTAGTATTTTGGTTGAAAAACAGCCGAAAAGGCAGGGTTCAGAGGGTTTGATCTTAACTCAAGAGCGTATTGTGCAGAAAGCATTTCTCTGCGATGCGATAAAGGTGGTTCATTCGCTTCCGCGAGAAGGCTTTCACATGGAGATGTCTTAAATGCTCCTAGAGCGAATCTTATTCCCTGATGATGATTTGGGTCTAGCATTTTCAAATAAGATTTCCTAGCTGAACCATAAACAATGCATCCATAGTCTAGTATGGAGCCGATGAATGTTCTAAACAAATTAAGGAGGACTTTTTTTCAGCACCCCAGTCAGTGTGCGCAATTACTTTAAGTAGATTTAAAGCTTTTAAACATTTAGCTTTTAAATTCTTTATGTGTGGTACAAAAGTCAGCTTTCTGTCGAAGATAATACCCAAAAACTTTGTTTCCTCAACAACTGGAACAAATGTTCCATCCAGCGTGAGTCTAGGGTCATCATGATGTCTTCGCAACTGACAGAAATGCATGCATACTGTTTTAGATTTAGAAAATTTGAAACCGTTATTACTGACCCAACTTTGAATCTTATTGATATTTTGCTAGAGTTGAATTTTAATTGTATGCATGTGCTTTGATCGATAACAAATTAAAAAATCGTCTACATATAATGAGCAATCCACACCGGGAGCTAAGCACTTGGTGATGCTATTGGTTTTGATATTAAATAGCTTCGCAGATAAAATACTGACCTGGGGCACACCCATCTCTTGCTGGTGCATATCGGAGAGGGTAGAGCCCACTCGTACTTTGAACTCTCTATCGGACAGAAAATTGGAGATGAAAGAGGGCAGACGGCCTTTAAGACCTAGATCGTGCAGATCATTTAGTATCCGGTACTTCCTGGTTGTGTCATAGGCCTTTTCTAAATCAAAGAAGACTGCTACTAAATGTTTCTTCTTGATAAATGCATCACAAATAAATGTTTCCAGTCTAACCTGATGATTGTTAGTACTACGACCAGAACGGAAGCCACTTTGGAAAGGAGATATTAAATTGTTAATTTCCAAGTACCATACAAGCCGAGAAGTAATCATTCGTTCCATAGTTTTGCACACGCAGCTTGTCAGTGCAATGGGCCGATAGCTGTTAGGATCTTCGATATCTTTGCCTGGTTTGGGAATCGGTATTACTATTGCTTCTTTCCAGCTCTTAGGTACATTACTAGCAGTCCATAAATCATTAAAGATTTTCAAAAGTAACGTCAGGGACGATTCTGGGAGGCGTTTCAAGAACTGGTAACGTACTTCGTCAGGCCCAGCAGATGTATCATGGGCCTTGTCTAAAGCCTCCCTAAGCTCCAATAAAGAAAACAGCTGGTTATAGCTTTCAGAGTTGTTCGATGTGAACTTTAAACGTGACTTTTCTTTTTGAGCTTTTAACCTTCGAAAGGTTTCTGAATAATCAGATGATGATGAAGTTTTTGAGAAACTATCGCTAAGAATATTTGCTATGTCACGTTTCGAACTAAAATTGTTATTGTTTGTTTTCAGTTGTCGAATAGAATTGTGTTTCCTCTTTCAATTTATTTTTTCGAATAGTATCCCAAACTTGTTTCATTGAGGAACGAGAGTTAATAGAAGAAACATATTTTTTCCAGGATATACGTTTACATTCTTTGATTGTGCGTCGTGTTTTAGCCCGCGCAATACGATATTTGTTTAAATTTTCGGGCTTAGGACGAGTGTTGAATTGTTTTAATGCTTCTCGGCGTTGTCTAATGGCTACTTTGCATTCCTTGGTTACCCAAGGTTTTTGCGGTTTTTACTATTCGGTGAGGACTTAGGAATAGATTCATCTGCAATTGAAATTATAATTGAAGTAAAATGCTGTATAGAATTAACAGCGTTGAATATTGTATCATTATTTAGTCTAGTTTGACATAGTGTTTCAAAGGAAGCTCAGTCGGTTTTCTTTATATTCCATTGTGGAATTGGATAACACACCACAGTATAAATCTTCATAAAGTCGTTTGCTTTTGCTTGCTATTTTTACTGTGCAGAAGGACACCTTATTTTTAAAAAAATAACATAAGCATGATTTTCTTACGCGAGACTCCTCAAAGGGAAACAGTGCTTCTAAGAGGTCACTCTCAGTACACCTCTGTTTGTAGTACATAGTTATTGTATTATTCTTTTCTTGTTAATTTCCATTTTCCTGTAATTCTGAAAAAAAGCAAATAAAAATTGATGATGATTTAAATCATACTGACTTTCCCGTCATAAAAGATGGAGTATGAAACTTTTAAATATCGATAAGTCTATAAAGGTTACACCCAGACATACAAAATCGTGTGTGAATGGGTTTTTAACGTAGCTTTAACAATTTTTTAGTCGTATCGCTACGATGTCTGCAGTGTGGCAGGTTATAGAGATGTCTAGCAATGGGGCATCATGTCACAGACATGTATCATGATATTCCACCCAGTCACATTATCGTGACATCAGGCCGACCAGTCCTACACTAACCTCTTAATGCTGAACGCCAAGCGAGGTAGCTGTTAGTATCAGTAACTCTTTGGTATGCTCAGCCGGGACTCGAACCCACGACCTCCAGCTTCCGAAGCGGACGATCTAACAACTAGACCACCGGAGCGGTTCCATAAAATATTGACTTCAGTTAGTGGTGCCAGATAAACAATATACTTAGTCTTATTAAAGTCTACTTCAAGTTATATCGTTATGCAAAAACCAGTTTTGACATCAACTTCATATAATTTATGGAACAAAAAGCCGTTTCCCATATAATTTTCTGTAAAATTTTCATTATATACGTAAACAGTTACTTTAAGAAACATTTATTTTTGTAATTAAAAAGAAATCGTTTTTGTAGTAATTCTGGTCTGGTTGTGAAACAGAATCCAAATTATCCACTGTACATTGAGAATTAAAAAGGCAATTAATATGTGACTACTTTTGTACACAACGTTTAGGCATGTTGTATTCGAGCTTGGACTGATAATGTCAAATCGAAGCAAACTTTCTCTAAAATATTCTAAAATCTGTTCACTTCGTTTGACCATTTTCCTATCTTGGACTTCAGCAGAGGTAAATCGCAAAACACGTGATCCGATAACGTTTTTGCATTTTATGTGATTCGCAATTCATTCATTGCATTTCAGAATTATAGTTTTTCTCTGGTTTAGCGAAATTCCTTTTCCTTTTTTTAATAGTTTCTGAAGCCTAATTTAGGCTAATTCAGGCTGATTCTTCTTGCACGTGGGAGGGGGACAGCCATTATGTTTGCTGTGTACTTTACATTATGTGCGATTTCCACAAATACACTATCCAAAGAAATCTCATCAATAGAACAAGAAAGTAATATAAATGTGTGCCAATATTCTCTCCACTTGGCTTCCTTTAAATATAAACAACTTCACCTTACACCTATCACCTTCTCAAAAGAAGGTTGTTCAACAGAATTAATTTTTTTAAAACATAGAGAGGAGGTAACTTTTTCTACGTTTAATTCGTTAGATGACAGGGCACATAACATTTTCTTCCTTCAATCCTTACTATAAACAAAAATTCTTTTGTATTCTTCAAAACTAACAAGAGTTACAGTTACTTGTCCCATTACAAACGTCATGCTAAAGGTACTAAATAATACCATTCAAGTTTGTTATCAGTGCATTTATTTTTAATGGATGTAATAATTCATGCGCTTGTTGCTGTCAAAGCATTGTGCGACAGTAAAGTATTTTGCACACTTGCCATAAAACGTTTTAATATTCGTCTTGATGTCTCTTTTACAATAAATCATATGAGGAATTTATTCAACGTGCTATGTGAAGAGAATTTCTCAACGGTCTTTACTTAGATACGTCTGAAATTCACATACACGTATACTGTCTGCTTGTGGTGTTCTCTGCATCTGTAATGCGTGGATTCATTTCTGAGTAATAAGACTGATTTTTAATTGATCTAAGTTTGAATAACACGTCACAGTATAAATCTTCATAAATTCGTTTGCTTTTGATTACTATTTGTACTGTGCAGAAGGGCTCCTTATTTTTAAAAAATAACTTAAGCATGATTTTCTTACGCGAGACTCCTCAAAGAGAAAAAGTGCTTCTAAGAGGTCACTTTCAATACACCTCTGTTTGTAGTACATAGTTATTGCACTATTCTTTTCTTGGTAATTTTTCTTTTTCCTATAATTCTGAAAAAAGGAAATAAAGATTGATGATGATTTAAATCATACTGAATTTTCAGTCATAAAATATCGAGTTGTTACCTTTTTGAAAATCGATAAAGTTTATAAAGGTTACTCCCAGTCATACAAAATCGTGTGTGATTGGGTTTTTAACGTAGCTTTAACAATTTTTTAGTCGTATCGCTACGATGTCTGCAGTGTAGCAGTTTATAGTGATGTCTAGCAATGGGCATCACATGTATCATGATGTCCCACCCAGTCACATTATCCTGACACCAGGCCGACCAGTCTACACTAACCTCTTAAAGCTGAACGCCAAGCGAGGTAGCTGTTAGTATCAGCAACTCTTTGGTATGCTCGGCTGGGGCTCGAATCCACGACCTTCAGCATCCGAGGCGGACGGTCTAACTACTAGGTCATCGGAGCGGTTCCATAAAATATTGACTTATTATATCAAGTTATATCGTTATGCATAAACCAGTTTTGACGTCACAAAATGAGACTAAGTCTTTCAGCTTTGTATTATTCTTAACACATGTTATAAAAAGACTTTTGATCATAATAACAGTTATTATACTTAAGGATGATGGCCGAGGATTCAGAATAGTCAACTTACTGTATAATAAAATGAAAGAGAACCAACGGTGTACAAAGCCATTTATGACAATTTTTCATAAATGTGAATGCTGTATTTGAATGGTGAACTGAAACTTCAATGAAACGTGACCTCTTATCACTTGGAAGATCGTGAAGTTGAGAAAGAAACCTCAGATTTAATTCACAGTCATTGAAAATTGTATTCTGACATGCCACACTACGGCAGCAGAAAGAGACATGCCACACTATAGCTTCAGAAGGAAACAAAGTCAGAATATTTCATAGATCGTTTCAGATGTAAAATATCGGCCAGAAAGAATAATAGCTAAACACAAAATTTATGTGTGTGAACGTCTTCGGCATAGAACGAAACATAATTTTATCTCTCAGGAAGTAATTATTTCTCGTAAATCTCAGACTCAAACTCTCGTGACTGTGCAAATCTTTGCACACAGTGAACATTTTATCTATTTATTTGTACACATTTTTCATTATTAATTGATATTAATCTTTCATGTAGTAAAATCAGCGCGTATGCTGTTGACTACAAGTAAAACCCTCATTCTTGTTTTGTTTATTTCTTTGATCCTATCAAACAGATGCGCACTAATTTTTTCAATCTACATACTCTAGGACAAAAGGTAAGTTACATTTGTCATATTTAAGTAAAAGAATCTCGCTAGAGTGCACTTTATAAGTGTTTAATTAATATAAAGTCGTAACTTCATATGATGTATGGAACAAAAAGCCGTTTCCATTAATTTTTTGTCAAAATTTCATTATATACGTAAACAGTTACTTTAAGAAACATTTATTTTGTAATTAAAAAGAAATCGTTTTTGTAGTAATTCTGGTCTGGTTGTGAAACAGAATCCAAATTATCCACTGTACATTGAGAATTAAAAAGGCAATTAATCTGTGACTAGTTTTGTACACAACGTTTAGGCATGTTGTATTCGAGCTTGAACTGATAATGTCAAATCTACGCAAACTTTCTCTAAAATATTCATAATTTCTATTCTACTGTTCGAATAGCCTTGGTTTTACTTGGGAGCAATAATCGGCTGTCGTTTGTTCGCTACTGTTTCAATAGATAATTTTAAAAGGTGAACTTAATAAACGTTTGACACCGAAGCGCTGTATCGCAAAAGTTTATTGTTTATCGAGCGGTGTTACGACCAATGGTGGATACCAAATCCTTAGACTGTATATGCTGTATGATCTGTGCAGTTGTTAGAGTTGTGAGCAAGTTGACACATCAGCTCTAGCATTGTCACTGACTGTATTACTGTGAAGGATGCAGCTAACAACGCAGTATGTGCATTATCATTTATATATATCTGACTTCATGATTTGAAACATGTAGTTGTGGCTGATATCAAGTAAGTGTTTTAGGAAAAATATTTCTTTGGTGTTTCATGTGACATATATCGTAGATTTAATTTCGCTTTATGATCGATACACGCTTTAGAAACTTCCGAGTACTGCAGGATTCATGATTCATGATGACTTTATAATTATCAGTGTACTTTATACTCTTATAATATCCTTCAATATTCTTTCACTCATTTATTTTTAACTATCGATATTTACATTCAAAATCAGAGGTCAATACCGAAAACAATCTGATTAAAATCTAAATTTCCAGGCAGCATATTGGAGATCAGACGAAATCAGAATGGGTTTGGAATTTCCTTCCTGGTCCACGTTTGTTTTTATTTTATAGCTTATCAAATAAAGCATCGAATTCGTGTTTGGGAAAGTTATCCGTAGTAATGTTCTGTTTTGATTGACTTTTATCACTTTCAGTTTGTAAAGCTGTAATTTTATTGATGTATCACAAGATCTTCAGAATATGACCTGCCCGTCAGATCTTTTTACGATCTTTTTTTTTTGATCAGGATTACACACAAGAAATGAGTTCGTCGCATTCTATGACCAATGGTTAGTATACGAATTATATTTAATTTTAATGTGTTTGTATAACCATGAGGTATTGCACCAAGATAACGGGGTGGGATTTCGGATTTACAACACAACACAACTGATGGTGATACAAATACAATATTTAATGACATTTGATTTAAATGAGAAATTAATTATGATTAATATGTGCGTGTATATGATCCAAATATTGGACCAATCAAATAAGACCCACGGACATAATGAAAATACAAATGAATCACCTTACATAGTACAAGACAAGAGGTGAATGATTTACAATGATTTAACCATCAAAAGAATTATGCGTTTTGATCAAATAGTTTTAAAAAAAACAGTAATTTACTCATAGAAAAATGTATTCACTCAAATTGACGCCCGAGGGATTTATTTTAAACTGATTTTTAAACAGTTCAAACAACATAAACGTGTTATTAGCGATTTTTCATATTGTATCTGCTCTTTGTTTATTAATTTTTACTTATATTTTATTTCTAAAGCAGTAGCGATGTCAAAAGAAAAGAAAAGAAATCGGCTGTTTGAACTAATTTTAACATTCAGAAATGGGCTGTTTGAACTTATTTTAACAAGCGCGAAAAGGATAATTTCACATCTTGAAATGAATGTAAGCAGACAATTTTATGTGCACAAGGAAACACTTCAACAATGCGTCGGCATCTGCTTAGCATTCATCATATTTATCACCACTGAAGCTTGAAGGCTCGAAACAATGGATCTTGCATGAGCTTCAAATCCCCGAGCTTTCCTATACTCTAGACCGTATGCTATACAGATTACATTATCTGGACAATAATTACAAATAAATACACAAGTTCAAAAATGAACCTAACCGTACCCTATAAGGATCTAAGGTACTAAACGTTTCTGAAAAATGCAGCTTTGTTTTGCCAAAATAAATCTCTTGCTAGGTCACAAACAAGAATAGAAAATAATTGCAATATACCACGTAGACCGAATCGACATAGAAAATATACAACGATAAACGTGGCAGTACAATAATTATAACTCATACACAATAAATTAATAACTGACATACCTCTATAGCTGAAGATGTGCAAGTCCCTGAAGTAAACCTCTCACTGATAAGACGTTCCGTAAAGGTTTTAACCTAATGTGAGGCATTTATAATAGATATCGTCTGTGCACTGGAAATATTAGGTTCTTCATAGCGAAAGCACTTCGCACGTGCGGCATAGAATGAAAAAAAACTCACTATTTCAAAATATTTTAATATATATATATATATATATATATATATATATATATATATATATATATATATATATATATATATATATATATATATATATACGTGTGTTTGTTTTAATGGCAAAATAGCATACTCCTGACTATATTTCGCCCCATATATATCAAGTCGATGAAAAAGTGCGATATGGTTATCGGAATTCAAGGATTGTTTTGCTGTCTATAACTCAAAATAATTAGTGAATTGCCTTATCGAAAACCTGTAAATATTTTTTTGTGCAGTTAGGTTTGCACGGTAAATAAAGAGCCTACATTTTATGTCATTAACGTTTGTGCATTGTATACCTTTTTATTCATCAATTGAACAACCGAATTTTGAATGTTACGAGTAACCTACAGATGACGTTACATTGGTTTCAATTTTTAATTGTAGACACCGAAGGTCCTGTCCAAGGAAATGTTAGACAAACTCGGTAAGATATTAATGTTAATCCCACTCGACAAGATATTAAAATTAAGCCTACTCGGTAAGATGTATAGTGGATTTCAAATGGGTAATGTTTTAATACTGAAGTTATGAAACGAGTTGAATGATATCCAGTTTGTTCGAGCCTTGCATAGCAAAAGCTGGACATTATTCAATGAGCTCAATAAATTTAATATTAACCACTTGAGATTCTTTAAATCCCATAGTTTTTTTTCAGTATAAGTTATTTACATAGAAAAAAGAAAGAATAAACTCATTCATTTAGACAGAAGGTGTATCTTACATTTTTTATTGCGCAAAATATTTCCTAACAAAGTTGAAATTGTATTAACGTTTGAAAGAAGATAATACTTTTCTTACAAACTATAAATAAAGGAACAAACATAATATTTTGCACAGACAAAATCATTTTTCAATACAGAATGTCCAATGCACGTGATGTCGCATTGTTTGATGCAGTGTTCGTTAGAGTACAGGTGACGATCTTCATATTTACGTAACGTAAAGCGTCACTTTCACAACTAAACATTCCATTGTTGCGATATTCATGTGAAGGAAACTGTACTGTATGCAGAGATTCCCATATTTACCGTAATGTATTTGTTCCTGGATATTTGAAGCACTTAATTTGGAATAGTCAACTACAGAATATGTAAACAAATTTCATTTTGAGTCGGAATTGCATCACATATTTAAAGAGTAAGTATGCAGTGTTTGGAGAAACATCTGTCAGTTGTTTCACAGGTTTGGAATCTACAATTTCAACGTTATAGTGCTCATATTCAAATAATAACTGTCTGAGTTCTTTTCTTTCTTGCTTTTGCAAATGTGAACGTTTCTTGCGCAGATCTTTCATAAGTTCTGAATTTCAAAGTTTTGTCACTTAAATATCAGTAGAATCTGATGATATTCATTCACTTAAATCTTCACTGAGTTGGACAGGTGCATGCTTAACCTGGCTATTGCTTTCATTGGGTCTAGGAAATTACCCCCTGCAACTATCCCTCTGTCATTACCCCATATCAATTACCCCCTCAGAATATTACACCCGGTTTATTATTCCCCAGTTTATTACCCCCGTCTATTACTATATAACATATAATTGTTATACCCTAAGAATAAATAATAATTAAAATCAATTTCAAATTGCTAATTTATTTTAATAAATGAATCTCAGTCTTGAAAACATACTTGTCCCGGGATGTTCAATATTAAAATCATCATGTCATATTGCCATAGTACCATAAAATGTATTTTATCATTACAACTGAATGTTATGTGCGATCCCTTGCAAGTATTCAAAGTGCTCTCTATTAGCAAAGTCATTAACAATAGTATAGATTGAGCACAGATTTATCAGGTTGTGTTTCGTCGCTGCTCGTCGTCATCACTGTATTTGCTTTAGTTCGAAGTCGTATCGGTATTTCTAAATGATGCTAATGTCAGGTGGGTAATATAGGGGGGGGGGTGATAGGGAAATTTGATAAGGCGGTAAGTGAATGGGGAAGTTTCGGGGGGGGGGGGTAATTGACAGGGGGTAATGCCCTGCTTCCCTTTCAATAAATTCGTACTACTATAATATATTTAGATCCCAGTAGCACTAATATTATAATTTAACTAATTCATTATTTTCTTAACTTTGTAAGGGCCGTAAAATCTAATCAGAAGAACATTTTTTGAAGAACGAACGAGATAGAACTCCATTATCAAACTCAAAAGTTCTCTCCATTATAGTTCTGTCAATCATAATAGGCTGGAAAGTTCCATACCTAAAATTTGACCTTTGGCTCGATTTAACAAATTTATGAAGGCCATAAGGTAGATTTATAGTTTCCTCATTTTGAAAACAAATGCTGAAAATTCGAAATTGCCAAAGCAGCATTGGATTCTATTTTTACAGAATGTACTTTTTGGCAAAGCCAGAGACATGTATGCTTCCCTGTAAGTAAAGCAGAGTGCTGGCTATGATCTGGTAAAATAATTAATTTTAAAGGGTTATGAGTTAGTCCCTGGAGCTTATCGGCGAAAATTCAGGAAACATAAAAAGAAGCTGGACAAGCTCATATGTCCAATTTGCATAATCAAGACAGACCTATTCCAGCTGCTCTTTATTCTAACAGGTGCAGGTCATGGTCAAGTATTGAAACCAATGCATTTATTGTGTCTAATAAACTCCGGTGTGATGTTATTATGGTGAACTATATCACTCATGGTGCTTCGGTCAGTGCTATCGCTGGTAAAATTTTAAGGGACACGGGAACTTCTCAGACTTTTTTTAATCAAGTACCGTGCCCTTTTCTGAAAAACTTCTTCAAATGAGTGTGTTTTTATTGAGGGAGAAGAGTGCAGCTTTGTTAATGTTTCTCTTCATTGTGTAAATTTGTATCAGACATAGTCTCAGGACCTGTGACAGGCGGATCTGTATTGTCTTTAGCCACTGTGGCATTAATTTATTACAATGCAATGATCTAGCTGAAGAAATGTTTGTGGTTCATCCAATTGTAACTGACAAGCTTTGTTTGAATCAGAAAGTCGATCGTGTTGAGAAAGAAATCATTGATATATACCCAGCTTGCGCAGTCATTCCAGCGTTGGGAAAGCAAGCTCTTGAGAATGATGTTGATCATGAAAATATTCCTTTAGCTAATACATTTATTGTACAGATGTTTGATGAGGTCACTTTCACTCCTTGTTTGCATCAATAACAAATTATTGATAACAGTTATACTCTTTTAACTACTCACTCTTTTTATATTAATAAGGGGGTAAAATATAACCACTAGTCGAAGAACAAGAAAAACAATTCTGAGATCTCCTGCTTGTTTCAAAGGGCCATTACTGAAATTGAAGCCACATAAGTACTTGTTTGTTATTTCATTTAAGAAAGGGATTCTTGTGTACATGAGAGATTTTCCGAGGTACCTGCAGGTGACGAGTGATCAGTGGTCTATGAAATTTTAGTTTCAAAATCGTACTGACAGGAAATACTTTGTCTGGCCAATGAAACTCCTTTGGTTGGTCATGTAGGGATTAACAAGACTGATAAAAAGATCTTGACCCACTGTTATTGGCCACAAGTTAAAAGTGATGTTTGTAAATAATGCAGGTCTTGTCATACTTGTTAAATTGTAGGAGAACCCAATCAGAAGCAGAAGATGCCTAAGGCTAATCTGCAACCTATTCATGCATTTGACGAACCATTTAGCAGATCAATGGTACATTGTCTTGTTCCCTTACTTAAGACCAAGTCAGGTCCCCAATAATTGTTGACCGTAATGTGTGTGTCGACAAAATTCCCAAAGGCATTTCCTTTGAGGAATATTAGAACTTGTACAATTGTAAAAGCTTTGATACAAACCGTTTTCAGTCAGTTTTGCCTTCGCAAATTAGTCCAATCTGATCAAGAGTTAAATTGTATATGTAGAATATTCCAGAATGTTATGTACGAATTATTCATTCAACAATTCAGATCTTCAGCCTATCACCCTGAGAGCCAAGAAGATTTAGAAATATTTCATCAAACTTTGAAAACTATGATTCGGTCATATGGTTTCGATACAGGTAAAGATTGGGTTGAAAGCATTCATTTGATATTGTTTTATGTTACCGAATCAGTTCAAGAATCTTTAGGATTCAAATCTTTGAACTAGTTTTAGGGCATACTGTGCGTGGACCATTAAAGTTGTTAAAAGAGAAACTTCTTTCTAATGAAGATACTGAAATAAATCTTTTCGATTATGTTTCCAAGTTTCAGAACAAGTTGTCAAAAGCTTGTGAGGTTGCAAAAACTAATATGAACCCTACTCATTCAAAAATGAAATTAAGGAATAATAATAATGTAAAGGAAAGGAGTAGAGTGATAGAGTTCTGGCTGTCTTGACCGTACCACAAAATCCTCCAAGTATTATGGTCTTTACATAGTTGAAAGAAGGTAAATGCATCAGCAGAGCTTCACCTATCTTGGCAGTACACAGGTACACAGAGCATGACTATTAACGACGAGATGAACCGTTGCATTGCCAGAGACAGCGCAACTATCCGCAGATGTTATGCCAACATATCTGGAATTAAAAGGAATCAGCAAACCAAACTAAATGTCTACTAGGCAGTAGTAATCTCCACACTACTTTGCGCATGAAAAACGACATGCCAGGAAGTGGAATCACTTTCACACTACAAGTCTCAGAAAAATCCTCAACATCAAGTGGCAAGTAAAGGTTCCAGACACTGAGGTGCTCGCCCAAGCAGGTCTCACCAGCATCCACACCATCCTGATGTAGTGCCAGCTACGTTGGGTGGGGCATGCTGTATGCATTTTTGGGTATGGCTGGATATTAGAGGAAATTTTGTTCCAAGTTTTCAAATATTGCTTAAGCCCTGACAAATGCATTGAGCAAGGAAACAGATTCATTGCTCTGATTAATGTCAGGAGGATTTTGATTAGTTTAAGGCTGTATTGAAGAGTTCTCCAGTTCTTACTGCTCGAAATTCCAGCCAATCATTTAAACTGTTGATGCAAGTGATTGGCGCAGTTTTTATTCAATATGACCATGGTGCTGGTCATCCAGTGTGCTATTTATCTAATAAATTAATGTTTGGCTTTGATATTTGCATTGCAACACTTTGAAGTTCTCACTAGCTCAGCTCCTTCTCCAATTATTGTAGGTTAATCACCACAACCTCCTTGCTTTCATTGGTAAGTTGAAAACAAATATCAGAGATTATGAAGGAAGAGTTTGTTGTTTCAGCAATTTAAACAATGTCAACAGGTACATAAAGGACAAACGAGAATTAACTAGCAGGTAAACTTTCACGTGTATAGAAATATATTGTTTTATGTATAAATTATATCATACACAAGATTTCATCTTATGTTTATTTTTTTACCACATGTTGTATATGACTAATTCTATAAAGAAAGCTTTATTGCGTAAACCTTTCTTTTATAATAATAATAATAATAATAATAATAATAATAATAATAATAATAATTTTGAGCGACATCCAATGGGGAGAGTTTATCATCTTTGTGGTTTAAAATACCTTTATGTCTATATTTATAAGGCTCCCTGGACGTTCATTCGTTTTGCCTACAATGCCATCTATAAATTCAAGGCATCCCAATGGAGTCTCAACATCGGCCCCTAGGGTCTTCCCTCGTCCACGATCTACGTAATGGCGCATGTCAGGACCATTTCTCTGGTGGCAACATCTAACTACCTGGACATGATCCTGCAGCAAAATCAGCAAGTTAGCTCTAACCAGTCATGATAGCCCTTGTTAACTTAATCTGAACTTCTCATCCACAAGGAAAATTCCGACTTAGTAGCATCTCAACCATTTGTTCACCTCGGAGTGGATTTCAATACACAGGCACCATATTTTGTCTCCCTCAAAAAAAGGCATGGAAAATACCCATACGAATCATGCTAGCGTCTTTCTTTCGAGGAATTCTATCCCCACGTAATTGCTAGACCTCGGCAGTAGACATCATGGTCCTAGGTCGACTTATATTGAGTTTCTACTTATTTTTCTGCACGAATGGAGCCCATATCATTTCACACAAGGCCATCTTTTTTAAATCTGCAGTCAACTGAGACACCATTGGCGAAATTGGGAACACACTAACTTGACTCATAGCGGTAATGCATCTACGCGTCCACATGCTAGAGTCTATACCGATGCAAGCATCAAAGGCTGGGGAGCCCGCCCACTACCATCACAGCGGGACACAATGATGATTTATCTTCAACAACGAGGAAGAACCTAGTCTCCAGACATTGTGTCATGGTGTGGGACTTTTAAAAGTGTTATTGTCATCCACAAGCCATACAGATTCAACATATTCCAGGCCTCCTTAACGCACTGACCGACCATCCCCACGAACAATATAATAGTACAGAATAAATGGTCTCTTCATCCCTCGGATTTTACTCAGAAATGTATCCGATGGGACCGAAATTTGGTGGGCCTGTTTGTGACGATTGGGGATGCCAAATCCCCATCCTTTCTCTCCCATCACGGACTCAACAGTTTGTGCATTGATGCCAAATCGTTGGATTCCATCAACCTAGACTAGTACTCTAATTCCCCGACATCTATGTTTCCAAAGTGATACAGAAAGCAAGGGGAATCAGCACGTTGCTTCAACCTCATCTCACCACTCTGTCGGTAGCAGTTGTGGATTAATTACCTTATCAATTTTGCATACGAAACCCCGCGGAATTCGTGTTTTCCTTATCTATCTATTCATATTACCACAACGGCAGTTGTTTCATCCTTGTCTGTAGTCCGGAACCTGCACATCTGGATCATCTTAATCAGGCCCTCATAATTAAACTTTTTTGCCATCAGTCGTTGTGAGAATCGGATAGGCGCGACGGCCATCAATTCCGAAATTATATTATGTCAAAGGCACCGTTTCATCCAGTGGTGCGCAAACGAAGATATCTTACCTTTCCAGCCATCGATACTGCAGATAGCTTACTTCCTCATCTGGTTCATCGAAGAGAGCCAGTTGACGCCGAGTACGATCCAAACTTAACGCTCCACGATCGCCGATACCTTTCATCATCATCAGATAGATGATATTAGATAAAACCAGGAGTTATCTGACCGTAGACTTTGCTGAGACGTTTTCAAAATTATTTGTCTCAAACTAATTTGGTTCTGGTTACAAGATCTTATACACCCGTTTACTGTTCCTAATGGAAACAATAACGTGTACCAAAATGCAGATTGTTTTTTCTCACGAGTCAGGTTTGTAAATTTGCTTTTGCTTTTCAATCAGCGGCACTATGAGGAGATATTTTATGTGCACCAATGTTGGAAAAGTTTTTTTTACTATGCTTAGACTTTTTTAGCATAGTGTTTAGGAGGCAATAAAACATATATAGTGTTTAGCTAACTTAATAATAATAATAATATTAATAATAACAATAATGAGGACTTTGTACAGCGCCTAATCATAACAAGCTCTAAGCGCTTTACAACGTCAATAATAACATGACTAGAAAAAGCAAAAAAACCCCCCAAAAAACAAAAAAAACAAACACCATGATATTAGAAACATAAAAACATGCTAAAAATATTTAAGGCAGTAAACATTATTAGGTCTTTAAGTTTGTTCTTGCAGTAGATAAAGGTGAATTTTAAGAGCACTCTTGAAAGGGATCACTGTTTTTTGTTTCTTATTTCAATGGGCAATTCGTTCCATGTTGCTGGGCCCTGGTATGCAAAAGCACGTTGTCCATATGACTTTTCGTTTTCACTGTCGGAGAAATGACTATATGATTGTTACAAGAAGAGCGAAACTATATTGCTGGTGTGTACACAAGGGTGAGGTCGGATAGGTATGTTGGAATGGAGTCCGTATTGAATATGGATCGAATGGATACCAGTGTAGGGTATAGAGCAGTGGTGAAGTGTGTTCTGATAGAGGTACTCTAAAGACGATCCGAGCAGCTGTGTTTTGAATTTTGTGAAGTTTCTGGAGTAGATTTTGATAGGTGTTTTGAACAACATCATCTTGGAAAAGTTTGATTACCTAAAATATACTCTTTACTGCTAGCTAAATAAATACATTTGTAAACAGCTTGATTACATAAATATATACAGCTTGTTGCTAAATAATCATTGGGAACATTTTGATCACACAAAAAATACAGTTTGTAGCTAAAAGAAAATACTTGTGGAAACAGCTTGTTTACAAAAAAGATGCCGTTTGTTGCAAAACGACTACATTTGAGAACAGTTTTTTTTTATAAATATGCAAATGTACTCGCAAACAGTCAACCCCGCATGTTTGGGTACAACTCTTAAATCGACAAAGTAAACAGCATTTTCAGAACAATAAAGTTATTTAATGGATTTTTTACCAGCTGTTAGCTGTAACTTAGTCCTTCTAGAAATCCAGTACGCATAATTTTAGAGTTAACATATCCGCTCTTATTCTGTTTCCTGTTCCACAGTTAACGGTAAAGATAAAGACTTTGACAGTACATAGCATAAGACTAAGGCGGATGCAGGTAGGATCTTAAACAAGGTGGAGATGGTTGAGGGAGTTATTGTTGGGGATTACTCCTGCGACATTTCCAACACATCAGCAGATATTGTCTTATTTTGCTCTTGTTTTTTTACTCTTAACCGCACCATCTTGCTCTTAAATATTTAAATATCATACGCCTGGCTTAATAATCGCAAAACCCAGTCAACAAGATCTACCATATACGTCTTGCTTTTGTACCCCTTGACTGTTTTTGCTAATTTAAATAGCATTCGAAGGGATAGAATTGTACTAAAATTTACCATACGTTTTGATATAACATTATATGCAGTTTTGACAGTATGACTTTAAATCACGGAGCTTGAATGTAAAATCTTTTCAACAAAATGTTTTTTCAGATCGTCCTTACAACCTTTAGACAGTCTTCGATGGATGCGAAATCACGATTCAAGGAGACATCACAGGTGTGATAATACAATGCACATCGAAAGCTGTTGGTTTAACTCTATCACATACCTGACCGCTATTAGTGTAGTGTTATATTTGTTTGAAACACTGCAACATAACACTTTCCATCGCCACATTGCAAAGTCAATTAATAATGCAAATTCCATAACAGTATGTTTATTAACGTACATTTAAGTGTTGCAAAAATATATATATATATATATATATATATATCCTTTTGAAA
This sequence comes from Unio delphinus, assembly GCA_029339505.1. NCBI lineage: Eukaryota > Metazoa > Mollusca > Bivalvia > Unionida > Unionidae > Unio > Unio delphinus. The sequence continues at coordinate 5,252,418 of JAQISU010000041.1, read as the reverse complement.
TTGAAGCCTAGAAGAAGAAATGAATGATAATAACTCGTGTTCAAATAATGAAAAATATACATTATTACTTGAACCGCCGTTTTTTTTTTCATTTTCTTGGCTACTTTTACTTGCTCAGCGCATATAAAGATAAGGCATGAAATCTTTTCACTTAGTTGAGTAAGGACGAGTGAGATTGGAGGAATTTGCATCTTAATTTTTGATTTGCTGTTTTCTATTAATGCGCTTCACCTTTGAGTATGTATGTATGTATGTATGTATGTATGTATGTATGTATGTATGTATGTATGTATGTATGTATGTATGTATGTATGTATGTATGTATGTAAGACTGAATGACTGACTGACTGACTGACTTTATTTCCTCTTCAATAGAGATTACATCAGATTAATAAAATTCAGGTTAATACAAAATCATGAAATACAACAGAAAAGAGTATTTAGAAATTGCTTTTATGTATGTATGTATGTATGTATGTATGTATGTATGTATGTATGTATGTATGTATGTATGTATGTATGTATGTATGTATGTAAGTATGTATGTATGTATGTATGTATGTATGTATGTATGTATGTATGTATGTATGTATGTATGTATGTATGTATGTATGTATGTATGTCTGAATGATAATATGGGATTTTTGCTGTTTAGTACTAGAAATAAAACATATCTCTGTCACAGAGTAATTTATGAAGCATTTCATGGACCGATCAAAGACGGCCTTGATATTGATCACATAAATGGCGTGAAGACTGATAATTGTCTTGAGAATCTTCAAGCCGTCTCGCAGCGCGATAACCTTTTAAAAAGTAACGCTGGTAGGCACTCAAAACGCCCTAGGGGGGGTCAAATCGTTTGATTTAGAAACCAACGAGGAGAGAATCTTTCAATCAATAAATGCGGCTGGAAAATATTTCGATATTTGTAGGACTTCAATACGATTTATTGCATAAAATATAATTAAAACTGCTCTGTCAAAAAAGACAGGTCACAGGATAAAATTCGTATACACCTGAAACGATTCAAGGGAGATAAATCCTTATGTATAAGTCCGCCGCTCATTAACACTCTACTCACTAAGTTCCCTTGTATTATGTGTCGTCTGCTATTACCTGTAGGAGAGGTATAATTGTGCGCGCCCACGTGACTGTAATGGAGATATAATACACGAGTTTCGCTAGAGAATAAAACTTTTTATTGTCGCTTGGGCTAAAACTGCATTATTTAAACAGTCGTATTTTTATTTATCTACACTGTCTCATGTGTGGGGGTGGGTGGACCAGCAGTAAAGCAAACAACCGTTCTTTCAGTACAAACATTCTTTATAATCTAACGCGCTACCTGTGTTCGCTCAGCCAGAACGAGCATGAAACCCTAGTGTTTCCCAATCATTTAAGTAAGTAGGCGTGGTTAAAATTCCTCTGTATACAGCTATTTATGACATAATCGATAACGCATTTGTCTAGAGGATTAGAACAGAGTAAATACACGCTGTTATCTAACAACTATATTCTTTTGTATAGTGTTTTATTAAACTATTTTGTCTCATTTAAATGTTGTGAAACGGCATTAATAAGTAATTCAAGGAAATAAAATAACACACTTGTGAATCAACGCCGCCATATTAGTCGCTTTATATAGCACATGAAAGGTACTAAGCTTGGAGCTTTCGAAAGCCAATTCCGACCAATCAAAACTAACCCATGCCATTGACTCGGGCGTGTGGTTGACTTTTGTCAATCATGCAACCAGGTTAATTTAATTTGGTTGCTTTTGATTGGTTGGATAGGCCGTAGAAAAATCCGCCCCGTCGTTTCATGTTTGTGCTGTCTTCTTCCGTCCCACATCATTACCATCATCGTTTCATTGAATATATCCATCCTTAATTAAGTTAATTAAGTTAATATGTTACGCCTACAATCTGTCACAACACTCGAGTGAAGATATATATGGCATTGTGCCGTCCCACATCATTACATCATAAATTCCATCATCGTTTCATTGAATTATAATCCATCCTTAATTAAGTTAATATGTTACGCCTACAATCTGCCGCAACACTCGAGCGGAGATATATATGGCATTGTGCCGTCCCACATCATTGCAATCACAAATTCCATCATCGTTTCATTGTAAATATCCATCCTTAATTAAGTTAATTAAGTATATGTATGCCTACAATCTGCCGCAACACTCGAGTGGAGATATATGGCATTGTGCCATCCATTAATTAAGGTAATTAAGTACATGTAATACGTCACCTCAAGCATATCTTCTGGGCGGTCTAAGATGATGTTTGTCACCTTAGGCCTCCCGCCGGAGATGTATGTTTCGGGTCCCCTTGGGCTTACATGGATGTGAAGGCAACCAAGGAGTTCCAAAGATGTGTTGTCACATACCTCTGGGTCTCTTTCACGTTATTTGACGCGAAAGGGGTTTCCAAATGGGGTTTTCAGTACAGCATATACATGTACTTAATTAACTTAATTAAGTAACCTCTGGGTCTCTCTGACGTCATAGGGCGCCAGCGAGATTGCCAAATGAGTGTTACATTTTTTTTTAATAATTAGAGATACAGTATACTATAAAAATATGGATATCAAAGATGTAAATGCTATAATTGCCGAAATCTCAAAGTTAAAAAATAGAGGGATAGTATTATCTGAAGGTCTCGACTGTGACATTACCTCGGAATATGAAGATATTGAGTATCAGTCTAGTAAGGGTCGTTATATTTTACCTAGGATGTACAGGCTCGTGAAAAAAATTCAAAAATCCATCAATGCTTGTTTGTACGGTAACGACATTAATGTATTTATAACGCTATTTAGCACCGTTGAAGCAATACATCAAAAGCTCGGCCAAGAGTATCAAAAACGAGCTGAAATTAGTTCTAAAGTTCGTGATCTTAGAAAAATATTAAACGAGGAAAAACCAGTATCTTAATCACGTGGGCGTTACTATAAAATAGGCTTTCAGTAAATTTCTAATAAAATTTATTTTTTTTAGCGTTTTTTGTAACTACATAGGATTTTCTCCTGAAAGAATACTTAGCAGCAGTTTGGGTTGGCTCATGCAGTTATGTGCGTACTGGATGATCTGGTCGTGGTACCAAGTAATCACCGCGACGCCTCCATTTTCACGTAGTTGTTGTTGTTGCCGCGTCGTTAACAAAAATCGTTCATTGCCGTTCTCAGATATTACAATTTTGAAACCCCCAGCTATGTTATTTCTGAAACATTCGCGGATAGCGTCGTACAGTTTAACCTTGTCGGAAATGAATACGTTAGCTTGCTGATGCATTATCTAATAACTCAGCTTTTAATTATGATAGTTTCATATTTGAAAACTCAGTTCACAAACAATATATGGTAGGTGAATCGCTTACAACTAGATTATCCCGAGAGCGGCTAGCAGCAATTAAAAAGTTTATACCGGTTCGAGACAGACTTCGCGAAAAACTTCAACAACGACAACAAGTGCAGACTGACTTTTCTGTGTCAAGTGAACAACTGTTTACTCCGATAACAAGTGCGACCAAAGATGTGAAAACAGCAGCTGAACGAGCAATATTTGGAGATATTCCTGAGGAAGGCAAGCGACGAGAAGTGCCTGTTCTTGGTGTGCTTGAAAAGATAGCAACAGAGACCGGACAAACACGCGCAGGGATACAACAGCTATCCAGTGATATAAAAACCCAACACGAGTATGAACGATTAGCTGATATTGAAGAACGCGAAGAAGAACAACAAGGTGCAGCTGCAGGAAGAGACTATTCACCTAGAAATATACTTACAGTCGTAGCATTAAATAGAATTGAAAAACTCGGTACGGATTACGAATTAGCTGATTTTGCTATAGAAAATTTTCCAAAGGGTAAAAGAGATAATTTATTAAAATACGGGTTTGAAGATGTTATTAAAGGCAGAAGGGATTGGGCATCAAAAATATATTTAGCGAAACACGGCGGGAATAGAATCTTACCGTTATCACAGCACCCTGGTTTTAATGACTTTCTAGCTGCGGTTAAAAGCGGTTCACAGCCACCACGTTATACGGAGGATCCAATCCCGGAACAAATAGATATAAGAGCAGAAGCCGGTTCTAAGAAAGCAAGTGGAAAAGGATATTCAATTAAAAATCCTTTGGATTTCAACGCAACCGTGACATGTCCTGGTAATATTCTCAGTGATATATCACGGTTAGAGGTTCTCATCGGAGGGAAACGAGCCGGAAATAACTCACCGGAAGTAATTAATGAAGCAGCTGATATCTGTAGACGATTATTTGCCGGTGGTATTATGGACATTAATGTATATCGAGAACTCATTGCTGAATTAGTCGAAAATCACGGAGACGCCCATGGTTATCACAGCGATTAAAATCAAGGAGTTTTCAATGGAATTGACTACGCAATTCACTAATTGAAAAACTACTAGTTTTATAACAAGATGCTTATACACTACAACCACGATAAACCCGTAAGCGTCTACGTGGTGAACTCACGATTGCCTGTTTACCGCGCATGGTACGGAGATGGTTTCGGCAATACCATTGCGGGGTTATTTACAAGAATGGCTCCCAAGGTGGCGCCGCTAGCTAAACAATTATCAATGAAAGCCATTGATATCATTCGTGATAAGGGAACCAGCAAAATCGGAGATTTCGTTGGGAATCTTGCCGGAAAGGCATTTTCTGCTGCGAAAGATAAAATAGCATCGTTGGTGCGAAAGAAACCATCAGTACTGCCATCAACTACAGTGATGCCTGCAAAAATCAGCAAAGCAATAAATAACGCAGTGGAAGAAAAACTAGCGTCGTTGGCTGCTTCGGTGACTCCGTCGCCATTGACAGCTTCGCCGGTAACAGATAACGCTATCATGAACGCGATAGCAGGAAGTGGTTTGAAACGAAAACGAAAACGACGATAATTACAAAGAGTTTCGCAATTGAAAACACTAGTATGTTATAAAATGTTTAATCGAACAGCTGATCCCGCGTTTGATATGGAAGCCCAAATGCGCAAAGACGATTCCGTCCGTGATTATCAATACTATTCCTATCATGCAATACAACCCGACCTACGATCGTGAGTTGAACTTCAAGTTAAAGATACCAGTAAATACTTTTTGCCTTGTGAAGCATTTATCGAAATCGAAGGTGAACTCGTAACAAATGTTGCAGCTAATACACCATATGACATTAGCCCAACTATCCGAGTTGGTTTTGTCAATAATGGCATAATGACGTTATTCGAAAGTGCAAGATATCTCATTGATGGAAAAGAAATTGAATCAATAGACCGTGAAGTTGATGTTGCCACAACAATCATAAGGTTAGCGAGATATTCTGATGATTATACAAGATCAGCTGGTCCATCTATCATGTTTGCAAAGGATATTACTGATTATCCTGAACACATCCAGTATTCTAGAGTAAAGGCAACACAAGCTACTGCAGTTGATCCAGCACCAGCCGGATATACAAGACCAGCTGGTACCTTTGATGTCATAAATAATGTTCCAAATTACAACCTAGGATTTGCAACACGCGTAGCAACGTTGCAAGGACAGCGTCGACAATTTTCATGCGCGATTCCACTGCATCATATATTTGGATTCTGTAGAAATGTCAGAAAAGTTATTTATGGAGCGAAGCATGCAATAGCGCTTGTACGAAAGGGTACTGATAATGATGCAATCTGGCGTGATGCTGGTGCTCCCGAGGGTAAAGTCATTTTAACAAAACTATCATTGTGGATGCCAGTGTTAACTCCATCAATCACAGCAGAAGAGCGATTACTGTCATTTATTGATCAAGGAGGAAAGTCGTTGTTGAGTTGGTTATCAGTGACCACGGATATTAAACAGGATAATGTCGATGATATATTCACATGGCACCTGGCATCAAAACAAGGCGTTTCAGCTCCACGTCATATATTTGTAGCGTTACAGAATAATGAGCGAGTTGGTAATCAACAACGCAGCCATATGATATTTGATCAGTTAGGTGTTAGAGAAGTCTCGCTGAGAATAAACGGACAGCAGGAACCATCCGAGGATATACAACTTCATTACAATCACAACCATATTGCACGTGTATATCACAATATGCTGTCATTTAAGGCACGGGATCAAAATGTTGATACTGGTCTACAAATATCACAGTTGGATTTTAAGAGTTTATACCCGATCTATTACTTTTCATTGGAACATCTTGATTTAACAAGACAATCTGTCGTTGATATACACTTTAGAGCTCGTGTAACCCGCCCTGGTGGTATTATTAATTACAGAGCGGTTGCTGTCATTCTCAGCGACAAATCAATGTTGTTAGAAGGGGTTGGCGGACGAATGAGACTTATTGATGCACCAGTGGAAGATATGTAAACGATTCACAATTAGACCAATTGAAAGCATAAATGTGTTTTACAATAAAATGCCATATAGTGTTGTTAGTGTCAAGCTGACTGATGGTCAGGTCAAGAAATTGCGATCAAAATCCGCTAAAGAATGTGGAACAATAATAACGTTGAAACCAGCGCAGATGTCCAGCGGTACACATAAAATATCATTAACGGATCGTCAAATAAAACATTTCAATGATGCAATGAAAAATAAGCGAGGGGATCAAATTGATTTTTCGAAAGCTGCAATCGCAAACATGATAAAATCGGGTGGTATATTTCCATTGTGAGCCGCAATACCAGCATTGATTGCAGCGGCTGCCCCAGCGGTGGCGAAGGCTGCGGCGTTGGGAGCCGTTGGTACCGCGGCAGGGATGGCGTTGAAAAAAGCAACTGGGAAAGGATATAAAAAAAAGGGAAAGGGTCTAAGACTACCAGGGACTCCATATTCATGGTACAGCGGCAGATCTGTTCACGGATCAGGTCTAAGACTACCAGGAACGGTTTATTAGTTGAAAGCCCAATTCTTCCTATGTCCAATTTTGATTTAATTGATGCTGCAAAAAAACTAGCGATAAAAAACTTCAGAGGGTTTTTTATGAGAGATCAATTACCGAAACAACCTAAACGCGTTGAAACCGGAATAATCAATCTTGATAACAGCAGCGGATCGGGAATTCATTGGGTTGCATACGCGATTGATCCACGTGGGATTGTTTATTTCGATTCATATGGGTTTGCCCCACCGAGCGAGTTTATGCGGTATATAAATTCAAAGAATCAATCAATTCCGATTTTTTATTCCACGCTGCCAACACAACAATTAAATGATCCACCGATATGCGGCCTTGAGGTATTAAATGTCCTCGCGGAGATTTAATCGTCAAAGAAACCACCTCATCCGGTTGTAAATGAATACACGAGTGGGAAATTACAAGGTAATTTTAGAGAATCAATAAATTGAAAACCCAAGTTGCGCTAACAATAATGATTGATATTTGGTGACGATCTCTGTCAATGTCAAAACCCACCCCGAAAACATCTGTGGGTTCTATCGAGGATGTAAAAATAATAATTGAAGATGAAATCGCTGAGACGTTAAATTTAGCAAGTGTTGACCCGAACGAAATAGTTGTATTTCAAGATCGCCAGGGTAAATTGAAATCCAGTAATGTGTCGTTGGATGAAATTTTGATACGGCAGCGCGATGCCGCTGAAAACTCTATTGCGCTGTATTCCAGCGACGGACGACTTAAACCAGGTTCACTTGTGTCCACGATCACTGACGCGATTGCCAATCACGGTCGTGAGTTGGATGATCATCTTCGGGGTTATAATGCTTTTCGAAGAAATATCGTTGGTAAGTTCTTTGGAGCCCCACCTGTGGTTAGTATGTCTCTCGCTGAAATCAAAGACCTTCTGAATTTATTCTTTTATAACACGAGCACGAATAAAATAATGAATCCTGACGAAATCAAGGCAAAATATCTCGATATTTACAACGATCTTCTTAAACTAAAAGAAGATTTTGAAAAGGTAAAACCCACCAGCGAAACTATCGATAAGTTTATTAAAAAACATACTCGTAATCTCCAACTCGTTGATAGTTTCTTTTATGACCCCCATGGAGGTATATCTGGGTTGACTCTCAAAGAAATTGGCATGTCCAGGACGAGACAAATGATATTTAACAAAAGCGTGAAAAAGTTTTTTGGGGTAGAACCTTCATTTGACCTCGAATCTCTGCCAGGCCCGACCCTCGCTGAAATTAAAATTTCTATTGACGTACAAAAGCTCGCCAACGAAGTGGTCAATAAGTTCTTCGAGAATAGTGGCGTTGATAAGTTCTTTGGAGAACCACTTGTGGTAGGTATGACCCTCGCGGAGATTAGCGTGGTTACCAATAGAGTAAAAATTCCACACAACGTCGGCGCCGTTAGCAACACTGTATACACAGTTGATAGTGGGACCTTTGATTGGGTCCGAGGAAATGAAAATTATCTTCGTGTCGGCCATAGACATACTGGTGTACCAGGTTGCTACCGACTTACAATAATACATCGCCATAAATTTGATTTGGGATTTAGCAACACAGGTATCCACGGTGTTAACACGCTGACATATATACTCGATAAAATACCACCACCTCCACCCTATATACCAATCCCGTTGACAATTACTATAAATTATTCCGACGAGTCTGTGCTAAGGGAGTCGCTACCCTGGATAATAGAATTTGTATCCGGTATCCCCGCGTCCGATCCTAAAACCAGGTCAATAATAGGATAATTGAAAACACCAGCGGGTTTAAAATAACGATGATGATGATGGATCCATCATCGCAATATCGATTCGACACCGTAAAAGAATTTTCCGCAAACTTGAAATCGCTTTCTGAGCGCTATCGTGAAAAAATATAAAAAATACCGCAGAAGAATTTCCGTCATCGATGTAACCGTATACTCGGTATCCGGTGTGATGGCCAGCGCCGGAGTTATTTTGTCGACGGTGACCATGATGGCTCCTATTGCAGTTCCAATCGCGTTCTCGGCAGCAACAACAATCGCGGCAGTCGCCACCGCGATAACTAAAAAGTTATTATCGTGTTCTCAGAAAAAACTCAGCGACGCTACAACTCGGTACCGGGTGATATTTGACGCATACTCGAAATTATCCGAGTTGATATCGCTGTCGATAGATAATTCGTTCATATCCGATGTTGAATTTTCCGCGATGACCCAGTTGTATAACTCCGCGATGTTGAAATTGGAAATTGAAGACAGCGTTAATAATAATGTCACTCGAACTGCTTCAACGAATCGCGGAGAATACCACTCCGATACGAACAAGCATGATATCAATAACATCAACAAACCCACAATTTAGTGTAAACTTCCCTTCTCCGATTCCAGTACGCGAGATCGCGCTGGCAAAATTACGAGTATATCATAGCTGGCCTAATATCAGATCAGTTGCATTTGGCGGTCAGCAACCGAATAACACACTGGTGTTCTCGTATAAGAATAAACCCGATGGTACTCCAGCGTGGGAAACTGTTTCGTTACCAACTGGGTCGTACCAAATTGAGCAAATCGATGCTGAAATTCAGCGTAGAATAAAATCAATTACTGGAAAAGAATCAAACAATGGAAAAGAATCAAGCGTAGCTATTAATCTTCATGAACCGACGCTCTCGTCGTCGATCGAAATAAACTCCCCTGAGTATGCCGTGGATATCTATAACAGCTCGTTAAGAACAGTTTTAGGATGGCCTGAAATACCACCCGGAACCGCCGACTTAACCACGGGCGTACAATCATATCATGAAATAAATCCCACGTATCGAGATAATTTATCTGATATAAGAAGAGTAAAAATCGCCGATAGATTCATATTTACCAACAAAAACACGTTGCAACGGGATTTTATTATTAAAAGAACAGATGAGTCAACTGTTACTATTTCATTTACGCTAACTGACATCACTGGTTATTTCAATGAAATTAATCAATTACAACAAGCACAACTAGAACAACTACGGCAAACAAAATCGCGAAAACACGTTGAAATATTAAATCAGCTTGTATCTGATATGGAATATATCAACGAACGAATTATTCAAACAATAATTAATGACAACAGTGACAATAAACAACGATTCCTAACCGGTTACAATATCACAGAAGCCGATCAACATAATTTCAAGTTTCCCGGATATAACGCTGAGGAACTAAAAGAATCTGTTAGAAATGTTATCAAGGTATTACAAGTACAAGATTCAATAATCCTCAAACATAATAATGACCCAGATGGTGGAGGTAGGCATATTGCCCCGCACAAGGTAAATATTTCAGCGGTGATTGCGCTCAATTTAGTATGTGATGCAATTGAAGGAAGTTATCAAATTAATCTAGAGCAATCAAATCAAGCTCAGCAAGGATATATTCTTTATTCGTTTGCACCAACAGCTCCTCCAGGATTCCTAATCATTGAAAACCCAGTTAATCCAGTCTATATGCGATGCCATAACAATTCGTTAACGAGAATTAATTTTAGACTCACCGACCAATCAAATAATTTGATTGATCTACAAGACGAGGTGTTAGCGATTAGTCTGTTTGCGAGATCATTAAAGGATTTCCGTCCTCGGACACGATATCGTATCGGACTTGATCAAATATTCGGTTGAAATCATTTATTATTTTTGTTAACCAGAACTGAAAGTTTCAGCAGCAGAGAGGGTGAACGACAACAACGTTGCGACCAAAATTGATTGAAAAATCGCAAAGTCTACGTTTGCCAAATGGAGACATTCTTTTCTTTGGCTAAAATATGAGATTTCGAAGGAAGGCTCTATTTTCCGTTTTGAGGACTCAATCAATTTTTTGTAGGTAAAGTTGTAGGGTTCACCCTCTCTGCTGCTACACGCTATGCATGACCTGTTTTTATAATAGTTAGACATGCTAAGCACGATCACCGGTTTGTATAATAGACATGATAAGATCAACATGACCGGTTTGTATAATAGTTAGACATGCTCAGCTTGAATATGATCGGTTTTAATAACAGTTAGGCATACTAAGTATGAACATAACCGGTTTTTATCATTGTTAAGCATGCTAAGCACGAACATGATTGTTCTTTGCCGCATTCAAAGCAAGAAATGGGAAAGTAGGGTGGATGTTGTCACCCATTTGGGTTAAGACGCGCTTATAGTCTAAATTATCCTGCAAAATTATCCTGCAAGGAAGACAGATATGCATGTATGTATGTAGGTAGGTAATACAAAATTGGTTTGATCTATCTTCCAGTGCTCTAATACTAGATATGGTCACTCCATGTTTAGAAATTAGAAGCATTCGATTTCATAACAAATGTAATGACAATAAAACTGTATTGTTTCTTGTCTTGTGTCCAGTAGATTTTGTAAAAGTTAGTTTCAATTAATATTATAACACGTGCAAACGTATCTACTGATTCATCTATCAAGTATGATTTACACAGATTTATTTTATAGTATCATTCTTCTGTTAGAAATAGGAATGGAGAAGATTTGACTCAGTCGGGATACAATAAAAGTGATTTGGAAATAGCAGTTAAAGCGAGCCTAGCAATTTCAGAAGAACAGTGAGTATTTGTTCTAAATATAAATAATTTATATTATTAGTGTCATCGTCATAATCATTGCTATCATTTAACATATGATATATTTAGTGCATTTTACGTCATGGTGTAATCAGATGCCTCCATCCACTAAGTGCAGAAATCTCAAGTAGTATTTGGACCAGAGAAACATTCTGGTGACGTTATAGTCATGGCGTTGTATTGTAAACTAAAATGTATAAGGATCTTGTCTCCTGAAACAGCGCTGTCTGAAGTTATCCTGTCAATCATTTTGAAACCTTATCAAAGTCTACAACTTAAACAGCTAGATTGTGGTGAACCACATTGTGATCTCCCACAAATTCGACGCGAGAATACATATTTGACAGAGTTGTTTGGAAGGCCATATATTAGTCTTGGTATTGCACTCACATGTTAATCAGTAATTAGTAAGTCTGTGACATACCACCACTTAATGTATGGTCTCATGAGAAGTGACTTTGTAAAACCATTAGTCAAACTGATATTTTGTCTCCCTCAGGATCAGACATTGAAACGACTCGTGCTAGCGCCTTTCTTTAGAGGAATTCTAGCCGCACGTGATTGCTTAGGTCGACTTCTACTCACTTGCTACTTCTTTTCCTGCAGGAATGGGGTCCATATGTTTGTCTATATATGGTCATCTTTAAAGCTATACCCAACTGCGACATATGTGGCGAAATTGGGAACAAACTAACTGGATCCACAGCGGTATTGCATCTACGAGTCCACATGCTCGAGATTACAGTCTGTGCAGATGCAAACACCAAACACTAGGGAGCCCGCCCACTACCATCATTGTGGGACGCAATGGTGATTGATCTTCAACAATAAGGAGGACCTCAGTCCCCAGACCTTGCGTCATGGTGTGAGACTTTTTAAAGTGGTATTGTCATTAACAAGCCATATATATTCACCATACCTCAGGACCTCTTAGCGAAATGTTCGATCCTTCCCCACGAACAATCTAATTGTACAGAAGAAATGGTCTCTCCATCCCTCGGTTTTCACACCGATCTGTATCCGATGGGACCGACGTTTGGTGGGAATGTTTGCGACAAATGGGAATGCCAAATCCTCATCCTTACTGTTCCATCTCGGACTCGACAGTTTGGGCAGTAGTGCCTTATCGCTGGATTGGACCAACCGGAGCTCATACACTAATCCCCCAACACCTATGTTTCCAAAGTGATACAAAAAGCAAGGGAATCAGCACGTTGCATCACCCTCATTGCACCATTCTGTCGATAGGGATTGTGGATTAAGCATTTCATCATGCATACGAAACCCCGCGGTAATCGTGTTTTCCTTCATCTGTCTATTCATATGACGACAACGGCAGTTGTTTCATCCTTGTCCGGAGCCCCAAACCTGCACATCTGGATCATCTTAAGCAGGCCCTCATAATTAAACTTTGTTGCCACCAGTCGTTGTGAGAATCGGATAGGCGCGACGGCCCTCAGCTCCGAAACTATATTAAGTCAATGGCACAGTTACATCCAGTGGTGCGCAAACGAAGAGATCTTACCTATTCAACCATCGAAACTGCACGACTTCCTCATCTGGCTCATCGAAGAGAGAAAGATTTCGCCTAGTACGATCCAAGCTTAACGCTCCACGATTGCAGACACCTTTCATCATTATCAGTGAGAAGATATTATATAAAACTAGTATTTATCTGACCTTTATAAAACGACTTTGATGAGACGTTAAAATTATTTGTCTTAAAATAATTTGACTTTGGTTACAAGATAGTATACACGTGTTCACTCTTTCTAAGTAAAACTATAACGTGTACCAATATACAGAATGTTTTATCTCACGAATCAAGTTTGCAAATAGTTTAAATGATATGCAAAATATATGAACATTTATTTTCCAGCACTGCAGAAGTGGGGCTTTTGCTTTTCACTCAGCAGCTCTATGTGCCGATATTTTATTATCTGCATCAATCTTGCAGAAATTTGTTTCTGTGCTTATACTGTTATCTTTTCCTTCCGTATAAGAGACGATATCACATATACAGTCTGTTACTAACTAAATAGACTAAATACACCACCTGGGAACAGATTCATTACCTAAAATATACTGTTTGCTGCTAAAAAATATACATTTGGAACACCTTGATTACATAAAATATACAGTTTGTTGCTAAATACGCTCATCTGGGAATAGTTTGATTGCAAAGCAAATATTTTGTTCTTGTGGAAACAGTTTGTTTACATAAAATACGCCGCTTGTTGCTCAACGATTACATTTTATATTTGAGAACAGCTTGATTACGCGTTTTAAAAATATGCAAATGTACTCGCATACATTGTCAAAACCATACATCGACAAGGTAAACAGCATTATCGAACAATAAAGTTAGTTAACTGATTTTATTCCCAGCTGTTAGTTGTAAGCTAGTCCTTCTAGAAATACAAAGATTTAGGATATCCAGTGCGCATGATTTTTAAGTTCACATATCCGCTCTTGTCCTGTTTTCTGTTCCATAATTAATGGTAAAGATTCAGACTTTGGCAGTACATTGCATAAGACTAAGGTGGCTGGAGGTGAGATTTTAAACAAGTTGGTGTAGAGGGTTGAGGCGGTCACTGATGGGGACAACTCCTGGGACATTTCCTACACAACAGCAGATATTGTCTTTCTTCGCTCTTGGTGTTTTACTCTTTACCCCATCACCTTGCTCATAAATATTTAAATATCATACGCCTGGTTTAAAATGCGCAAAGCCCAGTAATTAGTATGTACCATATACGTCTTGCTTTTGTCCCTCTTATCTGTTTTTAATAATTTAAATAGCATTCGCAGCGAAAGAATTGCACTAAAATTTACAATACGTTTTGATATCGCATTATACGCCACTTTCGCCAGTATGACTTGAAATCACGGAGCTTGAACGTAAAATCTTTTCAACAAAATGTTTTTTCAAATCGTCCTTACAACCTTTAGACAGTCTTCGATGGATGCGAAATAAGTATTCAAGGAGACATCACAGGTGTGATAATACAATGCATATCGAAAGCTGTTGGTTTAACTCTATCACATACCTGACCGCTATTAGTGTAGTGTTATATTTTTTTGAAACACTGCAACATAACACTTTCCATCGCCACATTCCAAAGTCAATTAATAATGCAAATTCCTTAACGGTATGTTATTAAAATACATTTAAGTGTTGCAAAAAATTATATATATCCTATTGAAACTGTAGCCTAGAGGAAGAAATGAATGAGAATAACTCTTGTTCAAATAATGACAAATATACATTATTAATTGAATCGCCGTTTTTCTTTTCATTTTCTTGGCAACTTTTACTTGCTCAGCGCATATAAAGATAAGGCATGAAATCTTTTCACTTAGTTGAGTAAGGGCGAGTGAGATTGGAGGAATATGCATCTTATTTTGGTTTTGCTGTTTTCTATTAATGCGCTTCTCTTTTGAGTATGTATGTATGTATGTATGTATGTATGTATGTATGTATGTATGTATGTATGTATGTATGTATGTATGTATGTATGTATGTGAAGAACGCATTAAAAGGTCAGAATGGCATATTAATAACTCTTTTCTAGGTCAGAGGAGCATATGAATCTTTATTTGTCAGGTCAGTGGTGCACCTATAGTGGAATTTGGCCTCTTAGATGCCCGCTTACAATGAATATCAGTATTTGACGTAAGAGAAAAGCAAAATATTGCATCTGTAATTCTAGAGAGGAGAAAGGAAACAAACTCACTGATCGAAAAAATTTCAAAATAAGCTATTTTACAAGAGGAAACTTTCAGAATAATTCGTATAAAAATTTAAGTCTTTAATAGCTCTTATAAGATCTTGAATTGAACACAAAAATGTATTGAACCATTTTATGCAGTTTGTTTTCGGATAAATGTCTTAAAAGGAAAAACCTCTTTACAATATAAAGAACAATATTGTTTCATGTCCCTTTGAGGCATGCATATCTGGTTGTAACAATCAAGTTGATAGTTTTTGTAATAGTTAAGCATCTCAAGAATGAACATGACTTGTTTTTTTATAATAGACATGCTAAGCACGACCATGACCTGTTTTTATAATAGTCAGACATGCTAAGCGCCAACATGACCGGTTTTTATAATAGACACGCTATGCATGACAGATCTTTATAATAGTTAGACATGCTAAGCACGAACATGACCGGTTTGTATAATAGTTAGACATGCCAAGCACGAACATGATCGGTTTTTATAATTGTTAGGCATACTAAGTATAAACATAACCGGTTTTTATAATTGTTAAGCATGCTAAGCACGAACATGATTGTTCTTCGCCGCATTCAAAGCAAGAAATGGGAAAGTAGGGTGGATGTTGTCACCGAATTGGGTTAAGACGCGGCTATTGTCTAAATTATCCTGCAAGGAAGACAGATATGTATGTATGTATGTATGTATGTATGTATGTATGTATGTATGTATGTATGTATGTATGTATGTATGTATGTATGTATGTATGTATGAATGTATGTATGTATGTATGTAGTAGTAGGTAATACAAAATTGGTTTGATCTATCTTCCAGTGCTCTAATACTAGATATGGTCACTCCATGTTTAGAAATTGGAAGCATTCGATTTCATAACAAATGTAATGACAATAAAACTGTATTGCTTCTTGTATTGTGTCCAGTAGATTTTGTAAAAGTTAGTTTCAATTAATATTATAACACTTGAAAACGTATCTACTGATTCACCTATCAAGTATGATTTACACAGATTTATTTTATAGTATCATTCTTCTGTTAGAAATAGGAATGAAGGAGATTTGACTCAGTCGGGATACAATAAAAGTGATTTGGAAATAGCAGTTAAAGCGAGCCTAGCAATTTCAGAAGAACAGTGAGTATTTGTTCTAAATATAAATAATTTATATTATTAGTGTCATCGTCATAATCATTGCTATCATTTAACATATGATATATTTAGTGCATTTTACGTCATGGTGTAATCAGATGCCTCCATCCACTAAGTGCAGAAATCTCAAGTAGTATTTGGACCAGTGAAACATTCTGGTGACGTTATAGTCATGGCGTTGTATTGTAAACTAAAATGTATAAGGATCCTGTCTCCTGATATAGCGTTGTTTGAAGTTATCGTGTCAATCATTTTGAAACCTTATCAAAGTCTACAACTTAAACAGCTAGATTGTGGTGAACCACATTGTGATCTCCCACAAATTCGACGCGAGAATACATAGTTGACAGGGTTGTTTGGAAGGCCATATATTAGTCATGGTATTGCACTCACATGTTAATCAGTAATTAGTAAGTCTGTGACATACCACCACTTAATGTATGGTCTCATGAGAAGTGACTTTGTAAAACCATTAGTCAAACTGACTTATAAAGGTCTTTAAAACAGAGAATGTTTTCTTCCTTCACGGTAATGTTTGAGCTTTTATATTATTAAAATGCATGAGTTTTCTCGATCTATATGAGCTTATTCTTTTTCAAGGCAAAGCTATGGAGGCGAAGACACTGATTCCGAACAAAGGGTCTCAGAATTGGATATCCGAACTTCTATAATATCAGAAAGGTTAGTTGTCAGAATTTGTTTATTCTTGATCCAACGCTGTTGTAATCTACAGTAGATAACATATTACTGTCAGTTGAATACCATAACGAAACCATAGTTTCACTTTAATTCATCAAAGAAAGAAAACATGCATTATTTTTCTCACAATTTATATTTTTTTCATAAACTATGATCCTTTGAGGCAATTTCACGTCATTTATAGGGATCCGCATCGTGTCCGTTCTGTCTAAAACATTACACACACCTTTAATCTCCAACTTTTATCTCCTCCTTAGAAATATCACAGCGCAATTTAAGTGATATCCAAAGAGGAGACTTTGACTTCTCTTTGGCTTTGTATGCGCATAGCTTGGTCTCTAATCATATGGCTCCCATGGACGTTCCTGCGTTTTGCCTACAACACTGTTTATAAATTGCAGACACCCCAATGGAGGCTCAATATCGACCCCGGTGTCATCCTTTGTCCGACGGATCATGTAATGTCGCATGTCAGGACCATTTCTATGGCGGCAACATCAAGCTACCTGGACTACAACCTGCAGCAAAATAAGCAAATTACCTATACCCAGACATGATAGCCCTTGTTACCAATCTGGACTTTTCATCAACTAGGAAAATACCGACTTAGTAGCATCTAAACAATTCGTTCACCTCGGTATGGCCCTCAATACACATGCACCATATTTTGTCTACCTCAGGATCAGACATTGAAACGACTCGTGCTAGCGCCTTTCTTTCGAAGAATTCTAGCCGCACGTGATTGCTCCACGTAGGCAGTGGACATCATGGTCCTAGGTCGACTTCTACTCACTTGCTACTTCTTTTTCTGCACGAATGGGGTCCATATGTTTGTCTATATATGGTCATCTTTAAAGCTACACCCAACTGCGACATATGTGGCGAAAATGGGAACAAACTAACTTGGCCCACAGTGGTAATGCATCTACGAGTCCACATGCTCGAGATTACAGTCTGTGCCGATGCAAACACTAAACGCTAGGGAGCCCGCCCACTACCATCATTGTGCGACCCAATGGTGATTGATCTTCAACAGCAAGGAGGACCCCAGTCCCCAGACCTTGCGTCATGGTGTGAGACTTTTTAAAGTGGTATTGTCATTAACAAGCCATATATATTCACCATACCTCAGGACCTCTTAGCGAAATGACCGATCCTTCCCCACGAACAATCTAATTGTACAGAAGAAATGCTCTCTCCATCCATCGGTTTTCACACCGATATGCATCAGATGGGACCTACGTTTGGTGGGCCTGTTTGCGACAAATGGGAATGCCAAATCCTCATCTTTACTCTCCCATCTCGGACTCGACAGTTTGGGCAGTAGTGCCTTATCGCTGGATTGGACCAACCGGAGCTCATACACTAATCTCCAACACCTATGTTTCCAAAGTGATACAAAAAGCAAGGGAATCAGCACGTTGCCTCTCCCGCATTGCACTACTCTGTCGATAGGAGTTGTGGATTAAGCATCTCATCATGCATACGAAACCCCGCGGAAATCGTGTTTTCCTTCATCTGTCTATTCATATGACGACAACGGCAGTTGTTTCATCCTTGTCCGGAGCCCCAAACCTGCACATCTGGATCATCTTAATCAATCCCTCATAATTTAACTTTGTTGCCACCAGTCGTTGTGAGAATCGGATAGGCGCGACGACCCTCAACTCCGAAATTATATTAAGTCAATGGCACAGTTACATCCAATGGTGCGCAAACGAAGAGATCTTACCTATCCAGCCATCGAAACTGCACGACTTCCTCATCTGGCTCATCGAAGAGAGCAAGTTGGCGCCGAATACGATCCAAGCTTAACGCTCCACGATCGCCGACACCTTTCATCATCATCAGTGAGAAGATATTATATAAAACCATGAGTTATCCTATATTTAAAAAACGACTTTGATGAGAAAATTATTTGTCTGAAAATAATTTGTCTTTAGTTACAAGATAGTATACACGTGTTCACTCTTTCTAAGTAAAACTATAACGTGTACCAATATACAGAATGTTTTATCTCACGAATCAAGTTTGCAAAATAGTTTAAATGACATGCAAAATATATGAACATTTCTTATCCAGCACTGCAGAAGTGGGGCTTTTGCTTTTCACTCAGCGGCTCTATGTGCCGATATTTTATTATCTGCATCAATCTTGCAGAAATTTGTTTCTATGCTTATACTGTTTTCTTTTCCTGCTGTTTAGGTGACGATATAACATATAAAGTCTATTGCTAACTAAATAGAATAAATACACCATCTGGAAACAGATTGATTTCCTAAAATATACTGTTTGCTGCTAAAAAAAATACATTTGGAACACCTTGATTACATAAAATATAGAGTTTGCTGCTAAATACGCTCATTTGGGATTAGTTTGATTGCAAAGAAAATAGTTTGTTGTTAAACAAATACTTGTGGAAACAGTTTGTTTACATAAAATACGCTTCTTGTTGCTCCACGTCTACATTTTAGAACAGCTTGAATACACGTTTCAAAAATATGCAAATGTACTCGCATACATTGTCAAAACCATACATCGACAAGGTAAACAGCATTATCGAACAATAAAGTTAGTTAACTGATTTTATTCCCAGCTGTTAGTTGTAACTTAGTTTTTCTAGAAATACAAAGATTTAGCATATCCAGTGCGCATGACTTTTTAAGTTCACATATCCGCCCTTCTCCTGTTTTCTGTTCCATAATTAATGGTAAAGATTCAGACTTTGGCAGTACATAGCATAAGACTAGGGTGGCTGGTGAGATTTTAAACAAGTTGGTGTAGAGGGTTGAGGCGGTCACTGATGGGGACAACTCCTGGGACATTTCCTACACAACAGCAGATATTGTCTTTCTTCGCTCTTAGTGTTTTACTCTTCACCCCACCACCTTGCTCTTAAATATTTAAATATCATACGCCTGGTTTAAAATGCGCAAAGCCCAGTAATTAGTATGTACCATATACGTCTTGCTTTAGTCCCCCTTTAGTATTTTTACTAATTTAAATAGCATTCGCAGCGAAGAAATTGCACTAAAATTTACAATACGTTTTGATATCGCATTATACGCCAGTTTCGCCAGTATGACTTTAAATCACGGAGTTTGAATGTAAAATCTTTTCAGCAAAATGTTTTTTTTTTTCCAGATCGTCCTTAGTACCTTTAGACAGTCTTGACCTGATAGGAAAGAACGGTCCAATGAGACGTCACAGGTGTGAGATAATACAATGCACATCGAAAGCTGTTGGTTTAACTCTATCACATACCTGACCGCTATTAGTGTAATGTTATATTTGTTTGAAACATTGCAACATAACACTTTCCATCGCCACATTGCAAAGTCAATTAATAATGCAAATTCCTTAATGTTATGTTATTAAAATACATTTAAGTGTTGCAAAAAATTATATATATCCTTTTGAAACTGAAGCGTAGAGGAAGAAATCAATGATAATAACTCATGTTCAAATAATGACAAATATACCTTATCAATTGAACCGCCGCTTTTCTTTTGTGTGTGTGTGCGTGAGTGCATTCGAGTGTGTGTACGTACGCATGCATGCATTCTTGGATATATGTATGTATGTATGTATGTATGTATGTATGTATGTATGTATGTATGTATGTATGTATGTATGTATGTATGTATGTATGTATGTATGTATGTGAAGAACGCATTAAAAGGTCAGAATGGCATATTAATAACTCTTTTCTAGGTCAGAGGAGCATATGAATCTTTATTTGTCAGGTCAGTGGTGCACCTATAGTGGAATTTGGCCTCTTAGATGCCCGCTTACAATGAATATCAGTATTTGACGTAAGAGAAAAGCAAAATATTGCATCTGTAATTCTAGAGAGGAGAAAGGAAACAAACTCACTGATCGAAAAAATTTCAAAATAAGCTATTTTACAAGAGGAAACTTTCAGAATAATTCGTATAAAAATTTAAGTCTTTAATAGCTCTTATAAGATCTTGAATTGAACACAAAAATGTATTGAACCATTTTATGCAGTTTGTTTTCGGATAAATGTCTTAAAAGGAAAAACCTCTTTACAATATAAAGAACAATATTGTTTCATGTCCCTTTGAGGCATGCATATCTGGTTGTAACAATCAAGTTGATAGTTTTTGTAATAGTTAAGCATCTCAAGAATGAACATGACTTGTTTTTTAATAATAGACATGCTAAGCACGACCATGACCTGTTTTTATAATAGTCAGACATGCTAAGCGCCAACATGACCGGTTTTTATAATAGACACGCTATGCATGACAGATCTTTATAATAGTTAGACATGCTAAGCACGAACATGACCGGTTTGTATAATAGTTAGACATGCCAAGCACGAACATGATCGGTTTTTATAATTGTTAGGCATACTAAGTATGAACATAACCGGTTTTTATAATTGTTAAGCATGCTAAGCACGAACATGACTGTTCTTCGCCGCATTCAAAGAAAGAAATGGGAAAGTAGGGTGGATGTTGTCACCAGTTGGGTTAAGACGCGGCTATTGTCTAAATTATCCTGCAAGGAAGACAGATATGTATGTATGTATGTATGTATGTATGTATGTATGTATGTAGTAGTAGGTAATACAAAATTGGTTTGATCTATCTTCCAGTGCTCTAATACTAGATATGGTCACTCCATGTTTAGAAATTGGAAGCATTCGATTTCATAACAAATGTAATGACAATAAAACTGTATTGCTTCTTGTATTGTGTCCAGTAGATTTTGTAAAAGTTAGTTTCAATTAATATTATAACACGTGCAAACGTATCTACTGATTCACCTATCAAGTATGATTTACACAGATTTATTTTATAGTATCATTCTTCTGTTAGAAATAGGAATGGAGGAGATTTGACTCAGTCGGGATACAATAAAAGTGATTTGGAAATAGCAGTTAAAGCGAGCCTAGCAATTTCAGAAGAACAGTGAGTATTTGTTCTAAATATAAATAATTTATATTATTAGTGTCATCGTCATAATCATTGCTATCATTTAACATATGATATATTTAGTGCATTTTGCGTCATGGTGTAATCAGATGCCTCCATCCACTAAGTGCAGAAATCTCAAGTAGTATTTGGACCAGTGAAACATTCTGGTGACGTTATAGTCATGGCGTTGTATTGTAAACTAAAATGTATAAGGATCCTGTCTCCTGATATAGCGTTGTTTGAAGTTATCGTGTCAATCATTTTGAAACCTTATCAAAGTCTACAACTTAAACAGCTAGATTGTGGTGAACCACATTGTGATCTCCCACAAATTCGACGCGAGAATACATAGTTGACAGGGTTGTTTGGAAGGCCATATATTAGTCATGGTATTGCACTCACATGTTAATCAGTAACTAGTAAGTCTGTGACATACCACCACTTAATGTATGGTCTCATGAGAAGTGACTTTGTAAAACCATTAGTCAAACTGACTTATAAAGGTCTTTAAAACAGAGAATGTTTTCTTCCTTCACGGTAATGTTTGAGCTTTTATATTATTAAAATGCATGAGTTTTCTCGATCTATATGAGCTTATTCTTTTTCAAGGCAAAGTTATGGAGGCGAAGACACTGATTCCGAACAAAGGGTCTCAGAATTGGATATCCGAACTTCTATAATATCAGAAAGGTTAGTTGTCAGAATTTGTTTATTCTTGATCCAACGCTGTTGTAATCTACAGTAGATAACATATTACTGTCAGTTGAATACCATAACGAAACCATAGTTTCACTTTAATTCATCAAAGAAAGAAAACATGCATTATTTTTCTCACAATTTATATTTTTTTCATAAACTATGATCCTTTGAGGCAATTTCACGTCATTTATAGGGATCCGCATCGTGCCCGTTCTGTCTAAAACATTTACACACACCTTTAATCTCCAACTTTTATCTCCTCCTTAGAAATATCACAGCGCAATTTAAGTGATATCCAAAGAGGAGACTTTGAGCAGCAGAGGGGGCGAATCAGACAACTTTTTTTTGTTTTTATTTTTGATTATACCCCCTCCAAAATAACACTAGACCCTTCTCGCGAAAAAATAAGTCTCCGACCCTTGTCTGAAAACATTCGCGTCGCAACGTCGTTGTCACTCACCCCCTCTGCTGCTAGAACTTTCAGTTCTAGGTTTACGGTGATTTTAACCGAATATTTGATCCAGTCCTTAGGACGAAAATCATTTATGATTTCACAAATAGACTAATTTGTAAAACCTCCTCTTGTAAATCAATCAGATTATTAGACTGGTCAGTGAGTTTGAAATTAATTCTGGTTAATGAATTATTATGACATCGCATATAGACTGGATTCACCGGGGACTCAATTATTAAAAATCCTGGAGGGGCTGTTGGTGCAAATGAATACAAAATATATCCTTGCTGAGCTTGATTTGATCGTTCTAAATTTATTTGATAGCTTCCTTCGATCACATCACATACTAAATTGAGCGCAATCACCGTTGAAATATTCACATTGAACGGAGCAATATGCCTGCCACCACCATCTGGGTCATTATTATGTTTGAGGATAGTTGTTTGTGGTTGTGGTTGTGTTTTTTTCCACGTATCATGGATTTTTTTGAAACCTTCATCGATGGCATCACTGAGAGATTTTTGTAATTCTGAGATATTATATCCTGGTAGTTTGAATGTGGGGATATCTTTGACGCGTATATTATACTTCGCTGCAAATGTTGTTCTCGTTTGGGGGTTATTGTGATCTAATATATCCTGAATAATTTTTAGGTTAAATGTTTCCATGTCATTGATGATTTTGTTACATGTTTCTACAACGCTGATAAATTCATCTCGAGTGAGAGTACCGGATTTAAGGGGTATTAACAACAATGAAAAATCTTTATTCATTGCTGTGAAATTGTCAATGATTTTAGGTTCGTTAACAAAAAAATGATGATGCTCCTTTACTTCCTCCTCTTCTCCAATTGGTCGATATACTAAACTAAAAAACTCTATAGTAAATCTATGATCTTTATAACTCTTTACTGGATTATCAGATTTTGTCCTGTCGGTGATATAATCAGTTTTTTGTGGTTCTGGTAATTTAACGGTTTTTCCACCGGGTGGTAATTCAGGCCATCCCAGTACGGTTCTAATAGAACTTTGATAGATATCTACGACATAACCCTCTGTGCTTATTTCAATGGCAGATGATAGTGTCGGCACATGAACTGTTATAGCTATTTTTGATTCTTTTCCAGTAATCGATTTTATTCTACGCGCGAATTCATCATTGATTTGTTCGATTTGGTATGATCCGGTTGGTATGGAAACAACGTTCCAGTCTGGGGTACCGTCGGGTTTATTCTTATTTGCAAATACCAGTGAATTATTGGGTTGTTGACCACCAAATGATTTTGACCTAATATTTGGCCAACTGTGGTATACTCGTAATTTTGCTAGCGCGATTTCCTTCACTGGGACTGGAGAGGGGAAATTCACACTGAATTCTGGATTCGTTGAGGTTATTGAGATCATGCTTGTTTGTACTGGATTTGTGTTCTCCACTATTTGTTGAAGTAATTCCATCTGTGTTGTCATTGTTATTATACTCATGTTGTATTTCTAATTTTGACATCGCAGAATCATATATATCTACCATCGCTGAAAACTCACTCTCTGATATAATTGTATCATCGAGCGATGACGATATCAATGAGGATAATTGCGAGTATGCAGTGGACACAACATGAAATTGAATTATGTAGTCTTGTAGTTTCCGTTGGCTGCATGAGGATATTTTTTTTGTGATTATTGAAATTATTCCAGCGATTGTTGTTGCCGCAGAAATGCAAATTGGAACAGCTATCGGAGCCATCATTGTCACTGAAGACAGTATAATACCAGCTCCGGTGATTACACCACTCACAGCGTACACAGTAACATCAATTGCGGTAATTCTCCTGCGATATTTTTTAATTTTCAATTCATACTCCTCAGACAAGGTTTTGAGTCTAGTTTGATACTCTCTGACCTGATCATAGCGATATTGCGATGATGAAATCATTTTTTATTTTAAATACGCTATCGTTTTCAATTGAAACCGTTAGTGAAATTGCTTTGCAATTTTCAACTTAAATCCGCTACGAATTCCACATACCACGTTGTTGTAACCCTAACCAAATTTTTATCAGTAGCTATTAACGTGAACTGTTCAGTTGTATCCTTGTCGATGATCGTTGAAATCGTATTATTGACCCCGGATGAACTGGACGATGAAATATTAAATTGAGTCGTTCTCACTATTGTTAATCGATAAATACCCTTAACTGTTGCAGTGATGTCTAATTTGTTGTTTTCAGGTGTCCACTCAAATGATCCGTGTTGGATTGTGTATACCACGTTGTTGGTTTTCTCATGAGGAATTTTTGTTTTTTCAATAACTGTTATCATCCTCGAAAGATCACCTTTGACGGCTTCGATGAAGTTTTTCGTCTCATCGATGGATTTTTTAATATCAGGGAGTTTTAGTTCAATTTTATCGAATGTAGTTCCAATAAATTTATCAATGATATTTCTACGAAATGCGGTAAACTGTTTTATGTGTTCTTCGGTTTTAGATTGAAGTGTTGCTAGTTCTAACGCAGAATCGTTAAGAGTTTTAAATCGATCTGTAATCGTCGAAAAAAGTACACCCGGTTTGAGTTTACCCTGATCGGAAAATAACGCGATAGTATCCTCGATTGCATTTTGTTGTTTAACTAAAATATCATCCAGAGAAATATTACTGGTTTTCAATTTACCCTGATCGGAAAATAACGCAACGGTGTTCTCGATTGCATTTTGTTGTTTAACCAAAATATCATCCAGAGAAATATTACTGGTTTTCAATTTACCCTGATCGGAAAATAACGCAACGGTGTTCTCGATTGCATTTTGTTGTTTAACCAAAATATCATCCAGAGAAATATTACTGGATTTCAATTTACCCTGTTTGTCCTGAAATACAACTATTTCATTCGGGTCAACACTTGTTAAGTTCAACGTCTCAGCGATTTCATCTTTAATTTTTTTTTGTATATCCTTGATAGAATCAGGAGTTGCAGTGTCATCGGGTTTGGGTTTCAGAGGTCTCCCCCCAATATCAATCATGATATTTTATATATCTCTCTCTAAAAAGCGATTACTAGTGTAGTCATTTACGACAATGTGTGGTGGTTTTCTAGATGCTGAAATAGCGTCAAGGACATTTAATACTTCACTGCCGCATATTGGTGGGTCATTGATTTGTTGTGTTGGTAGCGTAGAATACCAAGTCTTCATTGGAAGGGTTTTTATATAACGCATAAACTCTTTTGGTGGGGCTAATCCATATGAATCAAAATAGACAATCCCACGTGGATCAATAGCGTATGCAACCCAGTGAGTTCCAGGTCCGGTGCTGTTATCGAGATTAATAATACCTGTTTCAGTTTTGTTTGGTTGATGTGGTAATTGATCTTTCATAAAAACACCTCTGAAATTTTTAATCACTAGTTTTTTAGCAGCATCCATTAAATCAAAATTGGACATTGGAACCATCGAAGATTTGGGAACCATAGGTTCCTCAATTAATAAACCGTTCCTGGTAGTCTCAGGCCTGATCCGTGAACGGATCTCCCGCTGTACCATGAATACGGGGTTCCTGGTAGTCTTAGACCCTTTCCGCTGTACCATGAATACGGGGTTCCTGGTAGTCTTAGACCCTTTCCGCTGTACCATGAATACGGGGTTCCTGGTAGTCTTAGACCCTTTCCCTTTTTTTTATACCCTTGACCTTTCTTCGGTTCATATGATTCAGCAATGCTCTGTACCGCTTTTGTTCCCAAGCCTCCAACTACCCCCAATGCGGCCGCTTTTGCTACTGCTGGGGCTGCTGCCGCAACCAATGCTGGTATTGCAGCAAACAACGGAAATATACCACCTGTTTTTATCATATTTTTGATAGCAGCCGCAGAAAGAGTAATCTGAACACCTTTTTTATCCTTGAAAGCATCATTGAAATGTTTCACTTGACGAGTTGTCAGCGATAATTTATTTGCCCCACCAGTCATTTGATTAGGTTTCAACGTGATTGTGGTTCCACATTGTTTAGCGGATTTTGATTGCAATTTTTTTAACTGACCAGGTGTCAATGACACATTGATATTACTATATGACATTATACAAATACAGATTGATTCTAAATCGTAAAACGATTCAATGGAAATATCCTTCGGATTTTCAATTACATATTTTCCACTGGTGCATCTACCACTCTCATTCTTCCACCAACACCTTCAAGTAGCATTGATTTATCACTGAGAATGACAGCAACCGCTCTATAATTAATAATACCACCAGGACGGGTTACACGGGCTCTGAAGTGTATATCAACGACAGATTGTCTTGTTAAATCAAGATGTTCCAGTGAAAAGTAATAAATCGGATAGAGGCTTTTGAAATCATATTGTGATATTTGCAAACCGGTATCCACATTTTGATCACGTGCCATAAATGACAACAGGTTATGATAGACACGTGCAATATGATTTTGATCGTAATCAAGTTGCACATCTTCAGATGGTTCCTGTTGTCCGTTTATTCTCAGTGAGACCTCTCTAACACCTAACTGATCAAATATCATATGACTTCGTTGTTGATTACCAACTCGCGCAGCATTCTGTAACGCAATAAATATATGTCGTGGAGCTGAAACCCCTTGTTTTGATGCCAGGTGCCATGTGAATGTACCATCAACATTGTCTTGTTTAGTATCCGTAGTCACTGATAACCAACTCAATAACGACTTTCCTCCTTGGTCCATAAATGATAACAATTTTTCTTCTGCTGTGATTGATGGAGTTAACACTGGCATCCACAATGATAGTTTTGTTAAAACGACTTTACCATCAGGAACAGCAGCATCACGCCATATTGCATCATTATCAGTACCCTTTCGTACAAGCGCTACTGTGTGTTTAGCTCCATAAATAACTTTTCGGACGTTTCTACAGAATCCGAATATATGATGCAGTGGAATTGCACATGAAAATTGTCGACGCTGTCCTTGTAATGTTGCTACACGTGTTGCAAATCCTAGATTGTAATTAGTAATAGTATTTATGACATCAAATTCAGCAGGTGGTCTTACATATCCGGCTGGTGCTGGATCAAGTGCTGTAGCTCGTGTTGCCTTGACTCTAGAATACTGGTTGTGTTCAGGGTGATCAGTAATATCCTTTGCAAACATCATAGATGGACCCGCTGATCTTGAATAATCATCAGAATATCTTGCTAACCCTATGATTGTTGTGGCCACATCAACTTCACGGTCAATGGATTCAATTTCTTTTCCATCAATGAGATATCTAGCGCTTTCAAATAACGCCATGATACCGTTATTAACAAAACCAGCTCGGGTAGTTGGGCTAATGTCATATGGGGTATCAGCTGCAACATTTGTTACAAGTTCTCCTTCTACTTCAATAAACGCTTCACAAGGCAAAAAGTATTTACTGGTATCATGAACTTGAAGTTCAATTCGTGATCGGAGATCTGGTTGTACTGCGTGATAAGAATAAAATTGAAAATCGCGTACAGAATCATCTTTACGCACTGGGGCATCCATATCAAATGCTGGATCAGGTGACCTTTTGAACATTTTATTCTATTTATCAGAGTCTAAATCGGATTTTCCATTTCATCGTGAAAAACGCTAGCGCTTTCTACGTGGTTTTTTAAAGCCACTTCCTGCTATCATGTTTGCTGTCATGTTATTTTGGTCCTCTTGATTTACCATCGACGCTAGTTTTTCATCTACTGCGTTATTTATAATTTTACTGACACTCGCAGGCATCTCTGCTGTAGATGGCAATGGTACCTGTTTCTCTTTTCGTCTCACTAATGATGTTATTTTATCCTTCGCAGTTGAAAACGCTTTCCTGGCAAGATCTCCAACAGTACTAATACCCTTATCACGAATAACATCAATGGCTTTCATTCCAAGTTGTTTAGCTAACGGCATCACTTTTGGGGCCGTTCTTGAAAAGAATCCTAAAATGGTCTTGCCGAGGCCATCTCCGTAGTATGCTCTATAAACTGGAAACCGTGAATTAACTACATAGACGAGGGTTGGTTTATCATGATTGTAGTGTATAATCATTATTATAAAAACAATAGTGTTTTCAATTGTTATTTAATCGCTATGATACCCATTTGCTAACTCGTCAATGAAATCTCGATATGTTTTGATATCCATGATACCGCCGGCAAATAACCGTTTACAGATATCAGCTGCTTCATTAATTATTTCTGGAGAGTTATTTCCAGCTCGTTTTCCTCCGATGAGAACATCTAATCGTGATATATCATTGATAACACTATCAGGACAAGTGTTTCCAATCCTTGGATTTCCTAATCCACTTCCGCTATAACCAGCTGCTTCATCTAGTTTGTCTGTATCCGTGGTTTGTAAATAATCAAGAGTATCATCATCATCATCAGGTGGTAGCTGTTGTTTTTTAGGTGAAAAAGATATTTTCTTTGCAGGTTGCTGTCGCTTTCTTTGCAATCTTGGCGGTTTTTGTTGTTGTTTAAACTCTTCGTATTGATTATACACGTGATCCACCATCCTGATATATTCAATGTATGATGCACTATCTGTCTTTTTTTGACTTTTTCCAGTTTTGATTTTATAGAATATATCAGCCCAGTGAGTGAAATTCTTAACAAACTTATGATGTTCTGGTTTCAACATTTTTTTTCTGTCTTCATAGGACGCAACAACAAGCGTAGGAATTTCTGTTGGATCAGTCTCATCAATTGCTGCTAACCCTTCTTCGTTAAATCTCATGCGTAAATCATCTACTGTTCTCTTTGATTCTATTTGTTTTGTTTGTTCAGTTTTCGCTGCTATTTTTTCAAGTTCACCAATAACAGATTTTCCCGTCTCGGGACCATCTCCCAGTAAAGCACGCTCTACTCCTTTCGTTGCTGTGGTTACTGGTTTAAACAACTCTTCAGACCCCAGAGCAAAATCAGTTTGTAAACTCTGTCGTTGTTGCAGTTTATTTCTTACAGAGTCGCGAATTGGTATAAATTTCTTAATTGCATCTAGTGGCTCACGAGCCAATCGGGTCGTTAATGCTTCATTGACCATTATTTGAAATCAGAAACCATTTTTCAATTGTAAAACAATTTTTCCCATCGATGATTCCATCCTTAACGGTCCAATTTTTTATTGCTGTGAAATATTTTTATTTTTTATCCATTGATTTTGCCTGTTTTGGTGCCATTTTGGTGGTTTTCAGTTGAAAATCTCAAAGAGATTTTACAGTCAAGTAGTCGATTTTACATGGGATTTTCCATAAGGAAAAGCTGTTAAAACTCATTTTTGATGATTTTTAGCCATTTTTCATCAATTTTTGCCTGTTTTCAATGATGTTTGGTCATTTTTCATCGATTTTCATCAAAAAACCTCGTAGGGTCAAGTAGTCGATTTTGCATTGGATTTTCCATAGAGAAAAGCTGTTATGATTCTATTTTATTTTCGCAGTGTGAAATATTTTCACTGATTCAATCAAAAAATGACAAAAAAAAAATGAAAATCTCAAGGAGATTTTACTGTCTGACAAAATCTTTTGAGGGGCCGGTCAATCAAAATAGTTCATTTTCTTGAATTAACGCTCGTAAGTTTCTAATTTTAGAATTAACTTCCTTTTTCAATTCATATTCGTTACCCAATTCTTTTCGTATTCCTTCCACGATAGTATATAACGGAACAAACACATCTACTTCACTGGAAAATGCAAGAGAGTCTCGAATAGAATTTTGAATTTTTTTGATGAGTGCATATTTCTTTGGCAACATATACTTGTTAGTGCTAACTCCGTATTCTATATCCTGAAAATCCGACTTGATTTGATCAGGATTTAACCCATCTGACAATTTAATATTCTGATTTTTCAATTTTGCAATTTCAACTATGATGCTATTCATAATTTCAGAATTCATATATGATAATACATATTTCTAATTCATTTTTCAAAAATAAATGAGCCGTTAATTTTTTAAAAATTCAGTCTGTATATATAAATATCTTTTTTAAAAATTCAGTCTGTATATATAAATATCTTTTTTAAAAATTCAGTCTGTATATATGACTATCTTTTTTAAAAATTCAGTCTGTATATATGACTATCTTTTTTAAAAATTCAGTCTGTATATATAAATATCTTTTTTAAAAATTCAGTCTGTATATATAAATATCTTTTTTAAAAATTCAGTCTGTATATATAAATATCTTTTTTAAAAATTCAGTCTGTATATATAAATATCTTTTTTAAAAATTCAGTCTGTATATATGACTATCTTTTTTAAAAATTCAGTCTGTATATATAAATATAAATGCAGACAAAAATAAATATCAACCATGATGAGCGATTATCAGTCATTTGGCCCCCTTGATATAGGCCGTTGTGGTTCTATTTGCATTGATTGGGTCCCTTATTAGGCCTTTGTGTCTTTCATAGTGTCCCTTTGTTAGAGCATTTTTCTGTTTCTGTTTTATATCAGAATGTTTTTTTTGTTTTTGCTCTTTGAGATATGACCCTATGACCGTTTCTATTAGCCTATAATTCATTCTGGGGTTACCCAATGTGCATCCACGTTTTGGCCGGTAATTCATTTTTGAACACCATACGGGGTAACCCAAATGTGATGGAGAGCTAATTACATCCATGGATGGTATTTATTTTAGGTCATTTATATTTACATTCACCGGAAACATATTCCCCTAAGAGTGAATCTAACTCGTCAAATAACGGGTTATAATCACAAGAGGGTATGTTTACGTGAAATGACCTAGAGGTTACATATATACGACAACACATCTTTGGAACTCCTTGGTTGCCTTCACATCCAAGTAAGCCCAAGGGAAACCCGAAACATACATCTCCGAAAGGGGAGGCCTAACGTGGCAAACGCCATCTTAGACCGCCCAGAAGATATACTTGGGGTGACGTCACAACATATACTTAATTAAGGACAGCACAAATACCGTATATATCTCCACTGAGTGTTGTGGCAAATTGTAGGTATACATATACTTAATTAACTTAATTAAGGATGGATTATAATTCAATGGATGATGTAATGTAGGGCATTTATGTGTTTACATTCACATAACATGCAACCCATGAAATCAAATTCATGGTTGCGTAAGTTGTCAAAAACCGACAACCCACCGCTACCGTAAATTTGATAGCATGGGTTTTGCATGTTATGTGAATGTAAAAACAGAGGGGGCGCCTTCCTCCCCTCAATTAAATAGAAAAAAAAAACATCCATCCGTTTCACCATCAGACAATTGTCTGCTATGGGGCGCGAACATGTGAAGAATAATTGTCTGGGTTTACAAGCCAAACACGATACCGTTAGACCACTGTTCACGTCTATAAAGAATAACGTTTTTTAACGTATATATGTTGTAACTATTCATATGGTATATAAAGGAAATTAATACATCAATCCGCAAGTATGTTATTTTATTTTCTTGAATTACTTATTAATGGTGTTTCACAGTATTTAAATGAGACAGAATATTTGACTTAAACACTAGAACAAAGAATATAATTGATTGAAAACATGTCTTTTCTTACAAAACAATGCCCAGCGCTGAATCACAATACCCATTAAACAAGTTAACACAATCTAAGGGAGAAAGTATACACGTGTGTTATCCTGTAACGCCTGCATCTCCGGATCACATCCTATGTTTATGAAATACGCATTAATCGCACGTTAGACAGAATATTTGACTTAAACACTAAAAAAAAAGAAAATATTTCTTTTCCTATAAAACAATACTCAGAAGCTAAATCACAATGATAACTCCCTTGGTTATATCATTTAAGAGTTGCCTCCCTTGGTGTTATAGACACACATACGAAAATCGAATTTTCTGATAATACCATTACGGAATGCTTCATAATTAACAAGCACGGAGGGGTGAGGTCTGAATTCTTGGTTCATTTGTATAATAACACTATTTTTCTAATTCATTGTTTGGTTTAATTATAAGTCTCTGTATATAATCTTGAGCAGTCTTTATTATTTTGTCATCGTTGGGGTCAATGGCAGTATTTTTTATTCTTTTATCATAATAGCGTTTTAGTTCCCTGTATCGTTTGCCCCCACACATAACGCATAATTGCGACCTCCCCCCTGACCCCAACCCCACATTGAATACAGGGTAACGGACCAAGGCTTCCACGACGAAAGCTTTGCATATGATACCAACAGAATTCATTTCTGCATGATTTGTTACACGGTGTCACTGATCCAATCATAAGCCATTTGCAATGATTCATTATACTTAAATCTTTCATTTAAATGCTTGTTTTAATTATAGTATGGAGGAGTTCGAGAGATTATCGAAAATTAAGCCCTGGAAAAGTGTTCAATTCAATCTTGATAGAGTTTCTGATACACCAAAGAATAAAATTCTTGATAGAACCTTGATTAGTAAAATCAGAGACTGTTTTAATGAATTCAAGCGTGATGGGGCAGCTCATTGTTGGTCAACATTTCGAATTGATGGTGTTGTTGACGCTACCATGAATGATGAAAAAGCAGCAGTGATAATCTCACGTCTTGGGGAAGAAAGAAATTTTTTTCGAATAAAATTCCTTATCCATGATAATGGAAAATGGATCATTAGGGACAAATACGAGCCTATTCTTAAGGACAAAAAAACTGTCACTGTGACTCAGGATTCAAAACCAGGAATTTTGACTGGACTTGATAAACCCTACTACGAAAGATCTTATCCTGTCACAGTAGTTGTTTACGGGATATATCCGCTCAATGAAAAACCTGATATTTCAAAACTAGCACCCATGAAATATTCGACAGGGCTCAATTGTGTAGCAACACGAATAATAGAACACTTCACAAATGCGTCCCGGGGAAATAAACTAACTGATCTAAGACGAAAAAAAATAACCGAGTGGGAACTGACAGTGAAACAGCATGGGGCAACAATTCAAGATATAGCCAAATTAGAAACATCATTGAGATTTCCAATATCGGTAAGGACAATCACCGGAGAAGTATTATACGAATCGAAATATAAATCACAGGGAGCTCCCATTGAAATTATTGATCATAACGCACACGCGTGGTCATCTGCAGTAACAATATTCCCACGGGATAGAACCGTAAAATATCTGTTTGGAACCGAAGAGTTTTTTTCAGAGCAGAAATTATTTGATGCTATTTACCATTTGAGTAAAAACGATTCTGTGTCAGTGTGGCTATTTCATAGTACTTCAGACGAAGAATGTAGATTTGATCAGTTTGTAAGGCCCAACGGAGAATTGTACCGTACTGAAGAGCTGCATAATCAAATGAAACAACTAGCTAGTGAATTTTCTCCCCAGAGTTCTGGGGGGGAAGACAACGATCAATTATTAGCAAACTGTTTTACACTTCCATCAGTTGTAGCACATTTTGCTAGGAAGAAAAACGCGTGGAAACCAACCCGAAGTGAGTTCTTATCAGATGTCAAATTGTCCTGTCTTGAATACAGCCATGGAGGATTATGGAACACAAAATACACCGCTGATACCGTTATTTCAGTTGATATGATTGCATGTTATCCAGGAAGTTTTCTTGGGTATGGAGAGTGTGAGAAATATTTCAAACGATTTGGACACCCTACACACGAAATGACCCGTGTTGCTATTAATGGACCACTGCCACATTTCGATTTAACCGGATTCGCTTGTGTAGTATCATTTGAAATGGCTGAAGAACTTCATCCGTGTAGTTATCTTTGGATTGGTAAACACATGTCTGAAAAACACTGGATGCCAATAGTGTTATTACGGTATATGCTTGATTGTAAGATGTTAAAATCATTAATTGTCAGTGAAGCAATTATATCCTATCGAGCACAGAAATCAGTCTGGTTACCACAACCTGATCTAGAAAAAATAATTAGCGAAGAGCGAAAACTGTTTCCTGATTTTAATGAACAACAAATCATGGATTGGTCCAGACAGTTATTTGAAATCAGAAACAATGAAGCAAAAGACCTTGGACGAAGAATAATCGGTAAATTTACCCAAGGTGGCAAAGATGATAATACGAGATATTCTTCACGATTGATTATAGACAATGCTGAATACGATTTTGTAATCAAAGATTTAACGAATAGGGGCTTATATGTCAATCGTAAGGACGCATTTATGTCAGATGGAACCAAATTGGGTACAATTGTTACTTACACTGATGGTATCCATCAGCAGTACACATATTTGAGAGCTTCTATGCTTGGTTATGCTTCTATCAATCTGTTTTCAATGATCAATAGATTTCCTACCACCGCAGTTAGAGTTGCTACTGACTCATTTTACATAAATAGCAAAATGGCTGATTTTAAGGCTACTGGCAACGAGAATTGGGGGTCATGGAGAATTAAGAAGGAAATGCTTCATGATTATATTCCATCAGCAGATGTTACCATTGAAAATAATTACTTAGAAAGCAATCAGTGTTCAGAATTTTCTAGTGCACCACCGATTTCTGATCCAATCTGTAGATATAAAACAGTTTATTTAAACGGCTGTGGTGGGTCAGGAAAAACAACCCGGGTAATTGAGTTATTCCGTCGTTGAAACGCTAGCGTTTCTATCATGATTGTGCTAACACCGACTCACAGACTCGCCAGAGAGATGAAACAACGAGGGGTAAATGCCTGCACTTATCATAGTTTCTTTAGATGGAAGGGAGATAAATGGACTCCTGAGCGCATGGGAGAGAAATTTATTCCTGAAATTATCATTTGGGATGAAATAGACACAGTGTCCGAAGATGTCTTAAAAATATTTCTTGAGTGGTTGTTATTGAAGAATACAAAAGTCGTCATGTGCGGGGATCACGGCCAACCACCACCATTTGTCGGTGCATCCCCCCATGAATGGCTAAAGGGTTTTGTAGACTATTATGAAGAAATTGATACTGATCATAGATCACTTGATAATGAATTAAAAGAGTTTAAGAAATTAATTAGATTACAACCGGATAGAATCCAGTGTGAAATAGCCCGTGAAATAATTTCGGAAACTCCCATGAATGAGTTTTGGGAAGCGTGGAGACCAAATGATTTAATC
This sequence comes from Unio delphinus, assembly GCA_029339505.1. Lineage (NCBI taxonomy): Eukaryota > Metazoa > Mollusca > Bivalvia > Unionida > Unionidae > Unio > Unio delphinus. Next base: position 5,216,120 of record JAQISU010000041.1, on the reverse strand, counting down.
ATTGCAAGTAGAAAAATAGTCAGGGATACACTTCAGATGAAGTTATTTGAATTGCATAAACAAAAATTTGCAACACTTCCAGTACCGTTATGTTATAGGCCATCGGATACACGAAAACAGAACATCGAAGTTGATATTCCAGGACCAAAATCCGAAGGATTTCAAAGACAGATTCTCGTATTAAATGATATTGTGCTGGTTGATATCAATGTCGTTGAAGATGCATTGCGTGCTAAAAAATCCCCATGGACGCTAGGTTATGCAGCAACAATACACTCTTCACAGGGATTGACTATATCGGATACAATTGTTTGGATAGTAGATAATCGCATAGAATGGTCGAATTTAGTCTATCTCGCAGTGTCTAGAGTACGAAAAATAAATCAACTTCGAAGAATTGTCTTCGATGATGAAATCATTGGTGGCGATGATAATGACACCACAATAGATGATATTATTGATAAAAAACTCTCCGGTTACAAACAACAAGACAAAAAAAAACAACGAGAATTTGATATTGATGCTGAATTAATAATTACTCTGAAGCAACAACAGAATAATCACTGCGCGAGTTGCAATTGTATAATGCGTTGGCAGTATTCGGATAAGGATCCTCGCCAATTCACCGTGGACAGAAAAAATAACAATCTCGGTCATGTCAGAAATAATGTGAAGTTGACTTGTCTTGAGTGCAATAGACGCAAGGGTGCTAGTTAAGCCCATGCGGTGGTAATTGAGTATCCTCAGGTATCACTTGTAATTGTTGTCTAGTAAAACCCCGTTGAGGGGCAGTTGAATCCAGTTTATAGATTGGAAGTCTACCCGTAGATCGTGTTATACTAGATATCTTATGCGTAGTAACACTCCAAATAGGATCAGTAGCCCTTTTTGTGCCACCCTCAAGCTCTCCTGGTTCGTATAAGTACCTCACAATGACATTACTACCAAGAATTGGTTGGGAAACGCTAAAATCTTTTTGAATTTCCATTTCAGGTATTGACTTCTTTTTAATCGCATTGATAGGTTTCATGTTGATGGTTCTAGTAATCTCGTTATTCAGTGCAGTAATCACAGCTGGTAACCTTTTAACCCATTCACGGGATCTTTTTTCTTGGATGAATTCTTTTGCGTATTGATATCCAAATAACCGCTCAGCAAGGGTTTTATTAAATCGTTCTACAATGGCCTGATCACGATGCAGTGCAGTATGCCCTCGTCTGATAGCGACATTGTGATATTTCATTATAGATAACACTGCACCCTGAAATTCCTTGCCCGGGTCAACTTGTAACAGATTTGGCCAGTGCAGAGGACTCCTTCGATAAATCCTTTCAAATGCAGAAGCCACTTCAGTGGCTGATTTTGTTTTTAACGGTTCTGCTTCTTTGTATCGACTTGCAATATCAACTACGGTTAATGCGTATTTGTAACCACGATCATGTGGCAGAAATAATAGATCAGCCTGATGAACTTCATTGGGTCCGGTCACATCAAAATGCGAGAAATTGATTTGTTTAGGCGGTGGTAGATAAATTTGCCATAGTGCCTGTTTGGATAACCAATGAGCCGCAGTGGTTTTTTTCACTTTTGCAGCGCTAGCGAGTTTATGGATTGCTGATTTACCCCTCCAGTATCCTCTTGGGGAATAATAAATAGATTCCATGTTGTTATTAATTACCAGCCCCTAACATCAATTTACTTTTCATAGCCGATTTTATCAAAAAGGAAGCCAATTTTTCTTTGAAAGATTTATCAGAAATAGCATTTAACGCATGAATTAATTTCACATCTGCTAGATGCCTGTGCTGCAGATTACTGCTTTTATAAGATACATCATGAAGGTGACAGGCCTTATCAATAGCGTTTATTGGTTCCTCACCGGGTAGGGGCTGATTTTGATCATTGAGTCTGATATCAAGTCTTGTTCCCGGTCCACAGTAGCTATATCCTGGAAGGTGTTTTTCTCCGGGGTATTTTGCCCATGGGGTTCCAGGGAGTTTTGCTAATTTGGCTGCGATATCACCTCCTCGTTTTTTTTTAAAGGTTCCATGAGTTCCTTGGGTTTAGAAACAAATCTAAATTTCTTTGTACTACATTGTACGCATTTACCAGAAAGCGCTGATCGGTTATTTTTAGTTGTAATCGTCGTCAAGTCATCTGTGCCAGTACGTTTTTTACACTTCACACAATATAGATCCATAATTTATATATAACGGCATGAATATAATTGATTATTCAGCTACCCGACGACGGGAACCTATTAAACATCATGAAATGTTGCCGAATTCAATTAGAATGATTATAATCGGACCATCTGGAAGCGGAAAGACACAACTGCTACTTAATTTGATCACGAGATGGATGAAATGGAACAAATTGTATTTAATAGCCCCGAGTGTAGACGATCAGCGATGCTATGAAGTGCTAAAGGATTTTAACGAGAAAGCAAAAGAATTTCAAATCGATGAAGATTTTATTGAGTTTATTACTGATATAGAGGAAGCCCCTTCCGTGGAAGACATCGATGGAAGTATTAACAATTTAGTGGTATACGATGATATCATGTTAGATAATCAAAAAAATCCTGCTAGAAGATTTTCCCGAGGCAGGCATAAAAACACTGATGTGATCTATGTCACTCAACGATACACACAAATACCAAAAGTGATCAGAGATAATTGCAATGTGTTGTGTGTATTTAACGGCGTTGATACTCATACGCTACGAAATATTCATCAAACTTGGTGCAGCGGTGATATGAATCATAATCAGTTTAGAAATTTCTTTAGTCACGCTCAGTCAAAACCACACGGATTTGTGACAATAAATTTAGCAGACCCTAGGACACGATATCGTATCGGACTTGATCAAATATTCGGTTAAAATCACCGTAAACCTAGAACTGAAAGTTCTAGCAGCAGAGGGGGTGAGTGACAACGACGTTGCGACGCGAATGTTTTCAGACAAGGGTCGGAGACTTATTTTTTCGCGAGAAGGGTCTAGTGTTATTTTGGAGGGGGTATAATCAAAAATAAAAACAAAAAAAAGTTGTCTGATTCGCCCCCTCTGCTGCTCTTTGACTTCTCTTTGGCTTAGTATGCGCATAGCTTGGTCTCTAATCATATGGCTCCCATGGACGTTCCTGCGTTTTGCCTACAACACTGTTTATAAATTGCAGACACCCCAATGGAGGCTCAATATCGACCCCGGTGTCATCCTTTGTCCGACGGATCATGTAATGTCGCATGTCAGGACCATTTCTATGGCGGCAACATCAAGCTACCTGGACTACAACCTGCAGCAAAATAAGCAAATTACCTATACCCAGACATGATAGCCCTTGTTACCAATCTGGACTTTTCATCAACTAGGAAAATACCGACTTAGTAGCATCTAAGCAATTCGTTCACCTCGGTATGGCCCTCAATACACATGCACCATATTTTGTCTACCTCAGGATCAGACATTGAAACGACTCGTGCTAGCGCCTTTCTTTCGAAGAATTCTAGCCGCCCGTGATTGCTCCACGTTAGCAGCGGACATCATGGTCCTAGGTCGACTTCTACTCACTTGCTACTTCTTTTTCTGCACGAATGGGGTCCATATGTTTGTCTATATATGGTCATCTTTAAAGCTACACCCAACTGCGACATATGTGGCGAAAATGGGAACAAACTAACTTGGCCCACAGTGGTAATGCATCTGCGAGTCCACATGCTCGAGATTACAGTCTGTGCCGATGCAAACACTAAACGCTAGGGAGCCCGCCCACTACCATCATTGTGCGACCCAATGGTGATTGATCTTCAACAGCAAGGAGGACCCCAGTCCCCAGACCTTGCGTCATGGTGTGAGACTTTTTAAAGTGGTATTGTCATTAACAAGCCATATATATTCACCATACCTCAGGACCTCTTAGCGAAATGACCGATCCTTCCCCACGAACAATCTAATTGTACAGAAGAAATGCTCTCTCCATCCATCGGTTTTCACACAGATATGCATCAGATGGGACCTACGTTTGGTGGGCCTGTTTGCGACAAATGGGAATGCCAAATCCTCATCTTTACTCTCCCATCTCGGACTCGACAGTTTGGGCAGTAGTGCCTTATCGCTGGATTGGACCAACCGGAGCTCATACACTAATCTCCAACACCTATGTTTCCAAAGTGATACAAAAAGCAAGGGAATCAGCACGTTGCCTCTCCCGCATTGCACTACTCTGTCGATAGGAGTTGTGGATTAAGCATCTCATCATGCATACGAAACCCCGCGGAAATCGTGTTTTCCTTCATCTGTCTATTCATATGACGACAACGGCAGTTGTTTCATCCTTGTCCGGAGCCCCAAACCTGCACATCTGGATCATCTTAATCAATCCCTCATAATTTAACTTTGTTGCCACCAGTCGTTGTGAGAATCGGATAGGCGCGACGACCCTCAACTCCGAAATTATATTAAGTCAATGGCACAGTTACATCCAGTGGTGCGCAAACGAAGAGATCTTACCTATCCAGCCATCGAAACTGCACGACTTCCTCATCTGGCTCATCGAAGAGAGCAAGTTGGCGCCGAATACGATCCAAGCTTAACGCTCCACGATCGCCGACACCTTTCATCATCATCAGTGAGAAGATATTATATAAAACCATGAGTTATCCTATATTTAAAAAACGACTTTGATGAGAAAATTATTTGTCTGAAAATAATTTGTCTTTAGTTACAAGATAGTATACACGTGTTCACTCTTTCTAAGTAAAACTATAACGTGTACCAATATACAGAATGTTTTATCTCACGAATCAAGTTTGCAAAATAGTTTAAATGATATGCAAAACATATGAACATTTCTTATCCAGCACTGCAGAAGAGGGGCTTTTGCTTTTCACTCAGCGGCTCTATGTGCCGATATTTTATTATCTGCATCAAACTTGCATAAATTTGTTTCTGTGCTTATACTGTTTTCTTTTCCTGCTGTTTAAGAGACGATATAACATATACAGTCTGTTGCTAACTAAATAGACTAAATACACCATCTGGGAACAGATTCATTACCAAAAATATACTGTTTGCTGCTAAATAAATACATTTAGAACACCTTGATTACATAATATACACAGTTTGTTGCTAAAGACGCTCATCTGGGAATAGTTTGATTACAAAGAAAATAGTTTGTTGTTAAATAAATACTTGTGGAAACAGTTTGTTGACATAAAATACGCCACTTGCTGCTCAACGATTACATTTTACATTTGTGAACAGCTTGATTACACGTTTTAAAAATATGCAAATGTACTCGCATATATTGTCAAAACTATACATCGACAAAGTAAAAAGCATTATCGACCAATAAAGTTAGTTAACTGATTTTATTCCCAGCTGTTAGTTGTAAGCTAGTCCTTCTAGAAATACAAAGATTTAGCATATCCAGTGCGCATGATTTTTAAGTTCACATATCCGCCCTTGTCCTGTTTTCTGTTCCATAATTAATGATAAAGATTCAGACTTTGGCAGTACATAGCATAAGACTAGGGTGGCTGGAGGTGAGATTTTAAACAAGCTGGTGGAGAGGGTTGAGGCGGTCACTGTTGGGGACAACTCCTGGGACATTTCCTACACAACAGCAGATATTGTCTTACTTCGCTCTTGGTGTTTTACTCTTTACCGCACCACCTTGCTCATAAATATTTAAATATCATACGCCTGGTTTAAAATGCGCAAAGCCCAGTAATTAGTATGTACCATATACGTCTTGCTTTTGTCCCTCTTATCTGTTTTTACTAATTTAAATAGCATTCGCAGCGAAGGAATTGTACTAAAATTTGCAATATGTTTTTATATCGCATTATACGCCACTTTCGCCAGTATGACTTGAAATCACGGAGCTTGTATATAAAATCTTTTCAACAAAATGTTTTTTCAGATCGTCCTTACAACCTTTAGACAGTCTTCGGTGGATGCGAAATCACGATTCAAGGAGACATCACAGGTGTGAGATAATACAATGCATATCGAAAGCTGTTGGTTTAACTCTATCACATACCTGACCGCTATTAGTGTAGTGTTATATTTGTTTGAAACACTGCAACATAACACTTTCCATAGCCACATTGCAAAGTCAATTAATAATGCAAATTCCATAACAGTATGTTTATTAACATACATTTAAGTGTTGCAAAACTTTATATATATCCTTTTGAAATTGAAGCCTAGAGGAAGAAATGAATGATAATAACTCGCGTTCAAATAATGACAAATATACATTATTAATTGAATCGCCGTTTTTCTTTTCATTTTCTTGGCAACTTTTACTTGCTCAGCGCGTATAAAGATAAGGCATGAAATCGTTTCACTTAGTTCAGTAAGGACGAGTGAGATTGGAGGAATATGCATCTTATTTTGGTTTTGCTGTTTTCTATTAATGCGCTTCTCTTTTGAGTATGTATGTATGTATGTATGTATGTATGTATGTATGTATGTATGTATGTATGTATGTATGTATGTGAAGAACGCATTTAAAGTTCAGAATGGCATATTAATAACTCTTTTCTAGGTCAGAGGTGCATCTAAATCTTTCTTTGTCAGGTCAGTGGTGCACCTAGAGTGGAATTTGGCCTCTTAGATGCACGCTTACAATGAATATCAGTATTTGACGTAAGAGAAAAACAAAATATTGCATCTGTAATTCTAGAGAGGAGAAAGGAAACAAACTTACTGATCGAAAAGATTGAAAATTCTAAATAAATGAAGTGAAGATAGAACTAAAAAATAAGCTATTTTACGAGAGGAAACTTTCAGAATAATTCGTATAAAAATTTAAGTCCTTAAGAGCTCTGATAAGATCTTGAATTGAACACATAAATGTATTGAACCATTTTATGCAGTTTGGTTTCGGATAAATGTCTTTAAAGGATAAACCTCTTTCCAATATGAAGAAATAATATTGTTTCATGTCCCTTTGAGGCATGCAGATCTGGTTGTAACAATCAAGTTGATAGTTTTGGTAATAGTTAAGCATCTCAAGCATGAACATGACTTGTTTTTATAATAGTTAGACATGTTAAGCACGACCATGACCGGTTTTTATAATAGTCAGACATGCTAAGCACGAACATGACCGGCTTTTATAATAGACACGCTATGCATGACCGGTTTTTATAATAGTTAGTCATGCTAAGGACGAATATGACTTCTTTGTATAATAGTTAGGCATGCTAAGATGAACATGACCGGCTTTTATAATAATTAGACATGATAAGATCAACATTACCGGTTTTGATAATAGTTAGACATGATAAGATCAACATGATCGGTTTTGATAATAGTTAGACATGCTAAGTATGAACATAACGGGTTTTTATAATTGTTAAGCATGCTAAGCACGAATATGATTGTTCTTCGCCGCATTCAAATCAAGGAATGGAAAAGTAGGGTGGATGTTGTCACCCAGTTGGGTTAAGACGCGGCTATAGTCTAAATTGTCCTGCAAGTAAGACAGATATGTATGTATATAGGTAGGTAATACAAAATTGGTTTGATCTATCTTCCTGTGCTCTAATACTAGATATGGTCACTCCATGTTTAGAAATTAGAAGCATTCGATTTCATAACAAATGTAAAGCCAATAAAACTGTGCTGCTTCTTGTATTGTGTCCAGTAGATTTTGTAAAAGATAGTTTCAATTAATATTATAACACTTGAAAACGTATCTACTGATTCATCTATCAATTATGATTTACACAGATTTATTTTATAGTATCATTCTTCTGTTAGAAATAGGAATGGAGGAGATTTGACTCAGTCGGGATACAATAAAAGTGATTTGGACATAGCAGTTAAAGCGAGCCTAGCAATTTCAGAAGAACAGTGAGTATTTGTTCTAAATATAAATAATTTATATTATTAGTGTCATCGTCATAATCATTGCTATCATTTAACATATGATATATTTAGTGCATTTTGCGTCATGGTGTAATCAGATGTCTCCATCCACTAAGTGCAGAAATCTCAAGTAGTATTTAGACCAATAAACCATTCTGGTGACGTTATAGTCATCGCGTTGTATTGTAAACTAAAATGTATAAGGATCTTGTCTCCTGAAACAGCGCTGTTTGAAGTTATCCTGTCCATCATTTTGAAACCTTATCAAAGTCTACAACTTAAACAGCAAGATTGTGGTGAACCACGTTGTGATCTCCCACAAATTCGACGCTAGCCTACATATTTGACAGGGTTGTTTGGAATGCCATATATTAGTCATGGTATTGCACTCACATGTTAATCAATAATTAGTTATTCTGTGACATACCACCACTTAATGTATGGTCTCATGAGAAGTGACTTTGTAAAACCATTAGTCAAACTGACTTATAAAGGTCTTTAACACAGAGGCCGTTTTCTTCCTTCACGGTAATGTTTGAGCTTTTATATTATTAAAAGGCATGCGTTTTCTCGATCTATATGAGCTTATTCTTTTACAAGGCAAAGTTATGGAGGCGAAGACACTCATTCCGAACATAGGGTCTCAGAATTGGATATCCGAACTTCTAAAATATCAGAAAGGTTAGTTGTCAGAAGATGTTTATTCATGGTCTAACGCTATTGTAATTAACAATAAATAACATATTACTGTCAGTTGAATACCATAACGTAACCGTCGTTTCACTTAAATTCATCCAAGAAAGAAAAAATGCATTATTTTTCTCACAATTTATAATTTTATCATAAACTTTGAGCCTTTGAGGCAATTTCACGTCATTCATATTTATCCGCGCCGTGCCCGCTCTGTCTAAAACATTTACACATACCTTTAATCTCCAACCTTTATCTCCTCCTTTGAAATATCACAGCGCAATTTAAGTGATATCCAAAGAGGAGACTTTGACTTCTCTATGGCTTACTATGCGCATACCTTGGTCTCTAATCATAAGGCTCCCATGGACGTTCCTGCGTTTTGCCTACAACACTGTTTATAAATTGCAGACACCCCAATGGAGGCTCGATATCGACCCCGGTGTCATCCTTTGTCCGACGGATCGTGTAATGTCGCATGTCAGGACCATTTCTATGGCGGCAACATCAAGCTACCTGGACTACATCCTGCAGCAAAATAAGCAAGTTAGCTATAACCATACATGATAGCCCTTGTTACCAATCTGGACTTTTCATCAACTATGAAAATTCCGACTTAGTAGCATCTAAACAATTCGTTCACCTCGGTATGGCCCTCAATACACATGCACCATATTTTGTCTCCCTCAGGATCAGACATTGAAACGACTCATGCTAGCGCCCTTCTTTCGAGGAATTCTAGCTGCACGTGATTGCTCCACGTAGGCAGCGGACATCATGGTCCTAGGTCGACTTCTACTCACTTGCTACTTCTTTTTCTGCACGAATGGGGTCCATATGTTTGTCTATATATGGTCATCTTTAAAGCTGCACCCAATTGCGACATATGTGGCGAAATTGGGAACCAACTTACATGGCCCACAGCGGTAATGCATCTACGAGTCGACATGCTCGAGATTACAGTCTGTGCCGATGCAAACACCAAACACTAGGGAGCCCGCCCACTACCATCATTGTGGGACGCAATGGTGATTGATCTTCAACAACAAGGAGGACCCCAGTCCCCAGACCTTGCGTAATGTTGTGAGACTTTTTAAAGTGGTATTTTCATTAACAAGCCATATATATTCACCATACCTCTGGACCTCTTAACGAAATGATCGATCCTTCCCCACGAACAATCTAATTGTGCAGAAGAAATGGTCTCTCCATCCCTAGGTTTTCACACCGATCTGTATCCGATGGGACCGACGTTTGGTGGGTCTGTTTGCGACATATGGGAATGCCAAATCCTCATCCTTACTCTCCCATCTCGGACTCGAGAGTTTGGGCAGTAGTGCCTTATCGCTGGATTGGACCAACCGGAGCTCATACACTAATCCCCAACACCTATGTTTCCAAAGTGGTACAAAAAGCAAGGGGAATCTGCACGTTGCCTCACCCTCATTGCAGCACTCTGTCGATAGTAGTTGTGGATTAAGCATCTCATCATGCATACGAAACTCCGCGGTAATCGTGTTTTCCTTCATCTGTCTATTCATATGACCACAACGGAAGTTGTTTCATCCTTGTCCGGATCCCCAAACCTGCACATCTGGATCATCTTAATCAAGCCCTCATAATTAAACTTTGTTGCCACCAGTCGTTGTGGGAATCGGATAGGCGCGACGGCCCTCAACTCCGAAATTATATTAAGTCAATGACACAGTTACATCCAGTGATGGGCAAACGAAAATATCTTACTTTTGCAGCCATCGATACCGCAGAACTTCCTCATCTGCCTCATCGAAGAATGCATGTTGGATCCGAGTACGATCCAAGCTTAACGCTCCACGATCGTAGACACCTTTCATCATCATCAATGAGAAGATATTATATAAAACTAGGAGTTATCTGACCTTTATAAAACAACTTTGATGAGAAGTTGTTAAAATTATTTGTCCTAAAATAATTTGACTTTGGTTACAAGATAGTATACACGTGTTCACTATTTCTAAGTAAAACTATAACGTGTACCAATATACAGAATGTTTTATCTCACGAATCAAGTTTGCAAAATAGTTTAAATGATATGCAAAACATATGAACATTTCTTATCCAGCACTGCAGAAGAGGGGCTTTTGCTTTTCACTCAGCGGCTCTATGTGCCGATATTTTATTATCTGCATCAAACTTGCATAAATTTGTTTCTGTGCTTATACTGTTTTCTTTTCCTGCTGTTTAAGAGACGATATAACATATACAGTCTGTTGCTAACTAAATAGACTAAATACACCACCTGGGAACAGATTCATTACCAAAAATATACTGTTTGCTGCTGAATAAATACATTTGGAACACCTTGATTACATAATATATACAGTTTGTTGCTAAAGACGCTCATTTGGGAATAGTTTGATTACAAAGAAAATAGTTTGTTGTTAAATAAATACTTGTGGAAACAGTTTGTTGACATAAAATACGCCACTTGCTGCTCAACGATTACATTTTACATTTGTGAACAGCTTGATTACACGTTTTAAAATATGCAAATGTACTCGCATACATTGTCAAAACCATACATCGACAAAGTAAAAAGCATTATCGACCAATAAAGTTAGTTAACTGATTTTATTCCCAGCTGTTAGTTGTAACCTAGTCCTTCTAGAAATACAAAGATTTAGCATATCCAGTGCGCATGATTTTTAAGTTCACATATCCGCCCTGGTCCTGTTTTCTGTTCCATAATTAATGATAAAGATTCAGACTTTGGCATTACATAGCATAAGACTAGGGTGGCTGGAAGTGAGATTTTAAATAAGTTGGTGGAGAGGGTTGAGGCGGTCACTGTTGAGGACAACTCCTGGGACATTTCCTACACAACAGCAGATATTGTCTTACTTCGCTCTTGGTGTTTTACTCTTTACCGCACCACCATGCTCATAAATATTTAAATATCATACGCCTGGTTTAAAATGCGCAAAGCCCAGTAATTAGTATGTACCATATACGTCTTGCTTTTGTCCCTCTTATCTGTTTTTACTAATTTAAATAGCATTCGCAGCGAAAGAATTGCACTAAAATTTACAATACGTTTTGATATCGCATTATACGCCACTTTCGCCAGTATGACTTTAAATCACGGAGCTTGTATATAAAATCTTTTCAACAAAATGTTTTTTTCAGATCGTCCTTACAACCTTTAGACAGTCTTCGATGGATGCGAAATAAGTATTCAAGGAGACATCACAGGTGTGATAATACAATGCATATCGAAAGCTGTTGGTTTAACTCTATCACATACCTGACCGCTATTAGTGTAGTGTTATATTTGTTTGAAACACTGCAACATAACACTTTCCATAGCCACATTGCAAAGTCAATTAATAATGCAAATTCCATAACAGTATGTTTATTAACATACATTTAAGTGTGGCAAACATTTATATATATATCCTTTTGAAATTGAAGCCTAGAGGAAGAAATGAATGATAATAACTCGTGTTCAAATAATGACAAATATACATTATTAATTGAATCGCCGTTTTTCTTTTCATTTTCTTGGCAACTTTTACTTGCTCAGCGCGTATAAAGATAAGGCATGAAATCTTTTCACTTAGTTCAGTAAGGACGAGTGAGATTGGAGGAATTTTGCTTCTTATTATTGTTTTGCTGTTTTCTATCAATGAGCTTCTCTTTTGAGTATGTATGTATGTATGTATGTATGTATGTATGTATGTATGTATGTATGTATGTATGTATGTATGTATGTATGTATGTATGTATGTGAAGAACGCATTTAAAGGTCAGAATGGCATATTAATAAATCATTTCTAGGTCAGAGGTGCATCTGAATCTTTCTTTGTCAGGTCAGTGGTGCACCTAGAGTGGAATTTGGCCTCTTATATGCACGCTTACAATGAATATCAGTATTTGACGTAAGAGAAAAGCAAAATATTGCATCTGTAATTCTAGAGAGGAGAAAGGAAACAAACTTACTGATCGAAAAGATTGAAAATTCTAAATAATTGAAATGAAAATAGAACTAAAAAATAAGGTATTTTACGAGAGGAAACTTTCAGAATAATTAGTATAAAAATTTAAGTCCTTAAGAGCTCTGATAAGATCTTGAATTGAACACATAAATGTATTGAACCATTTTATGCAGTTTGGTTTCGGATAAATGTCTTTAAAGGATAAACCTCTTTCCAATATGAAGAAATAATATTGTTTCATGTCCCTTTGAGGCATGCAGATCTGGTTGTAACAATCAAGTTGATAGTTTTGGTAATAGTTAAACATCTCAAGCATGAACATGACTTGTTTTTATAATAGTTAGACATGCTAAGCACGACCATGACCGGTTTTTATAATAGTCAGACATGCTAAGCACGAACATGACCGGCTTTTATAATAGACACGCTATGCATGACCGGTTTTTAGAATAGTTAGTCATGCTAAGGACGATTATGACTTTTTTGTATAATAGTTAGGCATGCTAAGATGAACATGACCGGCTTTTATAATAGTTAGACATGCTAAGCACGAACATGACTTTTTTGTATAATAATTAGGCATGATAAGATGAACATGACCGGTTTTTATAATAGTCAGACATGCTAAGCACGAACATGACCGGCTTTTATAATAGACACGCTATGCATGACCGGTTTTTAGAATAGTTAGGCATGCTAAGGACGATTATGACTTTTTTGTATAATAGTTAGGCATGATAAGATCAACATGACCGGCTTTTATAATAATTAGACATGATAAGATCAACATTACCGGTTTTGATAATAGTTAGACATGATAAGATCAACATTACCGGTTTTGATAATAGTTAGACATGCTAAACATGAACATAACGGGTTTTTATAATTGTTAAGCATGCTAAGCACGAATATGATTGTTCTTCGCCGCATTCAAATCAAGGAATGGGAAAGTAGAGTGGATGTTGTCACCCAGTTGGGTTAAGACGCGGCTATAGTCTAAATTGTCCTGCAAGGAAGACAGATATGTATGTATGTAGGTAGGTAATACAAAATTGGTTTGATCTGTCTTCCAGTGCTTTAATACTAGATATGGTCACTTTAAGTTTAGAAATTACAAGTATTCGATTTCATAACAGTAGAATTTGTAAAAGTTAGTTTCAATTAATATTATAACACGTGAAATCGTATCTACTGATTCATCTATCAATTATGACTTACACAGCTTTATTTTATAGTATCATTCTTCTGTTAGAAATAGGAATGGAGGAGATTTGACTCAGTCGGGATACAATAAAAGTGATTTGGACATAGCAGTTAAAGCGAGCCTAGCAATTTCAGAAGAACAGTGAGTATTTGTTCTAAATATAAATAATTTATATTATTAGTGTCATCGTCATAATCATTGCTATCATTTAACATATGATATATTTAGTGCATTTTGCGTCATGGTGTAATCAGATGTCTCCATCCACTAAGTGCAGAAATCTCAAGTAGTATTTAGACCAATAAAACATTCTGGTGACGTTGTAGTCATCGCGTTGTATTGTAAACTAAAATGTATAAGGATCTTGTCTCCTGAAACAGCGCTGTTTGAAGTTATCCTGTCCATCATTTTGAAACCTTATCAAAGTCTACAACTTAAACAGCAAGATTGTGGTGAACCACGTTGTGATCTCCCACAAATTCGACGCTAGCCTACATATTTGACAGGGTTGTTTGGAATGCCGTATATTAGTCATGGTATTGCACTCACATGTTAATAAATAATTATTTATTCTGTGACATACCACCACTTAATGTATGGTCTCATGAGAAGTGACTTTGTAAATCTATTAGTGAAACTGACTTATAAAGGTCTTTAACACAGAGGCCATTTTCTTCCTTCACGGTAATGTTTGAGCTTTTATATTATTTAAAGACATGCGTTTTCTCGATCTGTATGAGCTTATTCTTTTTCAAGGCAAAGATATGGGGGCGAAGACACTCATTCCGTACAAAGGGTCTCAGAATTGGATTTCCAAACTTCTAAAATAGCAGACGGGTTAGTTGTCAGAAGATGTTTATTCTTGATCAAACGCTATTCTAATTAACAATAGACAACATATTACTGTCAGTTGAATACCATAACGTAACCATCGTTTCACTTAAATTCATCAAAGAAAGAAAAATGCATTATTTTTCTCACAATTTAAATTTTTTTCATAAACTTTGAGCATTTGAGGCAATTTCACGTCATTTATATTTATCCGAACCGTGCCCGTTCTGTCTAAAACATTTACACACACCTTTAATCTCCAACCTTTATCTCCTCCTTTGAAATATCACAGCGCAATTTAAGTGATATCCAAAGAGGAGACTTTGACTTCTCTTTGGCTTAGTATGTGCATACCTTGGTCTCTAATCATAAGGCTCCCATGGACGTTCCTGCGTTTTGCCTACAACACTGTTTATAAATTGCAGACACCCCAATGGAGGCTCGATATCGACCCCGGTGTCATCCTTTGTCCGACGGATCGTGTAATGTCGCATGTCAGGACCATTTCTATGGCGGCAACATCAAGCTACCTGGACTACATCCTTCAGCAAAATAAGCACGTTAGCTATAACCAGACATGATAGCCCTTGTTACCAATCTGGACTTTTCATCAACTAGGAAAATACCGACTTAGTAGCATCTACACAATTCGTTCACCTCGGTATGGCCCTCAATACACATGCACTATATTTTGTCTCCCTCAGGATCAGACATTCAAACGACTCATGCTAGCGCCTTTCTTTCGAGGAATTCTAGCCGCACGTGATTGCTCCACGTAGGCAGTGGACATCATGGTCCTAGGTCGACTTCTACTCACTTACTACTTCTTTTTCTGCACGAATGGGGTCCATATGTTTGTCTATACGGTCATCTTTAAAGATGCACCCAACTGCGACATATGTGGCGAGATTGGGAACAAACTAACTTGGCCCACAGCGGTAATGCATCTACGAGTCGACATGCTCGAGATTACAGTCTGTGCCGATGCAAACACTAAACACTAGGGAGATCGCCGACTACCATCATTGTGGGACGCAATGGTGATTTTATCTTGAACAACAAGGTGGACTTCAGTCCCCAGACCTTGCGTCATGGTGTGAGACTTTTTAAAGTGGTATTGTCATTAAAAAGCTATATAGATTCACCATATCTCAGGACTTCTTAGCGAAATGACCGATCCTTCCCCACGAACAATCTAATTGTACAGAAGAAATGGTCTCTCCATCCGTCGGTTTTATGGGACTAAAGTTTGGTGGGCCTGTTTGCGACAAATGGGAATGCCAAATCCTCATCCTTACTCTCCCATCTCGAACTCGAGAGGTTGGGCAGTAGTGCCTTATCGCTGGATGGGACCAACCGGAGCTCATACACTGATCCCCAACACCTATGTTTCCAAAGTGGTACAAAAAGCAAGGGAATCAGCACGTTGCCTCACCCTCATCGCACTACTCTGTCGATAGCAGTTGTGGATTAAGCATCTCATCATGCATACGAAACCCCGCGTAAATCGTCTTTTCCTTCATTTATTTATTCATATGACCACAACGAAAGTTGTTTCATCCTTGTCTGGAGCCCCTAACCTTCACATCTGGATCATCTTAATCAGGCCCTCATAATTAAACTTTATTGCCACCAGTCGTTGTGAAAATCGGATAGGCGTGACGGCCCTCAACTCCGAAATTATATTAAGTCAATGGCTCATTTACATCCAGTGGTTCGCAAACGAAGAGATCTTACCTTTTTAGCCATCGATACCGCACGACTTCCTCATCTGGCTCATCGATGAGAGGAAGTTGGCGCCGAATACGATCCAAGCTTAACGCTCCACGATCGCAGATACCTTTCATCATCATCAGTGAGAAGATATTATATAAAACTAGGAGTTACCTGACCTTTATAAAACGACTTTGATGAGACAATTATTTGTCTGAAAATAATTTGTCTTTAGTTACAAGATAGTATACACGTGTTCACTATTTCTAAGTAAAACTATAACGTGTACCAATATACAGAATGTTTTATCTCACGAATCAAGTTTGCAAAATAGTTTAAATGATATGCAAAATATATGAACATATATTTTCCAGCACTGCAGAAGTGGGGCTTTTGCTTTTCACTCAGCGGCTCTATGTGCCGATATTTTATTATCTGCATCAATCTTGCATAAATTTGTTTCTGTGCTTATACTGTTTTCTTTTCCTGCTGTTTAAGAGACGATATCACATATACAGTCTGTTGCTAACTAAATAGACTAAATACACCATCTGGGAACAGATTCATTACCAAAAATATACTGTTTGCTGCTAAATAAATACATTTGGAACACCTTGATTACATAATATATACAGTTTGTTGCTAAATACGCTCATTTGGTAATAGTTTGATTACAACGAAAATGGTTTGTTGTTAAATAAATACTTGTGGAAACAGTTTGTTTACATAAAATACGCCGCTTGTTGCTCAACGACTACATTTGAGAACACTTTGATTACACGTTTTAAAATATGCAAATGTACTCGCATACATAGTTAAAACCTTACATCGACACGGTAAACAGCATTATCAGAACCATAAAGTTATTTAACTGATTTTATTCCCAGCTGTTAGTTGTAACCTAGTCCTTCTAGAAATACAAAGATTTAGCATATCCAGTGCGCATGAATTTTAAGTTCACATATTCTCTCTTGTCCTGTTTTCTGTTCCATAATTAATGGTAAAGATTCAGACTTTGGTAGTACATAGCATAAGACTAGGGTGGCTGGAGGTGAGATTTTAAGAAAGTTGGTGGAGAGGGTTGAGGCAGTCACTCTTGTGGAGAACCCCTGGGATATTTCCTACACAAGAGCAGATATTGTCTTACTTCGCTCTTGGTGTTTTACTTTTTACCGTACCACCATGCTCATAAATATTTAAATAGCATACGCCTGATTTGAAACTGCGCAAAGCCCAGTAATTAGTATGTATCATAAACGTCTTGCTTTTGTCCCTCTTATTTGTTTTTACTAATTTAAATAGCATTCGCAGCGAAAGAATTGCACTAAAATTTACAATACGTTTTGATATCGCATTATACGCCAGTTTCGCCAGGATGGCTTTAAATCACTGAGCTTGAATGTAAATTTTTTTCAACAAAATGTTTTTTTTTTCAGATCGTCCTTACAACCTTTAGACAGTCTTCGATGGATGCGAAATAAGTATTCAAGGAGACATCACAGGTGTGATAATACAATGCATATCGAAAGCTGTTGGTTTAACTCTATCACATACCTGACCGCTATTAGTGTAGTGTTATATTTGTTTGAAACACTGCAACATAACACTTTACATAGCCACATTGCAAAGTCAATTAATAATGCAAATTCCATAACAGTATGTTTATTAACATACATTTAAGTGTTGCAAAAATTTATATATATATCCTTTTGAAATTGAAGCCTAGAGGAAGAAATGAATGATAATAACTCGTGTTCAAATAATGACAAATATACATTGTTAATTGAACCGCCTCTTTTCTTTTTTGTGTGTGTGCGTGCATGCGTTCGAGTGTGTGTACGTACGCATGCATGCATTCTTGCATGTATGTATGTATGTATGTATGTATGTATGTATGTATGTATGTATGTATGTATGTGAAGAACGCATTTAAAGGTCAGAATGGCATCTGAATAACTCTTTTCTAGGACAGAGGTGCATCTGAATCTTTCTTTGTCAGGTCAGTGGTGCACCTAGAGTGGAATTTGGCCTCTTAGATGCACGCTTACAATGAATATCAGTATTTGACGTAAGAAAAAGCAAAATGTATCATCTACAATTCTAGAGAGGAGAAAGGAAACAAACTCACTGATTGAAAGGACTGAAATTTCTAAATAAATGAAGTGAAGATAGAACTTCAAAATAAGGTATTTTACGAGAGGAAACTTTCAGAATAATTCGTATTAAAATTTAAGTCTTTAATAGCTCTGATAAACTTTAATTGAACAAAAAATGTATTGAACAATTTTAATATGCAGTTTGTTTTCTGGTAAATGTCTTAAAATGAAAAACCTCTTTCCAATATAAAGACATACTATTGTTTCATGTCCCTTTGAGGCATGCAGATCTGGTTGTAACAATCAAGTTGATAGTTTTGGTAAGAGTTAAGCATCTCAAGCATGGACATGACTTGTTTCTATAATAGTCAGACATGCTAACCACGACCATGACCGGTTTTTATAATAGTCAGACATGCTAAGCACGAACATGACCGGCTTTTATAATAGACACGCTATGCATGACCGGTTTTTATAATAGTTAGTCATGCTAAAATGAACACGACCGGCTTTTATAACAGTTAGACATGCTAATCATGAACATTGCCGGTTTTTATAATAGCTAGACATGCTAAAGATAAGGCATGAAATCTTTTCACTCTGTTGAGTTAAGACGACTTAGATTTGTGGAATTTGCATCTTATTTTTGTTTTGCTGTTTTCTAATAATGCGCTTCTCTTTTGAGTATGTATGTATGTATGTATGTATGTATGTATGTATGTATGTATGTATGTATGTATGTGAAGAACGCATTTTAAGGTCAGAGTGGCATATTAATAACTCTTTTCCAGGTTAGTAGTGCATTTGAATCTATCTTTGTCAGGTCAATGGTGCACATTGAGTGGAATTTGACCTCTTTGATGCCCGCTTACAATGAATATCAGTATTTGACGTAAGAGAAAAGCAAAATTTAGCATCTGCAATTCTAGGTTGGAGTATGGAAACAAACTCACTGATTGGATAGATTGGAAATTCTAAATAAATGAAATGAAGACAGAACTTCAACATAATCTATTTTACGAGAGGAAACTAGAATAATTAGTATAAAAATGTTAGTCTTTAATAACGTTACTAAGATCTTTAATTGAACAAAAAATGTATTTAACCATTCTATGCAAATTGTTTTCGGATAAATGTCTTGAAAAGCAAAACCTCTTTCCAATATAAAGACATACTATTGTTTCATGTCCCTTTGAGGCATGCAGATCTGGTTGTAACAATCAAGTTGATAGTTTTGGTAATAGTTAAGCATCTCAAGCATGAACATGACTTGTTTTTATAATAGTTAGACATGCTAAGCACGACCATGACCGGTTTTTATAATAGTCAGACATGCTAAGCATGAACATGACCGGCTTTTATAATAGACACGCTATGCATGACCGGTTTTTATAATAGTTAGGCATGCTAAGGACGATTATGACTTCTTTGTATAATAGATGGGCATGCCAAGATAAACATGACCGGTTTTTATAATAGTTAGACCTGTCAAGCATAAACTTGACATGCTTTAATAATAGTCAGATGTGTAAAGCACGAACATGACCGGCTTTTATAACAGACACGCTAAGCATAACCTTTTTGTATAATAGTTAGGCGTGCTAAGATGAATAGGAGCGGCTTCTATGAAAGTTATGTTAGATGAACATAACCGGTTTCTACAACTGTCTACCGGTTTCTACAACTGTCAGGCTTGCTTAAATATGACCGATTTTTAGCATAGTTATGCATGCTAATCACAAGCATGCTAATCACAAGCATGACCGATTGTTATAATATTTAGACATGTAAAGCACAAAACATGACCGATTTTTGTAATTGTTAAGCGTGCTAAGCACGAATATAACTGGTGTGTATAATAGTTAGGCGTGCTAAGCACGAACATAACCGCATTGTACAACAGTTAGGCGTGCAAAACATGAACATGGACCGATATTTATGGTAGTTAGACTAGCTGAGCACGAACATAACCGGTTTGTACAACAGGTAGGCATGGTAAGCATAAAAATGACCGATTTGTATAATAGTTAGACATGTAAAGCATGAACATGACCGATTTTTATAATAGTTTGGCATGCTCAGTACAAACATGACCTGTTTTTACAACGGACACGCTAAGCACGAACATGAAAGGTTTATATATTTAGTTATGCATGCTAAGCACGAACATGACCGGTTTTAATAATAGTTAGGCCTGCTATGCATGAACATTACCGGTTTGTATAATAGTTTGACATGCGAAGCATGTACAGGACCTGTTTTTATAATAGTTAGACACGCTAAGCACGAACATGACCTGTGATTATAACAGTTAGGCATGCTAAGCACGAACATTACAGTTTTCATAATAGTTTGAAACGCTAAGCACGAACATGACCTGTTTGTATAATAGTTAGACATAATAAGATCAACATGACCGGTTTGTAGAATAGTTAAACATGCTAAGCGTGAAATGACCGGTTTTTATAACATTTAGGCATGCTAAGTATGAACAGAACCGGTTTTTATAACAGTTAGACATGCTAAGCACGAATATGACCGGTTTTAATACTAGTTGGGCATGCGAAGCCCGCACATGACCGGTTTTCATAATAGTTAGTCATGCTTTGCACGAAAATAATCGGTATTTATAATTGTTAAGCATGCTAAGCACGTACATGATTGTTCTTCGCCGCATTCAAAGTAAGGAACGTTAAAGTAGGGTGGATGTTGTCACTCAGTTGGGTCAAGACGCGGTTGTAGTCTAAATTGTCCTGTATGGAAGACAAACGTATATATATATAGATATGTATGTATGTATGTAGGTAGGTAGGTAGGTAGGTAGGTAGGTAGGCAGGCAGGCAGGCAGGTAGGTTGGTAGGTAGGTAGGTTGGTAGGTAGGTAGGTAGGTAGATAGGTTGGTTGTAGGTAGGTAGGTAAAACAAAATTGGTTTGATCTATCTTCCAGTGCTCAAATACTATATATGGTCACTCCATGTTAAAATATTAGAAGCATTCGATTTCATAACAAATGTAATGCCAATAAAACTGTATTGCTTCTTGTATTGTGCCCAGTAGATTTTGTAAAAGTTAGTTTCAATTAATAATTATAAGACGTGAAAATGTATCTACTGTTTCATCTATCAAGTATGATTCACACAGCTTTATTTTATAGTGTCATTCTTCTGTTGGACTTCCGGAAAGATGGCCGCCATCGCTTAACTGCTCGAGAAAGGCTCGTCCGATTTTGTGCTATTTTTATGATATTTATGCTTGTTGTCTATCTTCGTCTGCATTATTGTGTTTCATCATGCATTAGCTGTTCCGTTCAAATGTATTAATTCATCTCCTTGTTTTGGAAACGAGAAGAATTAGAATTTTTCTCAGCTGTTTTGTTCCCCTGTTAAGACGTCTTTTGTTTTGGAATAAACCGCCGTCACATGACCGCTTACAATATGACGGAACCTCATTAATTGGATTTAATGACCACACCTTGGTTCTAGATACTACATTGTGCTCAAGACTGAACGAACTTGGAATACATTCATCATTACTTAAATGTAAACGGAAGTGAAAAAAAGAAACGTTATTTCAAAGCTGATCGGCGTAGAACAAGAAGAAGAATTCCAATTATCTCCCTGTCGCCCTTAACAGATAAACAATTTATAACTTCTGCAATTAATTTTAATAACCTGGTTCAAATTCCTCTTAAGTCGTCAACCGTTGTGTCAACTATCCCAGGGATACCACTACATACTGCATTATTCAACGCTCAATCAGTAGGGTCACCGGAAGAGCGCACATGAATTGCTAATTTTCATCAACGACCAGAATATCGACGTCATCTTCCTGACAGAAACATGGTTACGATCGTCAGGTGATGAACCTAAGTGTGCGGATTTAACACCCAGCTATTACTTCATCAAGTCGTTCCCCCGCAACTCTCGCGGAGGTGGAATTGCTGTAATTACAAATTACCTTAAGTACCACACAGCCTTCAATTTCTCCCACACATTGTTTGAACTAGTCCAAACAACGCTCACACTAGAACAAAGGTCAGTCCATTTTTTCTGTCTCTACTGCCCTCCTCCTAGTAGAAAAAACAAGCTGACTGCATCTCTCTTTTTGGAGCAGTTTACAAATCATCTGTAGTATGGAAATTCGATAGGTAGTAACCTAATTATTATTGGAGATTTAAACTTTCACTTTGACTGTCCTTGAAAACCATACACGTCCAAATCATAGATTCCATTCATGTTTTCAATCTTAAACAGTCAGTTAACCAACCCACCCATAAACTTGGTCACATTTTATCTAGTTTCATATTATGCAATCCACCCTTGTATTCCACGAACTTGCATCGGATCACCTCTGCATTGTATGCCATCTCGACGTATCAGTCCCTAACCCTCCACCTCTATTTGCTACAAGAGAAACCTCCGTATAATAAATAGAACCAAATTCATGCATGACATCCAAGAAAACCTAACAACTTTCTTACATTCAACAGCGGAAACACTTGATAACTGCCTGCGTTCATTGCTTCAAAAACATGCCTCAGCCAGCAAATGTAGAGTATCAATTAAAAAAAAGTGTTCTCCATGGTAAAGCAGTGTTAGGGACCAGCTTCGCACTGCTAAAAGACATCGCTGAAAACCAGAGAGGATTTGGCTTTCCACCACACTCACTATTGATAAACAAATCAATGAAGCCGTTTAGAAGAACGTTACAAACATAGTCCATTTAGCCAAATTATCAGACTACAGTACTAAGATCACGGAGAGTTCCAGCTGCAAAGAGCTCTTCGAGATAACTAACAAACTAATGTAAAGGAGCAAATGTACACCACTTCCAACAACCTTCTCTCCACCAGACCTTCCGGACCAATTGGAATATTTCTTCCGTGACAAAGTACAAACCATTAGAGATTCGCTTGACAGCACAATTTCAACTGACTCGTCACCATACAGTCATGATGCAGAATTCAGCGACTACAATTAGGAGCATTTGAACCTGTTTCTTTTTAGTACGGAGAATGCACCAGTCATGTGAACTTGATCCAATTCCGACATCACTGTTGCTTGAGTGCTTAGACCCAATATTGCCTTCACTAACTGATGTTATTAATATCTCTATCTCATCGTGGGAATTCCCATCATTTTTCAAAACTGCCATCGTAATGCCACTGCTGTAGAAACCAGCACTGGACCATAACGATTTAAAGAACTACCGCCCAGTTTCTAATCTCCCATTCATATAAAAAAATCTTAGAAAAGGTTGTTCTAACCCAACTTGTATCTCATTTGAATTCAAGCAGTCTTTTTAGCAATGCATATCGCCCTTGACACAGTACGGAAACTACTCTTCTGAAAGTATTGAATAACTGAATAACATAGTGGAAAGATTACAGTCCTAACTCTCCTGGATTTATCTGAAGCATTTGACACAATAGACCATGATATATTACTTCACCGTCTCCAGCATGTATTTGGCATTCAGAATGTAGCCTTACAGTGGTTTAAGTCCTACCTAGTCAACAAGACACAAATTAAATCTGCAAATGGAATACACTCAAGCCCAGTTGACGTATGTTGTGGAGTTCCACAGGGATCTGTTCGTGGACCTGTTCTCTTCATTATGTACACTCAGCCGCTCTCAAGTGTCATAGGTCATCACCCAGTGTCGCACCAATTGTATGCTGATGACACCCAAATATACAAGTCTAGCCACCCAACTGAAGTTGATGCTACCATCCATGGAGTAGAGAGGTGCATTTCTGATGTGAAATCATGGATGACATGTAACAAGCTGCAGATGAATGATGATAAAACTGAGGCCATTCTGATCACAACTCAAAGACTTTCTCTTTCACATCCTTTACCTCAGACAATAAATATCTTTAACGCCAACATTAAATTCTCACAGTCAGTACAAAACCTAGGCGTTACTCTAGACAGTACTCTCACATTGCAACAACATGTCTTAAACATATGCAAAGCTGCATACCTTGAACCGAGACGCATCAGTTCCATTCGTAAATATCTTTCAGTTGATGCCACTAAAACACTTGTGTTCATTAGTACTTTCAAGACTGGACTATTGTAACACAATTCTGTCTGGTTCGTCACAATATTTACTCCAGAAACTTCAAAAAATTAAAAAACACAACTGTACGGATCATCTTTAGAGTACCTCAATCAGAGCACACTTCACCACTGCTCTGTACCCTACACTGGCGATCGATTCGATACAGAATCAAACAAAAAGTTTGTTCTCTGTGCTATGTTTCATTGACAGACTCCAGTCCAACATACCTATCCAGCCTCACCCATGTGTATACACCAGCTAGATACTTACGCTCTTCTTCTGATAATCGTATACTCATTGTTCCCATGGTGAAAACAAAGTCATATGGACAACGTTCGTTTGCATATCAGGGCCCGCCGACGAAGAACGAATTGCCCATTGAAATTAGACACAAAGACACAGTGGTCCCTTTTAAGAGCGCTTTTAAAACTCACCTGTTTCGACTGCAGGGAAAAACTTAGAGACCTAATCGTGGTTTGTACCTTAAATGTTTTCAGCATGTTTTTATGGTTTCCAATTTCATTGTTTTTTTCCTTTGTTTTCCGTAGTGTAGTCATATCATTACTGATGGTGTAAAGCGCATAGAGCTTCGAAAGTTTAGGCGCTATACAAAGTCCTCATTATTATTATTATTATTATTATTACTATTATTATTATTATTATTATTATTATTATTATTATTATTATTATTATTATTATTATTAAATAGGAATGGAGAAGATTTGACTCAGTCGGGACACTATAAAAGTGACTTGGAAATAGCAGTTAAAGCGAGCCAAGCAATTTCAGAAGAACAGTGAGTATCTGTTCTAAAAATAAATCAATTATATTATTAGAGTCATCGTCATAATCATTGCTATCATTTATTGATATATTTAGTGCTTTTTATGTCATGGTGTAACCAGATGCCTCCATCCACTAAGTGCAGAAATCTCAAGTAGTATTTAGACCAATGAAACATTCTGGTGACGTTATAGTCATCGCGTTGTATTGTAAACTAAAATGCATAAGGATCTTGTCTCCTGAAACAGCGCTGTTTGAAGTTATCCTGTCCATCATTTTGAAACCTTATCAAAGTCTACAACTTAAACAGCAAGATTGTGGTGAACCACGTTGTGATCTCCCACAAATTCGACGCTAGCTTAAATATTTGACAGGGTTTGTTTGGAATGCCATATATTAGGAGCATAGTAAACATGATCTCCATGACTCATTCAAGGATAATAATCCATATATTTATCCTTCAGTCAGAAAAAGGTCAATAACGTTGTTTCCAAAACTGTCATTGATTTTCGAAAGGGTCAGTTATTCCGTTTTACATTATCCAAAACATATGATGAAATTTATAAATGCAATTAGCTAACAACCTTTTCAAATTAAATATACATAACATAAATCAAGCATCATCCACATATCGTAAGTATTTACTCTGTCGTATAATATACATGCTTCATTTTCAAAATACACATAGCTTAATATACTTAGGTCCGTGTAAATGTTTTACACAGTAGGGGCGCGGAGCGGATAAATATAAATGACGTGAAATTGCCTCAAAGGATCAAGGTTTATGAAAAAATTATAAATTGTGAGAAAAATAATGCATTTTTTCTTTCTTGGATGAATTAAAGTGAAACGATGGTTACTTTATGGTATTCAACTGACAGTACTATGTTTTGTATTGTAAATTACAATAGCGTTTGATCAAGAATAAACATCTTCTGACAACTAACCTTTCTGATATTTTAGCAGTTCGGATATCCAACTCTGACAAACTGTGTTCGGAATGATTGTCTTCGCCTCCATAACTTTGCCTTGAAATAGAATAAGGTCATATAGCTCGAGAAAACGCATACCTGTCATAAATAAAAAAGCTCAAACATTACCGTGAAGTAAGAAAACATCCTCTGTGTCAAATATTCTTCAGTTTGACAAATGGTTATATAAGGTCACTTCACATGAGACCATACATTAAGTGGTGGTATTTCACAGACTTACTAATTATATATATATATATATATATATATATATATATATATATATATATATATTATAGACCCTCTATTGTGCCCAGTATTTCATTTGGGCTTGAGCTTGTTTAATTCAAATTAGGTTTTCGCTGCAAATTCAAAGGGTTCAACTAAAATAATATAAATAATATTCATGGCACGTAATCAAGTAACCCATTGTAATCAAGTATATGGATTCATAGTTAATTCAGATAAGGATTGTTGGCACATCATTACTTTTCAGATCATCAAACCACATCAACACTTTCACCGTTGGATTTAGTTTAGAATACCACTAAACTTTATTGAAAACTCAAATCGTTAGGACTTATGTTCTTAATTTTTAATACAGTAAGTGATTTGTTTACATTTCGATTTTGTGCTTTAAGGAAATAAATTGCTTGTTGAATTTTATAAAACTTGTTGGTTTTCGATTTTTTTCAATTAGTTTGTTTAAGGACATAGAGCTATAACAAAAATTTGGAGGCTCATCTTATGCTGACTAATTTCTCTCAAATAATTATTTAAAAAAATAAAATCAAATAGAGACAAACAATCATACATATAATCATATTGTTATAAAGGTTATACAATTGATCAATTAAAACAAATTATACACTTTTAAATAATGTAATGATATTAAGGCCATTAGGATACAAAGTATCTAAATAATGAATTCAATAAGCGTCTTCTATTCATGTCACCAAGCGAAATATCCATGAAAGAAAAATAGAGTGATTATTGGTATTAAAGTGTGTTGAAATAGGGGAAAACTCAGGGTTTCTATAATATGTTATATGAAAGCCATACTTATTCATTCTCTTAGAAACTGTTTAAAATGTTTGTATTGCATAAACAAGAAAATGCAGTTTCGCGTTTACAATTCTAAGTAGGAGAAAAACAAGAAATGCATGGATTGGAAGGTGAACATAAATCAAATGAAGATAGTACTGTTTAAGCAATTTTGCACACACACAGTGAACTTCAAGAATTTTGATATAAAGATTTAACACAGTCTTTACCAATTCAGATAAGAACTACACATGAACGAAAACTATTACAACGATGAGACTATGCAATTTAGTTTTAGGTCATGTGTACTAAACAGCTAAATGTTTCTTTAAAATCGGATCATCTTTGTAAGTTTTTTTTAAAATCTCCTATTGAATGATTCAGATATAGATGTTAAACTCATGGTTAGTTTTATGATATTTAGGATTGTCAAGCACAAACTTGATGTTTCCTCTACATCATTTAATGCAAAGAATGGGAAAAAATAGTGTCACAATGTCACTGTATCTGGCAAAGCTCTAGTTTACAATGACCTGGAGGAAAGACTTATAAGTATGCATGTATGTAAGCGTGTAGTATGTAGCAACGTTTGATAAATGTTCCGAATGCCCAAATCCTGGATAATGGGAGCTTTGTTTTTACAAATTGCAAGCATTTGATCTGATAAAAAACACTCCTTTACAAAGTAATTCATGCCATTAAAACTATATTACTTGATGTATAGTGTATAGTAAAGTTATCAACTTTTAGCTTTAATTATTAACTTTTGTAATATGCGGAAAGATGTACTTACTGCTCTGTGTAAAAGAATGTCCTCAGATGCAGGAGGCTGCAGGTTCCAACCCAGGCCGAGTCATATAAAATCTTATAAAAGGGTACTAACATCTGCTTCTCTAGGTGCTCCGCATTAAGAGGTTAGTGTTTGGACTGGTCGATCTGGTATTAGAATAATGTGACTGGGTGGGACATCATGCTGGAAATTCTTACGACAAGACCGATTAGGACAACAAATAACCCCCAACAACAACAAACAAACCAACATAGCACTAGGGGAAACATTTATAGGACTTTATTAATTCAGATCCCACAGTAAACATTTGGAAAGACTATATTATCAAAACGTCAATAACGTTCAATTTTCAAACCTTCATGATAAGAAACATATTTCTCAGTATAGACCTTCCTTTATGTTAGCCTCTGACTAGACAAAACTCCGTGACCCTCGACATTTTGTTGACGTGCATGTGTTATAAATACATAAATAATCAGATGCTAATTTCATTAATGAGAGTTCCAAAGTGAAGTCTGTACAAGGACTGAAATTACATCAATAAAACACTGTGTTTCCTTTTGGGGCTAGAAATAAAATATAATTTTTATTATCAAACAGTAACGACCCAATAAGCAATTTCTAGACTGGTTAGCATTTATTGAAAAGTTTAGTACCGAGTATCCTATAGCGTATTTTGTCAGTCGTGTCCTCTGCAGAAATCATCCCTGGAAGAAAAATAGTTTGGGACTACGTTTTAGCTTTTTGGACGGAAGTGTTGATGACAATGTTATTTGGAATATTGACAGTTGTCAATTTGTCGCGGATGGGAATTGATAATATTGGTGACATGGCCTCATTTTCCTCAAACGATCTAAGAACATTCCCTTTTTAGTGTGTACCATTTATTATCTAGTTAAAGATGTATTATAAACTAATGCATTTATTGCATTTCATATATAATTCGTAATGATGGTAATCCGTTGAAATTTGGGTCTCGGTCTTAATTTTATCCCAAGAGTGTATATTGATGCGTAGTGAATTAAGCTTAAAATCTTCATTTTACAACATGTTGGATGTATGTTATGATTCTCAGGGACCTAACTGTATTTTGTTGGTAGTTTAAACTGATGTGATACATTTGGGTGGCAAATCTTGATTGCAAAAGTGTTACTTGTTTGGTAAAGCTTTGCCTTGATTCCAAAAGGGATACCTGATTACACAATTAATAATTGATTAATAATATGCTACTTATATACAAAAGGGTTACTTGATTACAAAAGGGTTACTTGTTTGGTAAAGCTTTGTGTTGATTACAACAGTGATACTTTATTACACAATTAATAATTGATTAATAATAGGCTACTTAACTACAAAAGGGTTACTTCAAAAGGGTTACTTCATTACAAAAGGATTACTTAATTACAAAAGGGTAACTTGATTACACAATTAATACTTGATTACAAAAGGGTTACTTAATTACAAAAAGGTTAATTGATTACAAAAGGGTTACTTAATTTAAAAATGGTTACCTAATTACAAAAGGGTTACTTGATTACACAATTAATAATTGATTACAAAAGGGTTACTTAATTTCAAAAGGGTTACCTAATTACAAAAGAGTTACTTGATTACACAATTACTAATTAATTACAAAAGGGTTATCTAATTACAAAAGGGTTATTTGATTACACAATTAATAATTGATTACAAGTGGGTTATTTAATTACAAAAGTATTACGTGATTACAAAAGGGTTACTTGATTACAATGGGTTCCTTGATTACGTGATTGACAAAAATAATTTTGAGAGAAGCAATGTTTCTTATTACTAATCAAATAGTGATGACATATTTTAATTCAATTTTTTGTATATTCATGTTAGAATTTAAATTCGATAAGCTCAGGCTTGAGCAACATTGATGAACTTTACAAAGATTAGTTTAAACATTACATGCAACAAAATTATTATATATGATTTTATTGGTTGCGAGACTATTTTACACTGAAAGTGAAACAACAAGGTCAAAGATTTGTTGACAATCATAAATAACTGAACTAAATCTTTCAATAAACTAAAGTCTCAACCATGATGTAAAGAGCCAGTGACTCGCTAGATTAAACTACCATCTGATCCATAAATAACCAATTTAACAAGTTCATTTCCAGATCCGATAAAGCTCGTAAACAACTTATAATCATGGCAAACGTCAGGTCGATACAAGCCTACATAACCCTGTGGTCAGTTGTTTTCTTGATGCATTTTGACAAATAATGGTAAACTTTACATTGACAAGGAAATTATTTACGATACATTTTTAACAACAGTTTGTAGCAAGTTAATATTTTAAAGCGTTGGTGTTTATCCATACTGAATAATGATAAAATATAATTTCATTTAAAATATAGCATTTGCATTTATCAGATGCGTTTTTATTCTCCCAGACATTACCAGCAGCAAAAGGACGAAAGTATAGAAGAAGAAGAAGAAGAAGAAGAAGAAGAAGAAGAAGAAGAAGAACAACAACAACAACAAGGCTCAGGCGAAAGGTTAGTTTTTCTCTATCTAAAAGAGTGTTTTAGTGTATGAACATGCACAATCTCATTTTTAGACAGGCGTATTTCTAAGAGCTTTCAAATAATATGCAGTTTGTGAACATTTTCCTAAAAATACTTCCTGAAGTGGTACGTTAAATTCTCACTCAACGAGCTGTGTGCACATTTGGTTTCGTCTAAGATTTAATGCAAATAAGGATTCAACGCCGATCAGATTTGGAGATGAAGCCAGGTTAACTATCAAGGCTAATCAAAGGTGAGCCGACTCTCTTTAATAATTATGGATTTGGATTATCGCTGGAAGTCGAATTGAGTTAGAACTACACTAAATGGAATCGTGAAGATAGGTTATGACACTATGCCGGTGTAAGTGTTTGTGAGTAAACCGGAGATATATTGTTCAAATACTAAACAACGCAAGCAAGGACGCCTAACTGAGGAATTTATTTGGGATGAAAATGTGATCTAATTACATGTACTTGGTACAGTAAAATTAAAGCACCAAAGTGTGTTAAGGCATTTTAGAACTAGTTTTTATCATTTTGACACAATAAAACAATGATATTATTAGTGAACAGAATAGGGTAAAATGTGCATTTACTTATATGCCCAAATCTCATTGTTTTAGCCTTAAGATTTACAAAGAATGATTCTATAATGATTCAACAATGCAAATCCAGAATTTTTTGTTGCTTTCACTCCTTCATTTGAGGAAAGGCTTTTGCCATTTAGCTGGCTATATTTATCAATATCAATTGCTGTTGAAGCACGTGATACCTGCGGTGAAAGAGCTAATAGCATCATTCACTATAGTTATTAGCTGGACAAATATTGCATTTGTACATTTGGTTGAGAAGTCATCATTATCATCATCACCCCCGATTCCCCTACCCAATGTGGCTCGTGAATATGACGCAACTAATCAAAGCAAATTTTTTGGGTTGGAAGGCGCCCCATAGCGTTGTTCATGCTGAATAGGTCTTGAATGTTATAAACATTGCATTTTTACTTGTAAACCTTTTTGAGCCATTATCCTTGTTTTCTATGTTTATTTTTGTAACTAAACTTACTCTGTACCAAAACATCAAGACTTTAATAAGGTACTGTTAAACCAATTTAGAAATACATGCTTTGTATAATCCTCGTTTTCCTGCTCTTAATTGTTAAGGCGTTTCGATATATTCTCTATTTGATGTTAGTTTGTTAATGTTCATTATCAGTTCTTTGTGCATATTAAAGTAACGCATTTTTACCGATCTATTTTCCAAAGACACGATGATGGATGTAAGTTTACAAAATCGGGTTACGATGAAGAGGTGCTAAAAAGAGCAATTGAAACAAGTTTAGCAGCATCTTTGTAAGCATAAAGCAGATAAAAAAAATGTCAGGGAACTCGCATACCTTAATGAGATGCAGGCTAACGGTTGTTTTTAATACATTAAAATACCATGATAATAAAAGAACAAACTTGTAATAAACAGATTTTCCACATAGCCAATATTTTTGGTTCGAGTAATTTGCAACTTTGATATCATTAAGCAGATCATCATCCGAATCAACCATTCCTGTACACATATGCGACAATCATATTGTATATGTTACATTTTAAAAAGACTTGTCATGAAGTCATGGATTATTTATTGTAGCTTAGTTTAATAACATTCCTTATCTTCGAACGTATGGTTCTTCATTTTGTGCTTATGGTTTGTCTTTTTTGGGGGTTTTTTTGAGGGGGAGGAGACAATGAAAGAGACTCGATGAGATCTGGATATGATCAACTAAAGACAGAAACCTTCTCTACAGAAACTGATATGTGTGTCTTAGAAACGTTTTAGTGCTTCACGTTTAACGCCGTGATTTCATATTTAATACTACAGAATGGCAAAAATTTCACATTATACATTAAACAATATGGCAAAGCTGCCACCATGAATCCAAACCCTCTTGACCTGTCACTTAAACTGAAATGTTTTGAGATAAATTTGGTAATACATCCAGTATCATTGCCGTCCTTCTTACAGCAAAGTAAAATGTTCTTTACGTCAGATGTCATTTCTTTACGTGTTGGAGCCATTTTCTATTTACGAAGCATTTTTACTAACGGTATCTAGGAGACGACTTGTCGGATTCAAGATAGCATTACCTCGGCTAGCAATTTTAGTCACGTTGACGTGTTTGCTCAAGTGACAGATAACACTACATCATACGATCAAATCACAACTTTTAACAGCACATCGTAATAGTTGTGGTGCAGGGCACTTATCATGAAGCCGTACTAATGTTGGCATATTGACGTTTTTTTATTATATGAAACAACATATTATATTCTAATGAACTTGTTATAACAGTATCTCGATAAAACAAACACCCGTGTATACTCCCAGTTTAAAATGGCCTATTGTACTGCAATTTATATCAATTTAACATACTAATTAAGATCAGTTTAATTGCACATTATTTACCATACACTTCACCTGATGCACTAAAACTGTTTCCTCATTTCGCTTTAAACAACTGTAGACAACATCAAATGACACATTTTAAAGAAAGGTGAATTCTTGGTAGGAGGAAATTATGATCCCATTTTATGGTATTGCTAGAGGAGTCAACCAAAGTAACGATGACCCATTCAAGCAAGAGGTTAAAATTTTGTTCAATTTTACTTAGGTTTAACGGCACAAAACGCATTATTTCTTCAGCTTTACTAATAGAGAAAATCTCTCTCTCTCTCTCTCTCTCTCTCTCTCTCTCTCTCTCTCTCTCTCTCTCTCTCTCTCTCTGTGACAAGCGTCGGAAAGAGACAAATCTCTTATACTAACTCAGTTTGTAAGTTCTATTTATTGTGTAGTATAAAAACAAAATAAGACTGCGTTACCACAGTATAAAATGTGATCCTAATTAAGATGTTTTATAGTATAAAAACTGCAACTTATCCTCCATCGGATTTTTGAATAACATTGATGGATATGAAATCTAATTAAAGTTGAAATTAATATTTTATAAATTTTCATGTTAGGAGATTAGATTTTTTATATATAACAAATACAGTTTAGCAAATACAAATTAATATTTTTAGTTTTAATCGAGATGGGGCAGCTACTGTTGTACACATTATATGGTATGTTTCCATAAGTATATTTCCATAAATGTGGAAAATGCAAAGCCCCACACAAATAAAATATGAGAACTGTGCATAGTTTATATTCTTCAAGTAGAAATTGTGAAGGTGAGAGGATCACTATAGAACACACTAAGTTATGCATGATAGTAATGACTTTTTGGAAAATTTGCGTTAAAATTAACATACTCCAATAACCTTACAATATATTTATAGACGAAAATAAACCTTCAAGCTAATCTCTGTTGTTATACGATCGAAACAAAATTACGTAAATTTATTATTGATAAAAAGGAATATATGCTGCAGCGTATTTGGCAACTTAATCATCATATATATAGGGAAGGGGAATGGATGGCTAACGAAGTTGAGGAGGAACAAGAGGAAAAATTGGATGAGGAAAAGGAAGGAATGGAGAATTGTGACCCAGATATTAGGTAGGTCTCATCAAATTGGCGTATTGCATATCATCTACGATTAACCATTTGATCAGGTGTGCATTAGATTGATACGATTTTGTCCACTGTATTATCTACTTGTCTGATACTTTCCCAATATGCATGTCTGTTATTGTTCGTCTATGTCCCTGTGTACATCTGTGTGTATGTGGCTGTCCTTCCGTGTCCTGTGTGCATCTGCTTGACATACTTCGTCGATCTATGTGTAGAAAATTCGACACAAAACAAGTAAAATTACTTGATTTTTCCCTACCTTAATAGTTTCCAGAATGGGATTGAAGCTTAAGTTCATTTCAGTCATTACTGCAAAATAATTAATCCACTTATTCTTTTTAGAGAAACAAACATAGAACTTGTACACCTTTCAGAAAAAATACGTACCAATCAACATTTAAAAATGAGTACGTTACGAGTGCTTTGTTTTAATTATAACGCACCTCCTCTTTGCAAAGTGCAAATACTTCAAGGTAATTATTAGTTTGTGTCCCAACTGCAACAAAACTGTTTTGATGATTTAAGTCGTGGCTCAATTTTAAAGTTATTAGTGTCTAAATTAACGAAGTCTTTTATATAATATTTGAATTTAAATTCTCTGGATCGACAAGATCCAGATGTTGAATCTGAATTTTTTGAGCAACACTCCATTGTCTAATTAATGTACTTTATGTTATATATGTGCTACAAGCATGCTAATAGAAGAAATCCTGTCTGAAATGCGTGCGAACTTTTGCTACTCTGGATACACTGTATTGTGCATCAAACGATCCTGTGTATGGGAGTCTTCTCTTGAGCAATTTCGCCAGGAACACTTCAGCCTAATGCGTGGATTTAACGTGACATTCGTAGATGACGAGGGTAATACGGAAGGTGCAATAGACGCTGGAGGTCCAAAGAGGGAATATTTCCAGCTTGTGATGGACCATTTGGCAATCTGTTCTCTGTTCGAGGGACCGTCTGGTCGAAAACTACTCTCCTATGATGTTCAAGGTATTTACAATTTGATATGCAATGTTGCTATGTATGGCCATTCTCCAGAAAATTGCATACAACTACCGTTGGTTGGTTGCATGAACTAGTTTGTTATTGTAGTAAAAGTCATACTGGTTTTGTACGCGTTCATCTCCGGTCATTTCAGTAATGGGTGACATTGTTTAGATTTTGATTCATCATACCTTTAAATGGCAATTATTTACTTTATTTGGATTTTCATATGTCCAAATTCCTTTCGAAGATCTTACCGTTAAATGGCAGTTATTTACTTTATTTGGATCTTCATATATCCATATTCCTTTCGAATATCATTATTTACACGCCCCTAGAAGTACACACTGTAAAACCAATCTTAAAATAAGTGATAGATGTTTTGATGAGATGAAATTAAGGTGTAATGCAATACACACATTGATTACATAATTGGTATTACCCTATCTTGTAATTATTAGACTCGACATGATTTTGTCGCGACCACGTGTAGTATCTGGCACCATTGTAAAAGTCCACAGCGATCGATAATTTTCATCTGGAAGTTTCTTGATGACAATTGAGGTACAGAGCATGCAATACGCAGGATTGAAAAGACGTTGGTTTAAAAAATATAGTATTACAATTTAAAACAACAATTTATATTTAATTTAAGATGAGTAAATGCCCTTAACTATATGATACTTTAAATTAATGCATTACATATCAGATCAGTAATTTTTTAACCGTATGATTAAAATAAAGAAAAGAAAACCTAAGTAAAGGTGGATAGAGTGCCCATATTTGAATGTATGTAAAAATGTAGAATGCTATTGACATCTGATGTCCTACATGTACGTTGGCATTAAAAGACATTGTTTTCAGTTGGGATAATCAGGGTTCATTTCATAATGAAGATCGATATGAATGTCGACATGATAAGATTTACATTAGCTCACTTGTCTTCGACTATTTCCTCAATTGGCAATGACCATCTAAAGTCGTACTGAAATTATTAATACACTAAATTAACCAATTGAATATGTTTATTAAGAAACTTTCAATGATATTGTATCACAAACTTTACTTCCTAAATTAAGATAAAATTTAACATTGAATTTGGTCACAAATCTATCTAAACGTCGAGAAATTAGTTAAACATGTATGTTGATTTAGATGTCATCCCAGAGAGAGAGAGAGAGAGAGAGAGAGAGAGAGAGAGAGAGAGAGAGAGAGAGAGAGAGAGAGAGAGGTTACTTCCCGATTTATTTTTCATACGGTGCATAAAATATAATGCATTTTCCTTTCTTCATGATATTTTTATTTTTGTTTTTCGTTTAACGAAAGAGAAGTAGAAGCAGGAACTTAAAACAGTTTATTATAAATAATTTATTGTATTACTAAAGCTTGGTATTCGAATAACCTTTTGTCGTATTCTTCCCAATTATTAAACACATTTAACGATTTCATTTATATTTGTACTTTTAATAGTTAATGATGCCTCTTTTGATCTTAACTGTAGCTGAAGTCGTTTCAATTTCGGAAAACTCCATATACGCATTGCTAATTTTAGAGCGTTTTGATATTTCCTGTCAATGTAATCTCTAATTATCGAATTCTTCGTTCCCTTGATGCGTCATTTCACGTTTATTAGGAGTAAGGGTTGAGTATTGCCTTATCCAGCCTTAAGTACAGATGTGCTTAATCTACACAATTTAATTTTATCATAACAAGGAATATTGGATTTTCAGATATGAAAGGTTCTATGTTCAGTTCAAGAAGAAACCTCACTATTTGACCTTTTAATAATTTGTTAGTTCTACAGATATATTTTGTGAATTTCATTTTATTTCAAATAATAAATATATCTCATGTACCGTTGTGAAATGTGATCTTCTTTCAGAGAGGAAATTGATTTTAATAGACGGGTGAGTTATCAAGCGCAATAAGTAATTAGGTAATTCTGAGATTTTGAATATCTTTGAAGAGATAGCTCAAGGGGTTGCTGACGAACTTAACGGGCGAAAAGTCAGTTTACCAGATAGAAAATTCTTTAACAAAATTATAGTTACATGAAATTGCAGGTAGTTGATTAAAGTTTTTACTGATTTAATGACATAGAGACTATATAAAACTAGTACAAAAATGTACACTAAAATAATATATTCCCGTTACATGACTCTCTCTTATATATTTGTATTTTTTACTGAAAGTTTTTTTCATATCGTAGTATAATGCATTTTTTCATAACTTCTTTCTTTAGCCAATAAAAGAAAAGAATATTTCTATGCCGGTATGGTGATTGGACAATCCCTGGTTTACGGAGGACCTGTTCCCCGCTTTTTGTCGTCCCTATTGCTGGATTGTCTGATTTTGGGACCGGAAAACGTGACTGGAAGTCGCGAGGATATATATGATTCTGATTGGCTACAGCTGCTGGATGAGGTAACCATCGATTTTATGAGACCTTTTAGATTTAAATGTATTGTACATGTACAAATCAAAATCAATTACTATAACAATGTACATGTACAAATCAAAATCAATTACTATAACAATGTACATGTACAAATCAAAATCAATTACTATAACAATCTACATGGAATTAAGTGGTTTTCTGTATGGTACATGTTCAAATCAGTATCAATTGTTAGATCAAATATACACAGTTGTGGTTGGTGCGAAAATATTTGTTAATTCTGTATCCCGATATGTGTCCTAGGTAGCAATCATAGCTTTGAAACGGATAATCTGTAGACAGGGATATTTTTGATTGGGGTCAATTTGGTCTTTTGTAATGCGAAGTCAGCACTTCGAAGGGGATTTATCGAAAGACCATGACAGTAAATTTAAAAAGTAAATATTAGTTTTCGTAAGTATTTAACTTGAATCAGAGGAATCAAAGGTGTAGAATTTAAATTGCAGTGAAAAATATTATCAGTATGTATCAAGTGAAGTGGTTTCATTCAAGACATTTACATATGTTCTCAAACAAAAGTTAAAATCAAAATCAAAATGTGAATTGTATTTTTTTGTCTGCAGACACATTTCATTGATCAAATCAGACATAATATCGATTGGTCTTATTACCCATCAGCGACATCCAGTGAGATATTTGTCTGGGAAAATAATATGCACAACCAGCACTTGACTATGAATCTTTTTTTGTTCTTCTTTCTTATTTGTTGTAAATATTAAGATACTGTCTCTATATTTCCGATATACTTTTTAAAATAATATGTATGCATAAACACTTTGTAAGACCATTTGTTAGAATCTACTTTTTGATCTTTGTACTTGTAGGTTCAGACAACAGACTGCGTTCGTGATTTTGTCCTGAATCATAACAAGACCCTCTACATTACTGGTTGCCTTCGAAATGAAAAGACGGACAGCAAAGACCAGTTGATACAGGACCTGATAAATTACTACTTAGTGGAGAGAACAAGACCTGCCTTCGACAAGTGAGATTCAGGCCAGAGATTGTACAATTTTCATGCTTGAGTCTACGCTTGATCACCAGAAAAAGTCATAAATTTAGTATTGCGTTCAACTGAACCGGTTTTTTTACCAAAATGCAGCCAGCATTGAATAATTATTTTTTTTTTGGTAAAACTCTAAAGTTTATTTACGCTGTAAAGAGACACTGATAAGTTTTCAGTTTTGTTGCTTTAAAAAACTAAAAATGAATATTGGTAGCTATTGTTTAATGTAACTATTAATACCACCGATGCTGCTACTACTACTACTACTACTACTACTACTACTACTACTACTACTACTACTACTACTATGCAAAGATCATTATTTCTTGTAATTATGACGCTAGGGATGATGACATAATATCCATGAAGATTTTGAGTTAGTCATCCTGAATAGATCAGGACTGCACCCAAAATGCCCACGGAATGTATACGTGTATGTGAATTCTAACAATTATGCAAAACACAATATGTCGTATAATAAATTAATTTCATGCTATGATGATGATTCTATAGTGTGTTTCTGGATGTTTTTTTCTGGATGGATCCAAAAATATATCAGAAAGACAATACACACTATATTTTTTTTGCATGGATTGAACGCATCGAATGACGGTAACTGCGTTATCAGTCGTTGAAAATTAGTAAACATAAATATACCCATTGACACATCTGCTTAATTAGTAGATATGTTGAGAAGTGTTATCTATTATACTCTTAAATAATTTAAGCGAAACTATATTAATTTTGCTTATTTAAATAGCATTATTTAAGTAATGTATTCAGATTTAAAAATGTAAACATTATAACCGTGAGTTCTAACCGTGTATTTTAGGAGCTAAAGTCTTGTTCTTTGCAAATCACAGAGAGAGAGAGAGAGAGAGAGAGAGAGAGAGAGAGAGAGAGAGAGAGAGAGAGAGAGAGAGAGAGATGTAGGTGTAGTGCATACTATTCGGATATATATATATATATATATATATATATATATATATATATATATATATATATATATATATATATATATATATATATATATATATATATATATATCATTACAGTTTTATGCAAGGACTGCACTCTGTTGGAGTTTTGGATTATATCCTGAAATATCCAGATCAGTTTCGAGAGCTGTTTTCCAAGCAAGAACCTTTGACTGCAGAAAAAATGTCCTCTATCTTTACCATAAAAAAGAGCTACACATATTTTCAATATGAAGATGATGATGACGATGAAGAAAGAGAGAATAGAGAGAATAATGTCAGCAACGTGGTAGCTGACGTGGAACGGAAGACGACTGAATTCTGGGAAACCTATTTACGCATTGTTGAGGGTAAGAGTATTCTTTTCTGTCCACCGAGGCACAGAGTTATTAAATATACTGGCATCTATTATTGGTCCTGTTCCGATTCTATGCTCTTAAACTAAGTAACAAAATAGAAGCAAAACTGAAATGTTTTGTAAATTTTAATACATAAGTTATATCTCCAAGTTCTACAATTGCAAAGTTAAGAGGAACTTCAAGTATTCTGAATTGTTCCAAAAGTATTTTATGTATTGAATGTACCGAAAGCCTAGAATATGCTGACATTCCAGCAGTTTTGATGTATCCCAATGGCATTGTACAGAATGTCTTTGAATGAATTAACAATAATCAAAAAAAGTGCCATGTCCAAAGAGTTATATTAGTACCTTGTAATTTCGATAAATAATTCAAATACGTAATTCCTCTGAAAATGAATTTAAATACGACATTAAATACTTCTGGAGACTGAAAATAGAAAAATAACGGTACTTTGAATAGTAAATGAACAATTGTTTACTTCTTCCTTGTATAAATTCCACGACTCTATTACGATTCTATGTAGAAATACATTACCACTTGATCTCTGTCGCAATACAACTCCACCTGATTTATGTTACAATACTCAATCGTACCAGTGGAAAATTTTAAAATAACTCAATAGACTGACAGGCTATGTTTGTTGGATACTAATGATTAATTACAAGAGACTTATTATAATTCATGTTTAAAATATCGTTATAAAAATGATATGTTCTTGGATAATAATGTTGACTGAAATAAAAACAAACAAAAGAAAGAAACAGACTAGTTGAAAACGCCAAATATGAACAGAATGATTAGATATGTTTTAATGAGGTTGTCACATGTGATTGAACATAATATTACATTCATCAATCAGACTCAAAGAAAAAAAGTTTTAAAAAGATGGGATGTGAGAAAATTAGCCAAAACCGAAATTCGCTCGACAAATGTTATAGGCATTATTATTCCATGCAATAGTCAAGTCGTTCAGGTACATGTGCATGCGTCTGCTAGTATGATTAAAAATTACATACCTCCAAAATTTTGCAATAAGATGTTAAACAATCCGAAACCACCAGTCCGTGTACCGGTACCCGAGTATTACATCTACTCCCTGACAACGCACTCGCGTAAAACTCAGCCGTCCTGACAGGGACATATCGTCGAAACTTTGTCACATGCTCTGTATGGCCTTGAATTAGCACCAAACGATTTTTGGCCTAATTTCTTGATCGAAGTTTCGTTGAGGGGTAGACGATTTGAAAGACGCCATGCAGACTGAAGAGCGGAGTCTGAACAACATGACAGAAGGTGAATGAAAAATGACATTTATTTGATAACGAGACTCGTAAGGTGTATAAAGGTGAATGGGGAGTACTTTGAAAGGAAACATCAACGTACTTTTACTTAATAAACAACTTTGTCGTACAGCGCAATAATATTCAGAACATTTGAAATACCTCACATTTTTTATTAGTAATTGACATGAACTCGGTTCCACGAATTTAAATTTTCCCTAATTACTGAGTTAATCAATTTATATTATAGGAATTTAATTTTTCCCTAATTACTGAGTAAATCAATTTACATTATAGGAATTTAATTTTTCCCTAATTACTGAGTTAATCAATTTATATTATAGGAATTTAAATTTTCCCTAATTACTGAGTTAATCAATTTATATTATAGGAATTTAATTTTTCCCTAATTACTGAGTTAATCAATTTATATTATAGGAATTTAATTTTTCCCTAATTACTGAGTTAATCAATTTATATTATAGTCAATATATAAATACAACTGTTAATGATTAAGTGAGCAACTTAGTCATTTATTGAGTGGCTTATCAAACATTGCCAGGTGGCATCTTACAATCAGCTAATTCAGAGTTGAGACAAAACTTGACAAACCTGACAGGACAAATGGAAAGCATTTACCATGTAAATTACCAATTGAACGGTTTATACTTTGGACGTTATCAAGAGTTCCAGAGTCTAGTGTCAACCACCGTGAAAAAACGACAAGACGACAAGAAATAATTTGCACATTTGTCTGAGATGTATTCAACTCCGTGGTGCGATCTTTAAACCAGCGGCAATATTAGTCAACAGCCAGTTAATATTTTCGAAACGTTGGGCATAGTCGGTAATTTGTCACTTACACAAGTGATCGTTTATTCCTACCAGTGGATATAAATAATTGCCAATTCATTCTCCTCTTCTTTGTTTCAGCCGGAGACTCGGATATAACCCTAGAAGATATCCTTATGTTTGCCACAGGAATGAAGGAACAACCATATGGACAATATCCTAAGATATACTTTAATCACGATGGTAGAACTAAATCAAAATATCCCACGAGCAGCACGTGCTCTTGCTGTCTTTACCTACCTTTGCACGAAACTTTCGAGGAATTCAAAAAAGCTATGGACTTTGGTATTCTACATGGCAGTCAATTTGGTCGAATCTAGTTCTTATGACAGTGCTTGTGAATATTGTCTGTTACATTTCCTTGAATTTTCTTTCTTAAAAACTACAAATGAATGATGTCGTGCATCTTGTTTCGTAGTATGGTAACGTTATTTATACCACGAATATTTGTTTTTTAAATATGGCCCGCAATGCAGAAGGAGAATTATATGTATCAAGCAATGGACTTCGTATTACGCCTGCTAGATGAGATGAATCTATAGCTGAAGAATATTCAAATATTTACATGACTGTATAATCTGTAGTAGATATTTTTGGTAGAAGAAAAGTACTTTTTGAATATGAGTACGCAGATTAATACTATATTTTAACAGCAATATCGTGCTGAATATCATTATTTTAATGTTGTTTGTCATTGTGTATCCATATTATATTGCATCTTCAAACACAGATTTACTTTTTCAGAGGAATGAACCTAACTTTAACTACACATATTGGCCAGCATTTCTCCGCAGGACGCTATCATCATTGAACAATGTTTCATTCACTGGATAATATTATCATTGAAAGGCATCTCAAAAAGCGTGGTTTAAGTCAAATCAGCCTTACAAATGCTACCAATTTGTTTACTTTGGGACAGTATCGTATATTTTAGGCCATTGTATTGCTGTCGAATTTTCTGTCTAAAGTTTCCAAATCAGCTGTTTTACAAAGATCTTGTTATTTTTAACTCTGAATCTTATCAAGGAAGATACAACTCGTCATATATGTGGACCTGACGCAGCCAATTGGCTGAACTCTTTCGATGCTGTTTTTATTTTACTGAAATCATATTGCCCCTGTTCTCGTACCATCGTCGCCTTAATTATCGTACCTCATTCCAACTCGTATGAAGTACGATGATGCAGATGAGGGTCTTCTGGTAAAATGCTATCACAATATTAATGTACACATTTTAAATAATGGCATTATGTGTTGTGGACGTCATGAATGTCGATGTGAAGTGTTTTCTGAATAATTGCACCCTCTGTATGTTACTCTTACTAGATTCGCATAAGCTAAAGAACGAACCCTGAAACACTGAAATTGAATATAAAAGGCATATATGACACCGACGAAGTACCATCAGACTGGAAACAGGTGAGCAGCACAGTGAGTCATCCTTATAGATATGTGTGAAAAACATGATGTAAAAAAACTACATGAGACCATTGGAATGACCAACGCATGGTAATACAAACTATATATGACATATCATGATGTTTTATGTGCTGTTTTATTTCATTTCTTTTAGTCAGAATGTGAATCTTATCACGGAGTGGGGGGAGAGGGGCGGTAGAGGAATGTTGTGATCAGACCAAGTTAAAAAAGTGAACCACTTTATTAGCATTTTTTACTTTTATGCTTTAGTGCATTTATTAACAATTTTGCTATAATGCTTTAAACAGCATGCTTGGATTAATGCTTTTATTTTTGCTTTAATGATTTAATTAGCATAATTGCTTTAATGCTTAAATACCTTAATACTTTTATTAGCATTTTGAAGAATAAAATCAGGCATGTCAGCCACGCTCTCTACTTTTATTCTGCTAATTGATTCGTCAAATGCAGAAATGGGTTTCAGTTGAGCCTTGTGTATCTTCTGATTGGGGTCTCCT
The DNA here is from genome assembly GCA_029339505.1 of Unio delphinus. Lineage (NCBI taxonomy): Eukaryota > Metazoa > Mollusca > Bivalvia > Unionida > Unionidae > Unio > Unio delphinus. Next base: position 5,172,114 of record JAQISU010000041.1, on the reverse strand, counting down.
GCCATTTGACAAATATGACAAGATCTGCAGCATTTAAAATATCACTTTTAATTTCTGACCAATAGACGTGAGTCAAGATCTTGTGATGAGTTTCATTAATTCCTAAACTAACAGCCAAAGACGTTCCCTGGGCCAGTATAAATATTTTCTGTCTGTAAGATTTTGGAACTACAACTTGATAGTTCACTGACTACTCATCACTAGCATGTACCTCGGGAGTTCTCCATTATCTCATAAGAATTCAGTTTTCAATAATAATATATTTTTTATATAAACAAGCAACATGTATTTTTGTGGCTTCCGTTTCAGTAATAGCCAGTTTCCCCTAACATTTTAATAGAGAGAGCAATAGCCTAATCACTCAACTCATGAGTGTTTTAGAACCCCTTGACATGAATGGCACATACTTTTCCATCCTAATAAAATTGGACTGGGATTTATTTGACCAAAAATGTAATGCTTTTAATACATGACCGTGGTCTTGAATTCTTAGAAATAAGAGTTTTTGTAATAGGTCTGTCTTGATTCTGATGCTTTTTTTCAATTTGTAGCAATCAGAAATAACGTGTCCTTTTCCTTGCAATCGGTACAGGTATAAAGAGATTAGGACGTCTCTTCAATCCTATCAGAGAGTTGATTTCTAAAAGTTATAACAGATTGAGATTTTGAAGAGTTCGTATTGAACTGAAATGCTTTGCTAAACAGAATATTGCTCAATAGAAGACTTACTAACCAAAGAACCCTTATGAGCTGATGTATACTCGTAAGCAGCACGAGCAGCAGTTTCCAAGGTTTCGACCTTATACTTATCAAGATAAATCCTAATGTCACTATGGACTCAATTCTTGAAATATTACGAGTTGTCTGAGATTTTCCTAATCTTCATCAGCTTTCATGGCTAACCACCACATATCAAATAGCTGCTCTTTTCCTCCTTGCTCTTTCAAATTCGACATAAGATTGTCCAGCCTCTTTTTTATTGTACTTGAATTTACTCCAATAAGCCTCAGGGACAAATTCATAACCTTTTAAGATGCACTCCTTATTCAGATCAAAGTCAATGCTTTGCTGTAATGACAGAGAAACTCTCGGACTTTGCCAACGTTTTCTTGGCTACATCGAATTTTCAGCATTTTTTGCAATAAGTTTACTACAGAAGAGAAAATATAACTAGATTGTAATTGTTAAATGTAGTAATCTGCACGGAAAACATTTGATTGATTCTACACTTCAAGTATAGCATAATACTTATTTGAAATGAATTGATATAGATGTAAGTAATTAAATGTCAAGTCAGTGAGGAAAACACTCACAATGACTTAGAAAACTAATAAATTATAAAATAGAAACCTAACTTATGTTTTGTAGATTGCTAGAATAATCACGTATTGTTGAATTTAGAATGTTAATTCAGTGAGGAAATCACTCACAATGACTTAGACATTATATTTCCCTAAGAACTTTGTTGTACCTATAATTTAAGAAAAGTGACGAAATATTTGAAAAGTAGAGAAATTTCAGTATGTCTTTAGAGTCATAAAACTAATTAAATAAAGAAAATAAATAAATAACAGTATTGGTCTGTGAGGACAACACTCACTTGACCATATAAGTGAGTTTTCAAAATAGCAAATGATTCAACAATATCTAGTTTGCTTGTAAAAATAAATAAATTAGCAATGACTAGAATGCATATAATTTGAAAAAGATAAAAGAATTAAAAATAAAAATACATTCCCTAAATAAATATTGATCTGCAATAAATAAACTTTAACAAAAATGTACTGTCCAAAATATTGCCTAAAGTTTCATAACTCTATAGTAAACTAAATAAAACAAAATAAAAAAAACTATAAGAAAAACCTCACAATAACTGTGATGTACCTAGTTTTATGGCTGCTAGCTGATTGAATTTCCCACAAGCAGCCCCCCACAAGGCCTTATATACTCCTGACAAAACCCACAATCAACAGAGCCCACAAATTCAACAAAACCCACAAAGCCCACAAAACTCACAACCAACAGAGCCCACAAAACACACAGTTCTAACAAAACCCACAATTTTCGTTGGAATATGCAAACAAGCATGAGCAATTATTGCATATGTATATTTAGTCAAATTTTACAATGATTATTTATCGAATCAACTGCTTGATTTTTTTAAACATTGCTACATTACGATTTTGTAGCTCCCAAGAAGAAAGAAAGAAGAAAAAAATCAGTTTTGTATTTCGCGGCACTTACAGTGTTATGCGGTCGCTCATAGCAATCATTCGGAAACTGTGTTATGCTCTCTTACAATATTACCGAGGTAGACCGCATGACAGGGTAGTCAACATGTGTATGTACCAAAGAAATATAGAAGAGAAAATCCAAACTTGAATGCTATGATGTTTATAAATGAAACATCAGGGACTATAAACACAGTGAGTAGGTACCGTACAGTCATAAACGGTTAACAAGAAATAGTCATTAATCAAAATACCATGGATAGAAGCCGTACAGTTATCATTGATAATCCAAGTTCTGTCAGCGTTACCACCGACGTGAACGTTGCTATTAGCGATGGCAACGATGATTTTATTCAGAAAAGGTATTTGTCAGAGCGCTAGATAATTTATTATTGTCGCTGCTCGTTCATCGTTTATCGTAGCACCAATGAAAATGTCACCTTACTTAATTCTGAACGCTGACTATGGTTGATGATTGGATCAGCAACTCCATGTAGCAAGTCTTGTCGTCATAGTTTTTGCTAATCAGTATTTTAGCCTGTTGGACGTATATAACATACGAGCACCATCAGCTTACGGCAAGCAATATGCCCAACCGGCTGGAAATTCTTGTCAATGGACACCGCCCATGCCTAATCCTTTTCTTTTGTGCTAATATATTACAGCGTAGAACGCTGAGCGTTCCAACGTTCCATCATTTATATTAAAGAAATATTTTGCTTATATAATGAATTACAAAAATATTAACGCGATCATTTCTGCTATTGAAACATTACGTAATGCAGGAATACAACTTACTGAACAACTCAATGCTAAAAATAATCATATATGATTTTGAAACATTACAAGAACGAAACTCCAAATGAAGAAACACACTCCCATTCGAGTACACGATCATTAAATTACTCCTATAGGACAATGAGTATGTCTCTTGCTAATGTCACCTTGCTAATGTTCCATTGTGACATAGAAAGCTCTGATTTATGAGAGCAAATAATTAAATAGTGTGAACAACAAAAACAAAAATTAAGTATTTTTTAACTGATGGTCGCTAGCACTGGAACTGTAAAAGGTTCTGGTCTGGACACTCATAAACTATCTGTTTTAGTGGTTGATCGCCGGCGATCTGGAAACGCTGTATGGTTCGTTGAGACCATACGTTGGAATGCTTGACCGTACGATCTAGGGTCTGTCTCGCACATACAAACTAAACGATAATTTACTGGTGCCTTGCAACGCTGTTGATTTCAGTAATATATTTTTTTCCATAATTCTTCGCGAAGTGCAGCTTTTTAATGTGATGAGATGTCAGAGTAAAGCGTGTTGATATAACATAGTAATGTTATGAATGATTTAATTACATATTTTCTACTGGTGCATCAAGTACTCTCATTCGTCCATCAACACCTTCGAGCTGCATTGTTTTATCTGACAGTATAACAGCGATTGCTCTCTAAGCACCAAGAGCAGCTAGTGGTCGTTCTGCATGAGCTCGGAAGTGTTAAGTCTGTTTGTCTGAACAAATACAGGTGTTTGAGCGAGAGGTATGTGTTTTTGTGATTTGGAAATTTAACGTAGTTTTAAAAGAAATTCCAGTTAATGTTTTAGTATTAGAAGAAATGTGTTGACGACAAAAAGAAGACAACACAATTACAAGTTATGTAGCTAAGAATGTTTTTGCGTATATCATGATATACTTGATGAACGACAAAAACTATGAACATAACTAAGTGCTGACAAAATCCAGTTTAGAAACGACAAAGCATTTTTAAGATGAAATTGACAATCATTAAAATTAACAATAATGGTTGATTTGTTTTGCTGGTTTAAATGGATTGCGAAATTTGTATCCTCGTTGAGGCGGGGTCTAAACCTGTTCGCATTAGTTCAAGTAACAGCTCATTATTACAAAAATGTGTAATATGACGTGTTTGTGCAGTAAAAAAGCATGTTGCCATCACTCTTAAGTAATTTAAGTATCAAACTGCCGTTAAGGTTACTTATTATAACAACTATTGTATTCGCTAATTCTAAAATATCATTTGGTTCAATTTTCAATCCGTTGTTTGATATTGAAAACATTGTTCTCGTGGAGTAGGAGGAGTTTGATGTTGAAAGAGATAGATAGGACGACATGGGGGAGAGATTAAAAACCCAAAACTTGGACCAATTTTGATTCTGATAAAGCTAAAGCAATTATTAATGTAACCATTGATATCACAGTAGACATAGAAACAATTACTATGCCATTTTAAACAGTTGTTTTAGCATTTCATCTAATTGTAATTAATCTGCAACTTTTCATTAATCATTTCAATATTTTCTGTAAAGTTGCTATCGTATGTTAGATGTCCAAATACTTATGGTTTTATGCTTTTAATAAATTTGCAGCAGCACCTCACGACACACATCACTTTTGTGTGGATATTTTTGTGTGCTGCTGATTTATGAGGAGGAATATATGGTGTTTGATGCAAAGTCTCCTATTTTCGTTCCTCTTGAGATGATATCAGTATAGCTCAAACTGCACAAAGGCATTTAAAGTTGCCAAGTAGAAGCAGTTCAAGACTGTCAATCTTAGAAACATTGATTGCATTGTTTGGAGGAGACATATTAGATGAAAATGTTCGAGATTTGTATGGGTACACACGAACGACAGGAGCCTGTATTGTTGGACTGACAAATCTCTACGCGATGAGTATTGCTATTTATGATGACGGACACTATCATATTTCGTGAAAAGTTGTTTCTAGGTTACAACATTTTCAAAAGACCTTATCGTATTGTATCAAAGAATTTTGCCGAAAGCAGACACGTGTTCGGGCATGTTCTTTAAGAAGAGGACTTATTTCGACGAGGAGACTGTATTATTCTTTAAGATATATTTGTGAAGGAGCTAGAAGAAAGGGACTTCTAAAAGGTTTCCATTTTGAAGTGTCAGGAATCTCTCTAATTGTTATACATAGTAACACGCTGTATTAAGCGTGTAAGAACACTGAGCAAAGCTGCAGAATTTGTTGTCTAAATCATTTTTTTAAACACGCCGCTATGAAAATTATTTGGTCAACTTCCAGCTAAAAAATAATATAAAGGCTCTGAGAAAATATGTCTGAATAGATTGCACGCCGCTATGAAAATTATTTGGTCAACTTCCAGCTAAAAAATAATATAAAGGCTCTGAGAAAATATGTCTGAATAAATTGCATCGTAACAGGTACTACCGGTACAGCGCTTAAACAAACTGTTTACAGCAGCGTGAATGAAGAACCTTATACCCCTGTCAGATAGTTTTGGTTTTAACCAATAAGAGAGAATCAGGTGTTAAATTTTATCTACCTGACTGTATTTGTGTTTGCAGTCTAAATCAAACGGCACATTCTAAACCAACCAGGAAAATTTTATTTTTCGACAGTGACTATACCAATCCGTCTGAAATTAATCAATGCAAAGGAACGAGTGGTCATTTGATACATAAAGGTATTCCAAATCTTTTTATGCTAATATTTATGTTACCTTTCCTGAATATTTCTCTTGATGTCATTGTCTTCTCATGGTGGAAGGATTTATTATAGTTTTAAAGAATATGATTGTTATCTAGACTGCACAAAGGCTGGATTCTATCAGTCTTGTATTAGACGACACTATAGTTTGATTCTATGATTCTTGTACTAGACTGCACAATAGCTGGATTCTATAAGACTTGTACTAGACTACACAATGGCTGGATTCTATTAGTCTTGTACGAGACTTCACAATGGCTGGATTCTATCAGTTTTGTACTAGACTACACGATAGCTGGATTCTATGTCTTGTACTTTACTACACGATTGTTGGATTATATCCTTCTTGTACTAGACTACACAATAGCTTGATTATATCAGTCTTGTACTAGACTATACGATAGCTGGATTCTATCAGATTTGTATTAGACTACACGATAGCTGGATTCTATCAGTCTTTTACTAGACTACATGATAGCTGGATTCTATCAGTCCTTTACTAGACTACATGATAGCTGGATTCTATCAGTCTTTTACTAGACTACATGATAGCCGGATTATATCAGTCTTCTACTAGACTATACAATATCTGGATTCTATCAAGCTTTTGCTAGACCTCTCAATAGATGGACTCTATAAGTCTACATTTTACAATATAGTAAGTTTTAAGGAGATCATACACATTTCTACTGGTTTAGTAACTGTCGCAGAATTGTAACCGAATGGGTATTGGATTAAATGAATAATTCAAACATAATGCTTGAACGATGCAAATGTATTAACTTAATTAGTAAAGAAAAATGTATGATGTAAAAATACAATGATTATCACACACTCTCAACATACAATTGATCCAATCACTCTATACTAACATTCACTCATTAAAAATAAACCAATAATATCTCTATGATATACAGCTTTACGAAACCTTAGTTTCAAATAATAGTACACATTAAGATATTCATATAGTTACACTTATAGACTAGGCTTGGGATTCAAACAATCTCAAGTTTTCAAATACGTTAAAACTGTTGTGCACTGTCAGTAAGATTCACAAATCTCCTGGAATTCAACTAAGATTCAAAATATTTATCTAAAAGGAAATGAGTTTTATAACTTTATTATCTGCTTATTAAGTATAAAAATTGAATGTATACCTCTGTAATCAATGATAAGCATCAAATAAAATCAAGAGAATAATTAAAATTCATTCAGTGTTTTTTAAAACAAAAAAATAATATCCTAGAATTTTCAATTATTTCAATTATCTTATCTAAAACGTTTCTAATAAAACTTTAATGAATTTAATTATGTAGTTTGAATAGTGTTTGCTTTACTTTAAAAACTAAAGAAGAATTTATACGTTGTTTCCTCACTGGCTATATAAAAATACGTATATTTTAGGTATTGTTTAAATAACTTTTACTTCCGTTTCGGTAGGTAATTGATAGATACAAGTTTCGTTATATACAGCATGGACTTAGTTCAGATATATATTTAATGACTGTTCACTTCGCTTGATCATTTTCCTATCTTGGACTTCAGCAGAGGTAAATTATAAAACACGTGGTTCGATAACGTTTTCGCATTTTATGTAATTTGCAATTCATTCATTGCATTTCAGAATTATAGTTTTCTTTTCTTCTGGTTTAGCAAAATTCATTTTCCTTTTTTTAATAGTTTCTGAAGCCAAATTTAGTCTAATTCAGGCTGATTCTTCAAGCACGTGGGAGGGGGACAGCCATTATGTTTGCTGTGTGCTTACATCATGTGCAGTTTCCAAAAATACACTTTCCAAAGAAATCTCATCCATAGAACAAGAAAGCAATATAAAGGTATGCCAATATTCTCTCCACTTGGTTTGCTGCAAATATAAACAACTTCACCTTACACCTATCACCTTCTCAAAAAAAGGTTGTTCAACAGATTTTTTTTTAAAATCATACAGAGGAGGTAACTCTTTCTACCTTTAATTCATTAGAGGACAGGGAGATAACATCTTCTTTCTTTAATCCTTACCATAAACAAAAATTATTTAGTGTTCTTCAAAACTAACAAGAGAGTTACAGTTACTTGTCCCATTACAAACGTCATGCTAAAGGTACTAAATAATACCATTCATGTTTGTTATCATTGCAGTTATTTTTAACGGATGTAACAATTCATGCTCTTGTTTGCTGTCAAAGCATTGTGCGACAGAAAAATATTTTGCACACTTGCCATAAAAACGTTTTAATATTCGTCTTGATGTCTCTTTTACAATAAAACATATGAGCAGTTTATTCAACGTGCTATGTGAAGGGAATTTCTCAACGGTCTTGGTTTATATACGTCTGAAATACACATACACGTATAATCCCTTCTTCTGGTGTTCTGTGCATCTGTAATGCGTGGATTCATTTCTGAGTATTAAGACTGATTTTTAATTGATCTACGTTTGGATAACATACCGCAGTATAAATCTTCATAAAATCGTTTGCTTTTGATTGCTATTTGTACTGTGCAGAAGGGCATCTTATTTTAAAATAAATAACTTAAGCATGATTTTCTTATGCGAGACTCCTCAAAATGAAACGGTGCTTCTAAGATGTCCCACTCAATACACCTCTGTTAGTAGTCCATAGCTATTGTATTATTCTTTTCTTGTTAATTTTTCTTTTTCCTGTAATTCTGAAAAGAGGAAATAAAGATTGATGATGATTTAAATCATACTGAATTTCCAGTCATAAAATATCGAGTTGTAATCTTTTTAAAAATCGATAAAGTCTATAAAGGTTACTCCCAGTCATACAAAATCGTGTGTGTGTGATTGGGTTTTTAATGTAGCTTTAACAATTTTTAGTCGTATCGCTACGATATCTTCAGTGTGGCAGTTTATAGTGATGTCTAGCAATGGGGCATCATGTCACAGACATGTATCATGATATCTCACCCAGTCACATTATCCTGACACCAGGCCAACCAGTCCTACACTAACCTCTTAAAGCTGAACGCCAAGCGAGGTAGCTGTTAGTATCAGTAACTCTTTGGTATGCTCGGCCGGGGCTCGAACCCACGAGCTCCCGCTTCTGAGGCGGACAGTCTAACTACTAGGCCACCCGAGCGGTTCCATAAAATATTGACTTCAGTTAGTGGCGCCAGATAAACAATATACTTAGTCTTATTAAACTCTACGTCAAGTTATATCGTTATGCAAAACCAATTTTGGCATCATCTTCATATGATGCATGGAACAAAAAGCCGTTTCCCAAATAATTTTCTGTCAAATTTTCATTATATACGTAAACAGTTACTTTAAGAAATATTTATTTGTAATTAAAAAGAAATCATTTTTGTAGTAATTTTGGTCTGGTTGTGAAACAGAATCCAAATTATCCACTGTACATTGAGAATTAAAAAGGCAATTAATCTGTGACGAGTTTTGTACACAACGTTTAGGCATGTTGCATTCGAGCTTGGACTGATAATGTCAAATCTACGCAAACTTTCTCTAAAATATTCTAAAAACTGTTCACTTCGCTTGACCATTTTTCTATCTAGGACTTCAGCAGAGGTAAATTGTAAAACACGTGATCCGAAAACTTTTTTTGCATTTGATGTAATTCGCAATTCATTCATTGCATTTCAGAATTATAGGTTTTTTTCTCTGGTTTAGCGAAATTCATTTTCCTTTTCTTAATAGTTTCTGAAGCCTAATTTAGTCTAATTCAGGCTGACTCTTCAAGCACGTGGGAGGGGGACAGCCATTATGTTTGCTGTGTGCTTATATCATGTGCAATTTCTACAAATACACTATCCAAAGAAATCTCATCCATAAAACAAGAAAGTAACACAAACGTATGCCAATATTCTCTCCACTTGGCTTGCTGTAAATATAAACAACTTCACCTTACACCTATCACCTTCTCAAAAGAAGGTTGTTCAACAGAATTTATTTTTTTAAAACAGAGAGGATGTAAATTTTTCTACCTTTAATTCGTTAGATGACAGGGCAGATAACATCTTCTTCCTTTAATCCTTACTATAAACAACAATTCTTTTGTATTCTTCAAAACTAACAAGAGTTACAGTTAGAAACGTCATGCTAAAGGTACTAAATAATACCATTCAAGTTTGTTATCAGTGCATTTATTTTTAATGGCTGTAATAATTCATGCTCTTGTTGCTGTCAGAGCATTGTGCGACAGAAAAGTATTTTGTACACTTGCCATAAAACGTTTTCACATTCGTCTTGATGTCTCATTTACAATAAATCATATGAGGAATTTATTCAACGTGCTATGTGAAGAGAATTTCTCAACCGTCTTCACTTACATACGTCTGAAATACACATACACGTATAATTCCTTCTTCTGGTGTTCTGTGCATCAGTAATGCGTGGATTCATTTCTGAGTAATAAGACTGATATGTAATTTATCTAAGTTCGGATAACACGCCAGTGTATAAATTTTCACCTTATTTTTAAAAAATTACTTAAGCATGATTTTCTTATGCGAGACTCTTCAAAAGGAAACGGTGCTTCTAAGAGGTCCCTCTCAATACACCTCTGTTAGTAGTACATAGCTATTGTATTATTCTTTTCTTGTTAATTTTCTTTTTTCTGTGATTCTGAATCAAAGAGGAGCAGTTTATTTTTCATCAGTGATTATACCAATCCGTCTGAAAAATTAATCAATGCAAATGAACGCGTGGTCATTCGATACATAAAGTTTTTCCCAATCTTTTCATGCTAATATTTATGATACCTTTCCTGAATATTTCTCTTGATGTCATTGTCTTCTCATGGTGGAAGGATTTATTATAGCTTTAAAGAATATGATTGTTATCTAGACTGCAAAAAGGCTGGATTCTAACAGTCTTGTATTAGACGACACTATAGTTTGATTCTAACAGTCTTGTACTAGACTGCACAATGGCTGGATTCTATCAGTCTTTTACTAGACTACACAATGGCTGGATTCTATCAGTCTTTTACTAGACTACATGATAGCTGGATTCTATCAGTCTTGTACTAGACTGCACAATGGCTGGATTCTATCAGTCTTGTACTAGACTGCACAATGGCTGGATTCTATCAGTCTTTTACTAGACTACACAATGGCTGGATTCTATCAGTCTTTTACTAGACTACACGATAGCTGGATTCTATCAGTCCTTTACTAGACTACATGATAGCTGGATTCTATCAGTCTTGTACTAGACTGCACAATGGCTGGATTCTATCAGTCTTTTACTAGACTACACGATAGCTGGATTCTATCAGTCTTGTACTAGACTACAATATAGCTGGATTATGTGCCTTGTACTAGACTATACACAATATCTGGATTCTATCAAGCTTGTACTAGACTACACAATATCTGGATTATATCAGTCTTTTATTATTGTTTAATATCTACACTGAACAAAATCCTTACATTTTGCAAGACAGTATGTGTTAAGGAGATCATATACATTTCTACTTGTTAAGTAACTTACCTTATTATTATTACAAAACTTACAAAATAAATATACTTTTGCAATAGTAAGTTAATACTGTTAAACTAATTGTTTCGCAACAACTATTTTATATTGATCTCTTCGTTATCTGCGTAGGAAGTTTCTACTGTCAGTTACTTCCAAGCCCACTTACAATTTTAAAAGTTGCTTCATTCAAGGACTTTCTTTACATTGTATTTTAAACTCTTCATATTGGATCAGGCTATTATCTAAAAGGAAATGATTTTTATTACTTTATAATTTGCTTATTAAGTATAAAGATTGATATCATTGTTATCAATGATAAGCATAACAAAATCAAGAGAATGATTAAAATTATGAATTCGGTGTGTGTAAAAACAAAAACAAAATCTCATAGAATTTCCAGTTCGTTCAATAATCATCTTATCTAAAAACATTTCTAATAAAACTTGAATGAATTTAATTTTTTTTAAGTTTTGAAGTATGCATAGTGTTAGGTTTTTTAAAAACTAAAGAAGAACATATAAGTTGTTTCCTCACTGGCTATATACAAATACGTGAATTTTATGTATTGTTCAAATAACTTTTAATTCCTTCTATTTTGGTGGGTGATTGATGGATATAATTTTGGCTATATACAGCTTGGACTTAGTTTAGATGCATATCTAAAAAATGTTCACTTCGCTTGATCATTTTCCTATTTTGGACTTCAGCAGAGGTAAATTTTTGTAAAACACGTGATCCGATAACGTTTTTGCACTTTATGTAATTCGCAATTCATTCATTGCATTTCAGAATTATAGTTTTTTTTCTGGTTTAGCGAAATTCATTTTCCTTATTTTAATAGTTTCTGAAGCCTATTTTAGGCTAATTCAGGCTGATTTTTCAAGTACGTGGGATGGGGGCAGCCATTATGTTTGCTGTGTGCTTACATCATGTGCAATTTCTACAACTACACTATCCAAAGGAATCTTATCCATAGAACGAGAAAGTAATATAAAGGTATGCCAATATTCTCTCCACTTGGCTTGCTGCAAATATAAACAACTTCACCTTACACCTATCACATTCTCAAAAGAAGGTTGTTGAACAGGTTTTTTAAAAAAAACATAGTGGGGAGGTAACTACTTCTACCTTTAATTCGTTAGATAATAGGATAGATAACATCTTCATTTAATCCTTACCATAAACAAAAATTCTTTTGTATTCTTCAAAAATAACGAGAGAGTTACAGTTACTTGTCCCATTACAAACGTCATGCTAAAGGTACTAAATAATACCATTCAAGTTTGTTATCAGTGCAGTTATTTTTAACAGATGTAACAATTCATGCTCTTGTTGCTGTCAGAGCATTGTGCGACAGAAAAGTATTTTTCACACTTGCCATAAAAGGCTTTAATATTCGTCTTGATGTCTCTTTTACAATAAAACATATGAGCAGTTTATTCAACGTGCTATGTGAAGGGAATTTCTCAACGGTCTTGGCTTAGATACGTCTGAAATACACATACACGTATAATGTCTGCTTCTGGTGTTCTCTGCTTCAGTAATGCGTGGATTCATTTCTGAGTAACAAGACTGAATTTTAATTTATCTAAGTTTGGATAACATACCGCAGTATAAATTTTCATAAAGTCGTTTGGTTTTGATTGCTATTTGTACTGTGCAGAAGGGCACATTATTTTAAAAGAAATAACTTAAGCATGATTTTCTTATGCGAGACTCTTCAAAATGAAACGGTGCTTCTAAGAGGTCCCTCTCAATACACCTCTGTTAGTAGTACAGAGCTACTGTATTATTCTTTTCTTTTTAATTTTTCTTTTTCCTGTAATTCTGAAAAGAAGAAATAAAGATTGATGATGATTTAAATCATACTGAATTTCCAGTCATAAAAAATCGAGTTGTAAACTTTTAAAAAATCGATAAAGTCTATAATGGTTACTCCCAGTCATACAAAATCATGTTTTGTAATTGGGTTTTAAGTGTAGCTTTAACAATTTTTCAGTCATATCGCTACGATGTCTGCAGTGTGGCAGTTTATAGCGGTCTAGCAATGGGGAATCATGTCACAGACATGTATCATGACGTCCCACCCAGTCACATTATCCTGACACCTGACCTACCAGTACTAACCTAACCTATCAATGCTGAAGGCCAAGCGAGGTAGCTGTGAGCATCAGTAACTCTTTGGTATGCTCGGCCGGGGCTCGAACTCACGAGCTCCCGCTTCCGAGGCGGACGGTCTAACAACTAGGCCACCGGACTTAAAATAGTGGCGCCAGATAAACAATATACTTAGTCTTATTAAAGTCTACTTCAAGTTATATCGTTATGCATAAACCAGTTTTGACGTCACAAAATGAGACTAAGTCTTTCAGCTTTGTATTATTCTTAACACATGTCATAAAAAGACTTTTGATCATGGTACCAGTTATTATACTTAAGGATGATGGCCGAGGATTCAGAATAGTCAACTTACTGTATAATGAAAACGAAAGAGAACCAACGGTGTACAAAGTCATTTATGACAATTTTTCATAAATGTGAATGCTGTATTTGAATGGTGAACTGAAACTTCAATGAAACATGACCTCTTATCACTTGGAACATCGTGAAGTTGAGATAGAAACCTCAGATCTAACTTACAGTCATTGAGAATTGTATTCTGAACTACATTTGTTGACATGCCACACTATAGCAGCAGAAAGAGACATGCCACACTATAGCAGCAGAAGGAAACAGTCAATATTTCATAGATCGTTTCTGATGTAAAATATGCGGTGCAATCGGCCAGAAAGAATTATTTCCAACGTTTTATTTTTCTTCTCGACTTAAGGATATGACCGAGTCATGCCTTGCACCATTGAGGACAACGTCATAGGTTTGGCTGTGTGTGAACGTCTTCGGCACAGTACGCTCAGGCTGTAAATATTTATCGTAAATCTCAGGCTCAAACTCTCGTGACTGTAAATATTTCTCGTAATTCTCAGGCTCAAACTCTCGTGACTGTAAATATTTCTCGTACATCTCAGGCTCAAACTCTCGTGACTGTAAATATTTCTCGTAAATCTCAGGCTCACACTCTCGTGACTGTAAATATTTCTCGTAAATCTCAGACTCAAACTCTCGTGACTGGGCAAATCTTTGCACACAGTGAACATTTTATCTATTTATTTGTACACGTTTTTCATTATTAATCGATATTAATCTTTAATGTAGTAAAATAAGCGCATATGTCGTTGACTATAAGTAAAACCCTACTCTCGTTCTGGTTTTGTTTACTTTTTTTATCCTATCTCCCGTTCAAACACATGCGCATTAATATTTTCAATCTGCATACTTCAGGCAAGTTACATTTGTCACATTTATGCACAAGAATCTCGCTAGGGTGTACTTTAAAATTGTTTAATTAATACAAAGTCGTAACTTCATATGATGTATGGAACGAAAAGCTGTTTCCCGTATAATTTTCTGTCAAAATTTCATTATATACGAAAACAGTTACTTTAAGAAACATTTATTTGTAAGGAAAAAGAAATCGTTTTGCTAGTAATTCTGGTCTGGTTTTGAAAAAGAATCCAAATTATCCATTGTACATTAAGAATGAAAAAGGCAATTAATCTGTGCCGATTTTTGTATACAACGTTTAGGCATTTTGTACTCAAGCTTGGACTGATAATGTAAAATCTACACAAGCTATCTTTAAAATGTTCTGCATTTATATTCTACCGTCGAATAGCCTTGCTTTTACCTGGGAGCAATACTCGTCTGTCGTTTGTTCACTACTGTTTCAATAGATAATTATGTAATTATGTAAGGCCGACTTTAAAAAAGGTCAGACACTGAAGCGCTGAATCGCAAATATTTTATTGTTGATCGAGCGGTGTTACGACCAATAGTGGGGATCAAATCCTTAGACTGTATATACTGTGCGGTTGTTAGAGTAGTGAGTAGGTTGGCACATTTACTGTAATATTGTCACTGAATGTGTTACTGTGAAGGGTGCAGCTAACAACTCATTTATATAGATATGTCTTCCTGATTTGAAACATGTAGTTGTGGCTGATATCAAGTAAGTGTTTTAGTTTTTAAAAAAATTGACTTTAGCGTTTTAAGTGTCAAATATCGTAGATTTAATTTAGCTTTATGATCGATACACGCTTTATAAACTCCGAGTACTGCAGGAATTCTGAATCAAACATTCATGATGAGTTTATAATTATCAGTGTACTTGGTACTCTTGTAATATTCATTCACTCATTTACTTTTAACTATCGATTTTTACTTACAAAATCAGAGGTCAATGCCGAAAACAATCTGATTAAAATTTTAATTTCCAGGTAGCATATTGGAAATCAGACGAAACCAGAATGGGTTTGGAATTTCCTTCCTGGTCCACGTTTGTTTTTTTTATAGCTTATCAAACAGAGCGTCGTATTTCGTGTTTGGGAGAGTTATCCGCAGTAATGCTCTGTTTTGACTGACGTTTTACACTTTCAGATTTTAAAGCTGTCATTTTATTGATGGATCACATGATCTACAGAATATGAGCGGCCCGTCAGATCTTTTTTCAATCTCTTTGATCAGGATAACACATACGAAATGGGTTCGTCGCCTTCTATGACCAATGGTTAGTATACGAATTATATATATTTAATTTAGTGTGTTTGTGTAAACATGAGGTATTGAACCAAGAT
Organism: Unio delphinus; assembly: GCA_029339505.1. Lineage (NCBI taxonomy): Eukaryota > Metazoa > Mollusca > Bivalvia > Unionida > Unionidae > Unio > Unio delphinus. The sequence goes on along the minus strand of JAQISU010000041.1, from coordinate 5,156,225 downwards.
AACCGGGTGGGATTTCGAATTTACAACACAACACAACTGACAAATGATTAAAATGAGAACTTAATAATGATTAATATGTGCGTGTATATGATCCAGATATTGGACCAATCAACATAAGACGCACGGACATAATGAAAATACAAATGAATGACCTTACACGACACAAGACAAGAGGTGAATGATTCACAATGATTTCACCACGAAAAGAATGCTGCGTTTTACTCAAACAATAAAAAAATATAGTATTTTACTCATAGAAAAATGTATTCATTCAAATAGTGAACTTCTATAAACAAAAAGGAACAGGTATACAAATTATCTTTCCAGTACCGAAAAACACTGGATTTTACAAACCCCCAAAATGTGCCCAAAGATGACGTGTGCAATCAGTCATACGTTCCGTCACCAGCACACTCGGCTACCAGTCACACTGATCAATCAAGCCGTCAGTATTCCAGGTTGGTCAATAAAGCAATCAGAGCCCACCAATCTCAGTCAGCAACGCCCGATCACTTGCTTTTTTTTTTTTTTTTTTTTTTATGGTTTAACGCCATTTTTCAGCACAATATATAGGCTATACATGGCGGCCAGTATTAGTGGTGGAGGAAGAAACCGGAAAAACCCCGGAAAGAACCACCGACCCACGAGAAGCTACTGGCAAGCTTTCTCACTTGACTACATTAGCCGAATCTTAGACTCGAACCCACGCAGACAGAGGTGAGATGGCAGTGGTCCGTAACGGACAGCGCTTTAGACCACTCGGCCACTCGGGGCCCCCCGATCACTTGCTACTCGACCAGCAACAATTTTCAACAATTTTCAGTTCCACGGCTGCTATGGTTCAGCTTTACAGCTGATATGGTCGACTCTGATCACTCTGGTCAGCTGATAACTCCGGTTGACATCACTCCGGTCATTTTGGTCAGTTGAAAATATATCTAACGCCGTGTACTACGCATGACACGGGCGTCAACGATAAAACGTAATGACGTTATATATGGCAAGCTATACAGATTACACTATCTGGACAATAATTACAAACAAAGACACAAGTTCAGAAATGAACATAACCGTATCCTATAAGGATCTAAGGTACTAAACGTTTCTAAAAAATGCAGCTTTGTATTGCCAATATAAATCTCTTGCTAAGTCACAAACAAGAATAGAAAATATTTGCATTAAACCACGTAAAACGAATCGACATATAAATTATACAAAGATAAACGTGGCAGTACAATAATTATAACTCATATATATGTATATATGTATGTATGTATGTATGTATGTATGTATGTATGTATGTATATGTGTGTGTGTGTGCGTGCGTGTGTGTGAACGTACGTACGTACGTGTGTGTGTACGTACGTACGTGTGTGTGTGCGTGTGTGTGTGTGTGTGTGTGTATTTTAATGGCATACTAGCAAAATCCTGACTATATTTTGCCCAATAAATATTAAGCTATAGAAAAAGTTGAAAAGATGGTTGTCGGAATTCAAGGATTATTTTGCTGTACATAACTCAACATAAATGAACTGCCTTATCGAAAACCCGTAAATATTTTTCTGTGCAGTTAGGTTAGCACGATAAATAAAGAGCCTAATTTGTATGTCATTAACGGTTGTGCAATGTAGGTCTTTTTATTCATCATTTGAACAACCGACTTTTGAATGTTACTTGTATTGCAAAAATCTACAGATGACGTTACATTGATTTCAATTTCTTGTTTTTGTAGACACCAAAGGTCCTGTCCAAGGAAATGTTAAACACACTCGGCAAGATATTAAAGTTAATCCCACTCGTCAAGATATAGTTAAGCCTACTCGGTAAGATATATAGTGGATTTCAAATGGGTAATGATTTAATACTGAAGTTATGAAACGAGTTGAATGATATCCAGCTTTTTCGAGCGTTGCTTAGCAAAAGCTGGACATTATTCAATGAGTTTAACAAATGTAATATTATCCACTTGAGATTATTGTAATCCCATGGTTTTACCTTCAGTAGAAATTGTTTAGATAGAAAAAGGAACGAATAAGCTGATTCATTCTGAACGACGCTGTTTCTTTCATTTTTTATTGCATATAAATATTTCCTAACAAAGTTGAAATTGTATTAACGTTTGAAGGAAGATTATACTTTTCTTACAAACTATAAATAAAAGAACAAGCAGAATATTTTACACACAAAATTTTTCAATACAGAATGTCCAATGCACGTGATGTCGCATTGTTACGGCGATGATCCTCGTGTTTACGTAACGTAAAGCGTCACTTTCACAACCAAACATTACATTGTTGCGATATTCATGTGAAGGAAACTGTACTGTATGCAGATTCCCTTACTGTATACAGAGATTCCCTTACTTACTGTATGCAGAGATTTCCTTACTTACTGTATGCAGAGATTTCCTTACTTACTGTATGCAGAGATTCCCTTACTTACTGTATGCAGAGATTCTCTTATTTACTGTAATGTATTTGTTCCTGGATATTTGAAGCACTTGATTTGGAATAATCGACTACAGAATATGTAAACAAATTTCATTTTGACTCGGAATTGCATCACATATTTACAGAGTAAATATACAATGTTTGGAGAATCTTCTGTCAGTTGTTTCACAGGTATAGAATCTACAATTTCAATGTCATAGTGTTCATATTCAAATAATAAGTGTCTGAGTTTCTTTATTTCTTGCTTTTGCAAATGTGAACGTTTCTGGTCCAGATCTTTCATAAGTTCTGATTTTAAAGTTTTATTACTCAAATATCAGTAGATTATGAATCTATGATGATATCCCTTCACTTAAATCTTCGCTGAGTGGGATAGGTACAACTAGGTTAATTGCATGTTTAACCTGGCTATCGCTTTCAATATACTCGTACTCCTATAATTTATTTAGATCACAGGAGCACTAATATTATAATTTAACTAATTCATATTTTCTTATTAACTTTTAAGGGCCAAAAAATCTAATCGAAAAAATATTTTGAAGAATGAACAAGAAAGATATAACTCAATTATCAGACTCAAACGTTCTCTCCATTGTAGTTCGGTCAAACCATCAATTAATTTTTTAACTTGAATTGCTGAATGTCAAATTCAATCATAATAGGCTGGAAATTTCCATACCTACAATCTGATCTTTGACCCGATTGGACCAATTTAGGAAGGCCAGAATGTAGATTTATATTTTCCTCATTGTGAAAATAAATGCTGAAAATTAGCATATTTATACAGAGTGAACTTTTGGCAAAGCCCGAGACACTTATGCTTCCCTGTACGTACAGCAGAGTGCTGGCTGTGATCTAGTAAAGGAATTAATTTTAAAGGGCTATGAGTTAGTCCCCAAGGCTTAGCGTAAAAAAAATCAGGAACTATAACAAGAAGCTGGACAAGCTCATGTCGAATTTGCAGTAGAAAAGAGCAGCAATTTGATAAGTGGCGCCTAGCCAAGAAAATTGATCAAGATTACGAAAATCTCATAGAATCTCGTAATACTTGAGGAGCTCAAGAAGATCGAAACCGTGGACTGCTGACGAGTATTCCTTAGCTCATAACATTTTTTTTGTACGTATGTCTTCCACTCAGCAATTTTCTATTAAAAGCTGTTTCAGCCTATAACGATCCTTTCTAATTTTCAATCTGACACATCTTTTAGGAATATATTTTTCTGATAAGGTTGATCAGAAATCCTTATCTCTTCCTACTTGTACCTATTTCAAGAAGAACGGACACATTATTTCTGATTGCTACAAATTGAAAAAAAGCATCATACTCAAGACAGGCCTATTCCAACTGCTCTTTTTTTAAGAGGTCATGATCATGTATTGAAAGCAATGCATTTTTTGTGTCTCATAAACTCTAGTTTGATGTTATTATGGTGAAGGATGAACCATTCATGTCGAAAGGTTCTATATCACTCATTGGTGCTTCGGTCAGTGCTATCTCAAGTAAAATTTTAAGGGACACAGAGCTTCTCAGACTTTTTAATCAGGTACTTTGTCTTTTTCGGAAAAAACTTCTTTAAATGAGAGTGATCTTATTCAGAGAGAAGAGTGCAGCTTTGTTAATGTTCCTCTTTATTGTGTACATTTGTATCAGGCTTAGTCCCATGACCTGTGACACCCGGAACAGCGAAGTCTTTAGCCATTGTGGCATCAGTTTATTACTACGCAATGATCTTGCTGGAGAAAAGTGTGTGGCTAATTCACTTGTAACTGACAAGCCTTGTTTGAATCAGAAAGTCAATCCTGTTGAAAAAGATTTCCCTGATATATACCCAGCTTGTGCAGTCATTAGAGCGATGGCAAAGCATGTTCTTGAGAATGGTGTTGATCAGGAAAGTATTCATTTAGCTTATACATGTATTGGTCAGACTTTTGATGAGGCCACTTTCACACTTTGTTTGCGTCAATCAAATATTATTTATCACAGTTTTACTCTTTTAACAACTCATTCTTTTTATACTAATCAGGGGGAAAAATATAACCACTTGTCGAAGAACAGGAAATATATTCTGAGATCTACTGCTGCTTTCAAAGAGCCTTTACTGAAATTGAAACCACATAAGTATCGGCTTGTTATTTCATTTAAAAGGATTCTTATGAACAAATGGAGACCACCCGAGGTACCTGCAGGTGACGAGTGGTCAGTGTACTATCAAATTGTAGTTTCAAAATCGTACAGACAGGAAATACTTAATCTGGCCCATGAAACTCCTTTTGTTGGTGATTTAGGGATGAATAGGACTTATCACAAAATCTTGACTCACTGTTATTGGCCACAAATTGAAAGTGATGTTTGTAAATAATGCACATCTTGTCATACTTGTTAAATGGTAGGAGAACCCAATTAAAAGATACCTAAGGCTCATCTGCAACCTGTTCCTGCATTTAACGAACCATTTAGCAGAACAATGGTAAATTGTCTTGGTCCCATACCTTAGACCAAGTCAGGTCCCCAATACTTGTTGACCGTAATTTGTGAGTCAACAAGATTTCCAGAGAAATTTCTTTGAGGAATATTAAAACTTAAACAATTGTAAAAGCTTTCATAATATTTTTTAAACTCAGTTTGGCTTTCGCAAATTAGTCCAATCTGATCAAGAGTTATATTTTATGTCTGGAATATTCCAAAATGTTATGTACGAATTATTCATCCAACAATTCAGATCTTCAGCCTCTCACCCTGAGAGCCAAGAGGCTTTAGAAATATTTCATCAAACTTTGCAAACTATGATTCGGCCATATTGTTTCAATACAGGTAAAGATTGGGTTGAAGGCATTCATTTACTATTATTTGGTGTCAGGGAATCAGTTCCAGAATCTTTAGGATTCAGTCCCTTAGAACTAGTTTTAAGGCATACTGTGCGTGGATCATTAAAGTTGTTAAAAGAGAAACTTCTTTCTAATGAAGAAACTGAAATAAATCTTCTCGATTATGTTTCCAATTTTAAATACAAGTTGTAGAAGGCTTGTGAGGTTGCAAGAAGTAATCTGCACTCAGTCAAAAGTGAAATTAAGGTATGATAATAATGGAAAGGAGTATTGAGCCTGGTGATAGAGTTCTGGCTCTCCTGCCCGTATTACAGAATCATCCAAGTAGTATAATCTTTGTACAGTTGAAAATAAAATAAATGTATCAGCCAGCCCCTGGAAAGCGCGTCACCTACCTTGGCAGCACACTGTCAAGAGCATCACTATTGACGACGAGGTGAACCGTCGCATTGCCAGAGCCAGCACAACTATCGGCAGATTGTATGCCAACATATCTGGAATTAAAAGGAATCAGAATCCAGAACAAACTAAAGGTCTACAAGACAGTAGTAATCCCTACACTACTCTGTGAATGAAAAACATGGACGGTGTACCAACACCACGCCAGAAAGCTGAATCACTTTCACACTACAAGTCTCAGGAACATCCTCAACATCATGCGGCAGGTCATGGTTCAAGACACTGAGGTACTCGCCCAAGCAGGTCTACCCAGCATCCATCCTGATGCAGTGTCAGCTACGCTAGGTGGGACATATTTTACGCATACCAGACCAACGGCTACGGCAAGGACAGCGATCCCACGGAGGTCAGAATAAAAGCTTCTTCAAAGACAATCTCAAAGATGCATTGAAAGCTTTCAACATAAATCCTGATTCCTGAGAGCAAACAGGAAGCGATCGAGTCATTTGGCGTTCCTCTGTGCACAAAGGCTACAATTTCTGCGAATCTAGCAGGAAAGCAGCTTCAAAGCTGAAGAGGAAAGCCAAAAAAGCACGTGCCATCAACCCTCCTGGAAATGTCCCACTCATGCCCTGTCCCTTTTCCAAACGAACATTCCGTGCAAGGGCTGGCCTCACCAGCCACCTGTGCACACACAGAAAAGAACCAACCCCTTCAACCCTCGGATAACTAGAGAGGTCCTCGTCGAATCGACGGACGAACAACACAAATGATTTAAAATTTACCACAAATACTCCTGTAAGGCGAAAATGATAACCACTTTGCCACATAAATGATTATGTTGAGAGAGATAGCCATTTTAATCATGCAATTAATTTAGCTATACCTGTCCCACACAGTTGGAATATAAGAGATGTATGCAATCGGACTCTGCTGATTATGAAGTAACAAATCTTCGGAATAATATGAACCAGAAACCTTTACAGTTGCAAAAGCAAAAACGGAGTGAACTAAAACAGGTATTACTTGAATATGAGCACTTATTTCTAGATGTTCTACAAGAACCAACTAAATCTACCATAACATTGAAATTGTAAATTCCACACATGTGAAACAACACCAGTACAGGACGAACCCTCTCAAAAAGGATTGCTTGAAAAAAGAAATTAAGTATTTGCTGCAAAATGATTTCATAGAGCCAAGGAAAAGTGACAGGGTCATTAGGCATACTTCTTCCGAAACCAGATAATACTTTCCGCATGTACACTGATTATATTATGTGACTAAGACAGATTCATTTCAATTACCAAGAATCGATGAGAATTGATAAATCTGGCAATGCAAAGTATGTCACCAAATTTGATTTTCTGAAAGGATTTTAGCAAATTCCACTGATTGAAAGGGCAAAGGAAATTTTAACATTCGTGACTTCCGATGGATGTTATCAATATAAAGTGATGTCGTTTGGGATGAAGGGATGAAGGGATCGCCAAGTACTTTACAACGTTTAATGAACATGAATACGTCTGTTCTAAAAAGAATTAGCGACCATTCGGAAATTTTTTGAGAGACTCACTGACAATTAATTTCTCCAAAGTGGGGTTTTCCGTGCTTGTGTAAGATTTCTAAGACATATTTTGGGACATGGACAAGTTAAACCTATAGATGATAAGAACAAGGCTATGCCTGAATTCCTTGTGTCTTTCAGTAAAAAGCAACGGATGCGATTTTTGGGTATGGCTGGATATTAGAGGAAATTTTGTTCCAAGTTTTCAAATATTGCTTAAGCCCTGACAAATGCATTGAGCAAGGAAACAGATTCATTGCTCTGATTAATGTCAGGAGGATTTTGATTAGTTTAAGGCTGTATTGAAGAGTTCTCCAGTTCTTACTGCTACAAATTCCAGCAAATCATTTAAACTGTTGATGCAAGTGATTCAATATGAACATGGTGCTGGTCATCATGTGTTCTATTTATCTAATAAATTAATGTTTGGCTTTGATATTTGCATTGCAACACTTTGAAGTTTTCATTAGTTCAGCTCCTTCTCCGATTATTGTAGTTTAGTCACCACAACCCATTGCTTTCATTGGTAAGTTGAAAACAAAATTCAGAGATTATGAAGGTAGAGTTTGTTGTTTCAGCAATTTAAATAATGTTATCAGGTACATAAAGGACAAACGACAATTAAATAGCAGGTAAACTTTCACGTGTATAGAAATATATTGTGTTATGTATACTTTATATATTCTGTTATGTATACTTTATATATTGTGTTATGTATACTTTATATATTGTGTTATGCATACTTTATATATTGTGTTCTGTATACTTTATATATTGTGTTATGTATACTTTATATATTGTGTTATGTATACTTTATATATTGTGTTATGTATACTTTATATATTGTGTTATGTATACTTTATATATTGTGTTATGTATACTTTATATATTGTGTTATGTATACTTTATATATTGTGTTATGTATACTTTATATATTGTGTTATGTATACTTTATATATTGTGTTATGCATACTTTAAATCATACATAAGATTTCATCTTATGTTTTTTTAACCACATGTTATATTTGACTAATTCTGTAAAGAAAGCTTTATTGCGTAAACCTTTCTTTTTATAATAATAATAATAATAATAATAATGAAGACTTTGTACAATGCCTAATCTTTAGACGCTCTAAGCGTTTTACAACATATATAATGATATGACTAAAAAGAAAAAACAACATTGTGCCATTTAAAAATCATGTTATATATATTCATGATTAAATTAAATTATTGAGAAGTAAATGCAATGTTATAAAATATAATTCCTCCAATAGTTTGTTCGACTATGTCTTTAATTTTTAAAACTTCCAGTAAAGTCGCTTGGAGTGCTAACTTTTATTATTATTTGTTCTAACGATAAAGGTAATATACGACACACAATATATGCATATCATCCATATCAGAGTTTCGTATCATTTATTCATTGCATATGCAGCACGTCACAATTAAGAGGCAAGTCGCCGCTTCAACGTCCATCCAGCAGCTTATCAATCTCCAGCAGGGCGTCATTCAGTCCCTATAGCATCCTACCACCTGTGACCAGCAGGTAAATTTAATAACATAGACGGCAAGACCAATACAATCAATAAAGACATAACTTATGATGAGAAAGTTTGACACTGCATTTATAGTGAGTGATGAGTAATGCGAGTAAAGCAAAATGACTTCTCATAAATTGTATGCACATGAAATTACATATGCCTTTACCACTATTCTTAAAAAAATACTATAAAAGGTTGTTCCCCGAATAAAGCGTGTGCTAATTTTTGCGGACATAATTTTGCATAATAAATTGGTTTATTGAATCCTAAAAGCTACATTTTATTTCATGGAAAATAATTTAAGCTGCTTCCTAATTCTTTTCCATGTAACAAAGGTTATTTAGTCAAACGTACTTATCTCATTTGGTGTAGTTTATGCCATATACGTTCTGGCCCACCTCCAATATTTGTTTTCTTCTTCAAAAGTCTATGCACTATCCATCACACGATACTATAGTTAAAAAAAAAAACACCAGGAAGTCATTGTCAGCTATAAATTTAGCTATATTGAACAAATACAAAACATGTAATGAATGATATAATTTTTACCAGACGTTGTGTCGATTTTAAGGAGTATTGATTAGTAAACTGCTACCTGGAACACACCTGGCATTGTATTGATTTTAAGGAGTATTGATTAATCAATTGCTACCTGGAACACACAAGACGTCAATATATTTTGCCCGTGAATTGAATGTACTTATTATTGCTGTTTGTATTGGCGCTTCTATTCTTGTATATTATTCGAGTATGTTACTTACAATGGTTGTCCTCAGCTACTAATTCAAATATTAAAATGACTAGGTTACATATGCCAGTGTCACTAACCCTCATGTTTAATTAATTTTTACTCCCTAGTAGAGTGTTGTCCTTTTTTTTAACATATTTTAACATTACCATTCTTCTGATATCATAGTGGCATTAACAATTTTGGTACAGATGGAAATTTAATGTTACTTTTAAAACAATATGGGTACAACCGGAAATGTCAAACGAAGGACTGATGCTAAATTCCCCTTATCAGCAAAGGGTTTAGCTAATATTTAAATGTTATTCAAATTGTCCATATAACATACTTTCACTTTTGTACCACACTACATTATTTATATTCAGCTCCAATCTCTAGTGTTAATATATTAATTCAAGAATAAATATTAATTGTGTTGTTTTTTCATAACTGATCACGACCTAATTGCTAAATCATCTAATTGCATACATAAAATAAACATTAGTCTTTAAAATTAGGATTTTAGTTAATTAGACCATATAGAGGGATACATTCATTAATCAGATCAGGTAATATCCATAAATAAACAATAAACTTTTAAAAAACAGAAGAAGAAAAAAATAATGCGCTTGGTTTACACTATCTGCTTACGAAGCGAGCAACGTCACAAATGCAACCCATTACTTTATATCTTGAAAAGTCTAAACTTTGCAAAATAAAACAATTTTAAAAGCGCACACGCATGTAAACAGTTTTATATAGGTAACGATGAATTATAGACAGACCTTGCTTAATAGACTAGTAATAAAAAAAAGTATATATATATATATATATATATATATATATATATATATATATATATATATATATATATATATATATATATATATATATATATAAGCAACAAGGAAAAGTATAAGTATGAATGAATTATAAGAATGTCGTATACATTGTAAGATTATTAAATATTAAACATTGGAACATTTGACCTGTTTATTGTTGTAAGATTAAAATGTGCATGATTTACTATATGAACTATGGATTTAATATATCGATAAATATATCACGCTACATTTAATCGTACAATGCATTTTTAATGTCTATATATGATATCGATAATTCAAACAACAGCGTTTAATGTTTCAATGTTCAAGACTTAATTTATTCACTTTGGTAACTAAGTTAATCAATTCATATAATTTTAAGGTGGAATTATGTTAAAATCATAAATATAACCTTTTCTGTTCTCCCAGAACTTTTTAACTTATTAAAAGTTTTTTTTTTAAAATAAAGTCTGCTGATTAAGGATGGAAAGTCTAGTGGTAGTGTCTACAATATCAAAATTCAAAAAAACGTAAATGCTATCTTATAAACGTTTTCAACACAAAAGGGTCAATACAAGTCAAGTGTTTCAGCAACCGATAAGCTATACATGGCGGCTATTATTTATGGTGAAGGAAGAACCCGGGCAACCCCCCGGAAAGAACCACCGACCCACGAAAAGCTGCTGGCAAGCTTTCTCACATATCCACATTGTCCGAATCTGAGACTCGAACCCACGCAGACAGAGGTGAGATGGCAGTGATCCGTAACGGAGAGCGCTTTAGACCACTCGGCCACTCAGGGCCCCTAGTCTAATAATTTTTAGAATTTATGGTTGTCTCCACAAATAAACTTGGCCAAAAACATAGGAGAAACAATCAATGGAAACAGCATTCTAGATGCGTTAAGAGGAATGTTCCAGGCAAAATAAGTCAAGAAAAGGTACAGAAGACAAATATTTTATAAGATCAATGTCAAGTTAAAAAATATAGAATACATTCCCAATTGATCTGACAAAACAAAGCTTTAAAATGATTAAAGAGATTTATGAAGACCATAATGTTGAAATACATATAATTGTACAAAAAGCTAACTTCTTCAATTCATGGAAGAATATTTAAAAATTAGACAATATTAGTCGCCTCTACACTAAAGTTAGATATTAAATGGAGAGAATATTAAGGTGTTATTTTACAGACTATTGAAGGTTTGAAGCTCAAAGATAACGAAAAAAAGTTTACGTAATATAGGAAACGTTTAACGATTAATTTAATATCTGGTGCCCCTATGAAATTATAATATTGTAAAAATACATGAAACGTATCAAAACTGTTTTCTCAAGAATTCAAAGAACTAGGTATGAAAAAATCAAACAATTTATTATGGAGTTAGATATTATAATATCTAGCATAAAGCCATTATTCCGATAAAATAATCTCAATATACCAATTTGTACTGTTTTCAAATTTTGGATAATAAATGTCCTAAAAAGTCACCTATGATATGTTTGCTCAAAAATTCGCAAGCATTATATAAAGCATTGATGAAACTAGATTCAGTATTCTAACACATTTTTGTGCGAGTTTGAACAAATAAGATTAAATGAAACAATTGATGACCTACAAACGTTAAAGAGGGGCCCCGAGTGGCCGAGTGGTCTAAAGCGCTTTCCGTTACTGATCACTGACATCTCACCTGTCTGCGTGGGTTCGAGTTTAAGATTCGGCTAATGTAGTTATGTGAGAAAGCTTGCCAGTAGCTTCTCGTGGGTCGGTGGTTCTTTCCGGGGCTTTTCCCGGGTTTTTCTTCCACCAGTAATACTGGCTGCCATGTATAACCTATTGTGTACTTAAAAATAGCGTTAAACCCTACAACAACAACAACAAACGTTAAATGGTGTATATTAAAAAATCATTTTACAGGGCAGTAACAGTGACATATTCATATGTAAAAATTCAAATATTATAAATAGAAGAACGTTACATGTAGTGCTGTGATGCAAATGAGTCTGTTGACCAAATTGAACATTACAAAACACAACACTACAAAAATTTAACCATTTTGCACTTATGAGTCAGTCGAAATGGGATTGTAGCAGAGAAAATGGTAGTCAGATAATACAACAAGAAATTAACAATTTTCGAATGTGGAATAACTTCCAAAAAGTGGCTATATAGTCAAGAAATTTTGACAAAAATAGTTCATTTAAAATAGGTATATATCATTAAGTTCTTAAATGAATGGCTACAGCTTTAAAAGGTATCAGGATATAAAGTCCAAAAATATAACATCTGATACGTTTCAAATGAGGGAATTTAAAACTCATTGATGCTAAAGTCATCAGTGAAAAACCCACGAAATACCCTTCCAACACTGAGACTGAAATACATGACATTTTAGCAGATGAATTTGACGAGCTATTTAGTGGATAAACACAAACACACTTTGGATGACTGTAATTTACATTACCATTCAACCTTTTACTGATTAAAAAATTCAAATTTCATTTAAAGGAACTCTCCCTGGTTTCGCATTCACGATGGTTATCAAACTATAACATCTTATTGTGTGTGTGTGTTGGTTTTTGAAATAAATTAAAATAAAGATTGGTGATATGGTCTAGAAATATAGAAATGTATAGATTATGTTACTAAATGGACAAATTATCTTCAAATCAAAGGACAAATTATCTTTAACTAAAGGACAAATTGGAGTTAATAAAATTTCGGAATCAAGATCTATCAAATAAAATGCTAACCTGAACAACTTTTGTATAAATATAAGCCAATCTTTGATTAAACCTTGTCTAAACCTTCTTGCTGTAAAGTGTTTCACTCTAGAGATGATTTATGAATCAAGGTGACAGAGAAGGGATCATGTATTGCTGTAGTGAGATAGTCGAGAATGGATAAACGTGATTTGTGGTCGCTTTTTTTCCACCAGAGATGAAACGATTGTCGAAAGACCAACATCAGGGTCAAAAAACATGAAGACATCTAGACATACACAGAGACATGATGAAGGAAGTGTGTATCTTCCCAACACAAGGTAATGTACATTACAATTTGTTGCATCATATTTCTGTGTCAATGGTTATAATTATAAAGTCGTTGTAGGTGAAACCGCTTTATAGATGTTCCAATACCAGGTTTCTCTTTCTATTTCGTTTGGCATTGGATCATAGGGTGCATACCATAATCATCCACAAACTTGTCATACTCTTTAATTTTATGAAGTAGTTTGCTGAAAGCATATTTTCTAGATTTGTAACTTAGCAATGAAAAAAAAACTGCTTATTGTGCTAAGATCGTTAGTTTTGTGTGTGCAGATTTTCAGTTTCTTAAATATAATTCTAGCTATTGTCTATTTGTGTTAATGAATAATGTATACATATTTGGACTGACTGATTTTTATTACATCAAGTATCGAATAAAGGTCTTACATTTTTGTTGCACAGAAACCCACTACCTGATATCAGAAATACCAGTATGTCAAATGCTGGATCGAGTGATAAGATGAAAACAACACATCACAGGTCAAACAATCATGGAAGGTGAGTATCTTCAACCAATCTAGTTCCGTTTCTGACAGCTTATGAAGTTGGCACTCTTTTGAGCATTGAACATGAAAACTCCGCATAATGTAGGACATACGTATTCTTTATTACCGCACAAACCCAGTCCTCCCAGATACTTTTAGCTAAAGGGAGCTAAACGTCGTATACCGACCTATTTGGCGGTCGGGAAGAGTGAACTACCTTTACATATAAGACTTGAAGGCATAGCAAAAAAATATCCCAGTTATTACTTGCGCTCGTGCCAAGAAGTCAAGCACGCTCTCGTCACGAGAGACGTCGCAATACAACAAGCTACGTGGAAGATATAGCACTACAAGTTGCGGAATTATCCACTTCTAAGGAAAGTATACTCCATCTGTATTTCTATATATACTTTTTCTCTCTTTTGATCAGGACAATGTTCTGCCTTTACATGTTGGCACACTTTGTCCTCGTCACACATGCACGTGGAGCTTAAGCGACTTCACCGTCAGTTTGTTCTATGCATATTGTATATGTGCAGTCTCTAGTGCTTATATAACTCCTACATATGTGTAATTCCTTTACAAACAGGTACATATTGGCGAGTTTCTATCCAAGGCTTAAGTAGGCGCCAGCTTTAATGTATTTACTTGTACGGGCGGAATCTTGGCCTTATTCCTTACAAGTACTGCCTCACAGTGGATTTTGTCGCACCTTCTGTGTACGTCTTCATAACTCTGCCTTAGTTCCTTTTTACGCGTAATGTAGACAGTCAGGAACATTTATGTATATGTTGTTGACGCTGCGCAATTAGTGAGAAATATCGTTACCGTGACTTTGTTGTTGGACTTTTGTTTACTTTAACTTCAAACCGACGGAGCATAGCTATCTTCAGAATACATCAGAGCATGAATGGGAGTTAGTCTCAAGCTAAGAGCACATTCTTTGTATTTTGCCTTCTGTTTAACGTCCCGATGGATGATGTACACTGACAAGCCATCAAGCCATTACGGATCACTACCGACTCACCTCTGCCTGCGTGGGTTCGAGTCTAAGATTCGGCTAATGTAGTTATGTGAGAAAGCTTGCCAGTAGCTTCTCGTGGGTCGGTGGTTCTTTCCGGGGGTTTTCCCGGGTTCTTCCTCCACCAATAATACTGGCCGCCATGTTTAGCCTATCGTGTGCTGAAAATGGCGTTAAACCCTATAAGAACAATCTGGTCCCTTCGGCTAACAGTTCTCTACGTCTGGTTTTCAGCATAAGCACCCTTAATCCATGTATCCACGTCCCTTGTATACCACTTCAAACACCACATCGCATTTTGAGCGATATCCAAGGGGGAGACTTTTTCATCTTTGTTGGTTAGACGGCGCATACCTTTATGTCTCTATTCATAAGGCTCCCATGGACGTTCATGCTTTTTGCTTACAATGCTATCTATAAATTCAAGGCATCCCAATGGAGGCTCAACATCGGTCCCAGGGTCTTACCTCCTCCACGAATTAAGTAATGGCACATGTCAGACCTATTTCTAGTTTGGCAACATCTAGCTACCTGGACAACATCCTGCAGCAAAATAAGCGAATTAGTTCTAACCAGTCATGATAGTCCTTGTTACCGATCTGGACTTTTCATCAACAAGGAAAAGTCCGACTTTGTAGCATCTCAACCATTTGTTCACCTCGGTATGTACTTAAATACACAGGCACCATGTTTTGTCTCCCTCAGGATCAGGCATAAAAATTACCCATTGTAGCGCCTTTCTTTTAAGGGATTCTATCCTCACGTGATTGCTACACCTCGGCAGCGGACATCATGGTCCTAGGTTGACTTATATTGACTTTCTACTTATTTTTCTGCACGAATGGAGTCCATATCTTTTCCCACACGGCCATCTTCTTGAAATCTGCACTCAACTGAGACACCATTGGCGAAATTGGGAACAAACTAACTTGGCTCATAGCTGTAATGCATCTACACGTCCACATGCTAGAGATTACAGTCTATACCGATGCATGCAACAAAGGCTGGGGAGCCCGCCCGCTACCATCATAGCGGGGCACAATGATGATTTTTCTTCAACAACAAGGAGGAGCCTAGTCCCCAGACATTGTGTCATGGTGTGAGACTTTTTAAAGTGTTGTTGTCATCCACTAGCCATATAGATTCATCATATCCTAGGACTCCTTAATGCAGTGACTGACCCCTCCCTACGAACAATCTAATTGTACATAATAGATGGTCTCTCCATCCCTCGGTTTTTACTTATATCTGCATTCGATGGGACCTACATTTGGTGAGCCTGTTTGAGACGATTGGGGATGCCAAATCCCCATCCTTTCTCTCTCATCATGGACTCGACAGCTTAAGCAGTGATGCCCTATCGCTGGATTGGACCAACCTAAACTCATACACTAATTCCCCAACACCTATGTTTCCAAAGTGATAAAAAAAGCAAGGGAATCAGCACGTTGCCTCATTCTAATCTCACCACTCTGTCGGGAGCAGTTGTGCATTAACTACCTTATCAATTTTGTATACAAAACCCCGCGGAAATCGTGTTTTCCTTCATCTATCTATTCACATGACCACAACGGCAGTTGTTTCATCTTTGTCCGGATCACCTAACCTGCACATCTGAGTCATCTTAATCAGGCAATCATAATTAAACCATTCTGCCACCAGTCGTTGTGAGAATCGCTTGGGCGCGACGGCCCTCAGCTCCGAAATTACATTAAGTCAATGGCACATTTTCATCCAGTGTTGCACTAACGAGGATATCTTACCTTTCCAGCTATCGATACTGCAGATAGCTTACTTCCTCATCTGGTTCATCGAAGAGGGCAAGTTGACGCCGAGTACGATCCAAGCTTAACGCTCCATTATCGCCGATACCTGTCATCATCATCAGAGAGAGAATATTATATAAAACCAGGAGTTATCTGACCTTAGAAAAGAGACTGCTGAGACGTTTTCAAAATTAATTGTCTCAAACTAATTTGGCTCTGGTTACAAGATCTTATACACGTGTTTACGGTTCCCAAGGGAAACTATAACGTGTACCAAAATACAGATTTTTTTCCCTCACGAGTCAGGTTTGTAAAACAGTTTAAATGTCTTTATTTTTCAGCACTCCAGAAGTGGGGCTTTAGTTTTTCATTCAGCGGCACTAAGATGAGATATTTTAACTTCACCAATGTTGCAGATATAATTTTTTATTACTATGCTTACACTGTTTGTATCATGCTGTTTAGGAGACAATATAACATATACAGTATGTTGCTAACTAAATAATAATAATAATAATAATAATAATAATAATAATAATAATAATGATAATAATAATGACAGCACATAATGATAAGAAGCTCTAGGCGCTTTACAACATTAATAATAAAATCACTTCAAAAAGCAAAAAACAAAACAAACACCATGAAATTAGAAAGCATTAAAGCATGCTGAAAATAATTAAGGTATGAAACAGTATTAGGTCTTTAAGTTTGTTCTTGCAGTCGATAAATATGAGTTTTAAGAGCACTCTTGAAAGGGATCACTGTCTTTGTTTCTAATTTCAATATGCAAGTCGTTCCACGATGCTGGGTCCTGGTATGCAAAATAACGTTGTCCATATTACTTCGTTTATATAGTTGGAACAATGAGTATACCATTGTCAGAAGAGGAGCGTAAGTATCTTGCTGAAGTGTACACATGGGTGAAGTCGGATAGGTATGTTGGACTGGAGTCACATCAGAAATGCACCTCTTTACTCCATGGATGGTAGCATTAATTTCAGTTGGGTGGCTAGACTTGTATATCTGGGTGCAGCAGCGTGTAATTGGTGAGACACTGGGTGATGATCTATGATACTTTTGAGCAGCTGAGTGTGTATAATGAATATAACAGGTCCAAAAACAGACCCCGATCAACTGGGCTGGAGTTTATTCCATTTTCAGATACAATTTGTGTCCTGTTGACTAAGTAGGACTTGAACTACTGTAAGGTGTATTCTGAATGCCAAATATATGCTGGAGACGGTGAAGTAATATATCATGATCTATTGTGTCAAATGCTGCAGATAAATCAAGAAGGGGTAAGGACTGTAATCTTTCCACTATCCAAAGCAGAGACAATGTCATTAACTACTTTCAGAAGAGTAGTTTAAGTACTGTGGCAAGGGTGATATACATTGCTAAAAATGACTGAATTCAAATGAGATTCAAGTTGGGTTAAAACAACTTTTTCTAAGATTTTGTATGTGAATGGTGGATTAAAAACTGGGAGGCAGTGGCGTAGCTTGGGGGTGCAAGGTGCACCCGGCCCCGTCTTGGGGTGAGGCGGGGGAGGGTGGTGCCGGAAGAGGAGGACTGGAGGATTGAGTTTATACGTTTCAAAGTGTGCTTCAGAAGAAACAACTAAGTCCGTGCCCGATTTTCTGCATGATTGAGATTAAGTCTGGTTCAGACTGAATCTGGGTCACGCGTACTTACCCAGTCACCTCGGGCGCCAAATACTCTCCGCAACTCCGGGAGGAGGGGGGGGCGAAAATATGAACCATGCACCGGGCGCCGAACACCCTCGTTACGCCACTGCTGGACGGTAGTTCTTTAAATCGATGGCAGTTTGGAAAAATAATAACATCAGTTAGCGAAGGCAATATTGGGTCTAAGCACTCAAGCTGCAGTGATGTTGGAATGGGATGAGTCACAAGACTAATGTATTCTTCTTCGCGATTGTCCGTACTACATCAATAGAGACATGTTCAAATGTTCCTAATGGTTGTCGCTGAAATTCTGTATCATAACTTATATGGTAACGAGTCAATTGAAATTGTGTTTTCAAGCGAATCTCTAATGGTTTGTACTTTGTCACGAAAGAAATTTGCAAATAGGCCAGGAAAGTCTACTGGGGAGAAGTAAGTTGGAAGTGGTGTACATTTGTTTCTTGACATTAGTGGCTGGAACTCTCCGTGATCATTGTACTGTAGTTAAATAATTTGGCTAAATAGACTATGTTTGTGACGTTATTCTTAGGGACTTCATAGATTTGTTTATGAATAGTGGGTGTGGTGGAAAGCCAGAGCCTCTCTGCTTTACGGCGATGTCTTTTAGCAGCGCGAAGCTGGTACCTAACTACTATAACACGGAGAACACTTTTTTTAATTGATACTCTGCATTTGGTTGCTGGGGGATGATTCTCAAGGAATGAACGCATGCAGTTATTGAGTTGTTCCGCTGTAGGATGTAAGTAAGTTGTTAGGTTTTCTTGGATGTCATGCATTAAGTTGGTTTTATTTATCATACGGAAAGTTTCTCTTAGTAGTAAATAAAGGTGGAGGATTAGGGACTGATATATCGAGATGGCATATACTGAAGAGGAGATCTGATGCAAGTTCTTTGGATACATGGATGGATTGCAGAATAGTATCATCAGGTATATGAAGAAACCAGTCTATAATGTGACCAAGTTTATGGGTGGATTGGTTAACTGACTGTTTAAGGTTGAAAACATGATTGGAATCTAGAAGTTTTGACTTATGTGCGTTTTCAGGACAGTCAAAGTGAAAGTTGAAATCTCCAAGAATAATTAGGTTGCCACCTATCGAATTTCCATACTCCAGAAGATTCGGAAACTGCTCCAGAAAGAGAGATGCAGTCAGCTTGTTTTTTCTACTAGGAGGAGGACGGTAGGACATTTATAATTGACTGACCTTTGTTCCAGTGTGAGTGTTGTTACGACTAGTTCAAACGATGTTTGACAGAAATTGAAGGTTGTGTTGTACTTCAGATATTTTATTGTGTCATTCTTTGTGATGACAGCAATTCCACCTCCGCGAGAGTTACGAGGGAACGACTTGATGGAGTAAGCGGTGGATGTTAAATCCGCGCACTTTGGGCTCATTGCCTGATGTTTTTAGCCATGTTTCTGTCAGGAAGAAGACGTCGATATTCTGGTCGTTGATAAAATTAACTATTTCTGTGCGCTTTTCGGGTAATGCTACTGATTGGGCGTTGAATAATGCAATACGTACTGCTATCTCTTAGACAATTGACACAACGGTTGACGATTTAAGATGAATTTGCACCAGGTTATCAAAATTAATGGCCGAATTTTTAAATTGTTTATCTATTAGGGCGAAAGAGAAATAACTGGAATTCTTCTTCCTGTTGTACGCCGGCCAGCTTTGAAACAACGGTCTTTGTCTCGCTTCTGCTTGGTTCAGATGGGTGAGGCCAGATAGGTATGTTGGGCTGGAGTCCGTCATTGAAACGGAGCACAGAGAACAAATTTTGTGTTTGATTATGGATCGAATGGATAGCCATTGTAAGGTACATAGTAGTGGGTAGGTGTGCTCTGATCGTGGTACTCTAAAGATGATCCGAGCAGCTGTGTTTTGAATTACATCATCTTGGAAAAGTTTGATTACCTAAAATATACTCTTTACTGCTAGCTAAATAAATACATTTGCAAACAGCTTGATTACATAAATATATACAGCCTGTTGCTAAATACACTCATTTGGGAATATTTTTATTACACAGAAAATATAGTTTGTGACTAAAAACAAAATACTTGTGTAAACAGTTTGATTACATAAAAAGTGCCGTTTTGTTGCTAAACGACTACATTTGAGAACAGTTTGATTACTTATTTTATAAATATGCAAATGTACTCGAAACATACTCTACCCTCCATTTTTGGGTACAACCCAGAAATCGACAAAGTAAACAGCATTTTCAGAACATTAAAGTTATTTAATGGATTTTTTTAGCAGCTGTTAGCTATAACTTAGTTCTTCTAGAAATACAAAGATTTAGCTTATCCAGTACGCATGATTTCTGAGTTCACATATCCGCTCTTATTCTGTTTCCTGTTCACAGTTAACGGTAAAGATAAAGACTTTGTCAGTACATAGTATAAGACTAGGGACGCTGCAGGTGGGATCTTACACAAGATGGTGGAGAGGGTTGAGGCAGTAACTGTTTGGGACAATCCCTGGGATATTTCCTACACAACATCAGATATTGTCTTGCATTGCTTTTTTGATGTTTTACTCTTAACCGCACCACCTTTCTCATAAATATTTAAATATCGTACGCATAGCTTCATAATCGCAAAGTCCAGTCATCAGGATCTACCATATAGTCTTGCTTTTGTCCCCCTTGACTGTTTTTACTAATTTAAAAAGCATTCACAGCGAAGGAATTCCAGTAAAATTTACAATACGTTTTGATATCCCATTCTACGCCAGTTTCGCCAGTATGACTTGACTTGAAATCACGAAGTTTGAATGTAAAATCTTATCAACAAAATGTTTTTTTCCAGATCGTCCTTACTACCTTTAGACAGTCTTCGACGGATGCGAGAAAACCGTCCAAGGAAACATCACAGGTGTTGTACCGTATTACAATGCATATCGAAAGCTGCTGTTTTAACTCTATCACAATACTGACCGCTATTAGCGTAATGTTATATTTGTTTGAAACACTGCAACATAACACTCTATCGCCACACTGCAAAGTCAAGTAATAATGTAAATGTCCTAATGGAAAGTTATTACAACACATTTAAGAGTTGCTAAAATTATATATATCCTTTTGAAATTGAAGCCTAGACCGCCCTAGAGGAAGATAACGAGTGATAATAGCTTGTGTTCATTTGTTTGTTTGCTTGTTCAATTAGGAATTTTAACGTAGCTTTTTAAAAAAATTCAGTCATAATGCTACGATGTCTCCAGTGAGGCATTTATTATAGTGATGTCTAGCACTGGGGCATCATGCCGCAGACATATAGCATGATGTCCCACCCAGTAACATTATCCTGACACCAGGCCGACCAGTCCTAACGCTAACCTCTTAATGCTGAGCGTCAAGCGAGGCAGCTGTTAGTACCATTTTTGTAAGTCTTTGGTATAACTCGGCCTAGGGTCGAACCCACGACCTCCCGTTTCCGGGCTCTAACCACTAGGCCACCGGAGTGGTAATTCGTGTTCAAATAACGGTGACAAATATACATTAATAAATTGGATCCGCCGCTTTTCTTCTCCTTTTCTTAGCTAATTTTACTTGCTCATTGCGTTTAAAGATAATGCATGAATATTTTCACTTAGTTGAGTAAGGACGAGTGAGATTGGAGGAATTTACATCTTAATTTTTGTTTTGCGGTGTTCCATTAATGCGCTTCCATTTTTAGTGTGTGTGTGTGTGTGTGTGTGTGTGTGTGTGTGTGTGTGTGTGTGTGAAGTACGCATTTAAAGGTCAGAATGGCACTTCAATAACTCTTTTCCAGGTTAAAGGTGCATCTGAATTTATCTATGTCAGGTCAGTGGTGCACCTAGAGTGGAATCTGGCCTCTTAGATGCCCGCTTACAATGAATATCAGTATTTGACGTAAGAAAAAGCAAAATGTAGCATCTGCAATTCTAGGGAAGAGAAAGGAAACAATCTCGCTGATCGAAAAGATTGAAAATTCTAAATAAATGAAGCGAAGATAGAACTTCAAATTCAGATATTTTACGAGAGGAAACTTTTAGAATAATTCTTATAACAATTTAACAGTCTTTAATAGCTCTGATACGATCTATAATTGAACAAAATGTATTAAACAATTACATGCAGTTCGTTTTCGGACAAATGTCCCTTTGATGCATTCAGATCTAGTTGTAACACAATCGAGCTTAGAGTTTTTGTAATAGTTAAGCCTGTTAAGCATGAACATGACCGGTTTTTATAATAGATATGCTAAGCACGAACATGACCGGTTTGTATCATAGTTAGACATGCTAAGCACGAACATGACCGGTTTGTATCATAGTTAGACATGCTAAACATGAACATGACCGGTTTTTATAATAGTTAGACATGCTAAGCACGAACATGACCGGTTTGTATCATAGTTAGACATGCTAAACATGAACATGACCGGTTTTTATAATAGTTAGACATGCTAAGCACGAACATGACCGGTTTTTATCATAGTTAGACATGCTAAACATGAACATGACCGGTTTTTATAATAGGCTTGCAAGGCAGGAACACGATCGGCTTTTATAACATATATGCTAGGCGGGAACATGACCGGTTTGTATAATAGTTAGACATGCTAAGTACGAACATGACCGGTTTGTATAATAGTTAGACATGCCAAGCACAAACGTGATCGGTTTTTATAATCGACATTTTCAGCACGAACATGACCTGTTTTATAATAGACATGCTAGGCAGGAACACGACCGGTTTTTATAATAGTTAGACATGCCAAGCACGAACATGACCGGTTTTTATAATAGGCTTACTAGGCAGGAACACGACCAGTTTTTACAATAGATATGCCTGTCAGGAACACGATCGGTTTTTATAATAGACAAGCTAAGCACGAACATGACCGGTTTGTATAATAGTTAGACATGCCAAGCACAAACGTGATCGGTTTTTATAATCGACATTTTCAGCACGAACATGACCTGTTTTATAATAGACATGCTAGGCAGGAACACGACCGGTTTTTATAATAGTTAGACATGCCAAGCACGAACATGACCGGTTTTTATAATAGGCTTACTAGGCAGGAACACGACCAGTTTTTACAATAGATATGCCTGTCAGGAACACGATCGGTTTTTATAATAGACAAGCTAAGCACGAACATGACCGGTTTGTATAATATTTAGACATGCCTAGCACGAACATGATCGGTTTTTATAACAGACATGCTCAGCACGAACATGACCGGTTTTATAATAGGCATGCTAGGCAGGAACACGGCCGGTTTTTATAAAAGATATGGTAGGCAGGAACACGAACGGTTTTTATAATAGTTAGGCATGCTTAGCACGAACATAACTGGTTTTTATAACAGGCATGCTAGGCAAGAACACGACCGATTTTTATAATAGACATGCTCAGCTTGAATAGGACCGGATTTTATAATAGGCATGCTAAGCACGAACATGACCGGTTTTTATAATAGACATGCCAAGCATGAATAGGACTGTTTTTTATAATAGTTAGACATGTCAATTACGAACATGACCGGTGTTTATAATAGTTAGGCACGCTAAGCATAAACAGGACAGTTTTTTATTCCCATAGTTAGGCATGCTAAGCACGAACATGACAGTTTTTTTTAAAATAATAGTCATGCTAAGCAGGAATATGATTGTTCTTCGCCGCATTGAAAGCAAGGAATGGGAAAGTAGGGTGGATGTTGTCACCCAGTTGGGTTAAGACGCGGCTATTGTCTAAATTATCCTGCAAGGAAGACAAATATGTATGTAGGTAGGTAGGTAGGTATTAAAAAAACTGGTTTGATCTATATCCCAGTGCTCTAATACTAGATATGGTCACTCCATGTTTAGAAATTAGAAGCATTCGATTTCATAATAAATGTAATGACAATAAAACTGTATTGCTTCTTGTATTGTGTCCAGTAGATTTTGTAAAAGTTAGTTTCAATTAATATTATAACACGTGCAAACGTATCTACTGATTGATCTATCAAGTATGATTTACACAGATTTATTTTATAGTATCATTCTTCTGTTAGAAATAGGAATGAAGGAGATTTGACTCAGTCGGGATACAATAAAAGTGATTTGGAAATAGCAGTTCAAGCGAGCCTAGCAATTTCAGAAGAACAGTGAGTATTTGTTCTAAAAATAAATAATTTATA
Organism: Unio delphinus; assembly: GCA_029339505.1. Lineage (NCBI taxonomy): Eukaryota > Metazoa > Mollusca > Bivalvia > Unionida > Unionidae > Unio > Unio delphinus. Next base: position 5,131,684 of record JAQISU010000041.1, on the reverse strand, counting down.
TTATTAGTGTCTGTCATCGTCAGAATCATTGCTATCATTTAACTTATGATATATTCAGTGCTTTTTTTGCGTCATGGTGTAATCAGATTCCTCCATCCACTAAGTGCAGAAATCTCAAGTAGTATTTGGAGCAAAGATCGTTCTGGTGACTTTATAGTCATGGCATTGCAACGTATACCAAAATGTATAAGGATCTTGTCTCCTGAAACATCGCTGTTTGAAGTTATCCTGTCAATCATTTTGAAACCTTATCAAAGTGTACTGCTTAAACAGCTAGATTGTGGTGAACCACGTTGTGATCTCCCACAAATTCGACGCGAGCCTACATACTTGACAGGGTTATTTGGAACGCCATACATCAAATCATGGTATAACACGTGATGTTAATCAATAATTGAGTAGTCTGTGAAATACCACCACTAATTTATGGCCTCATGAGAAGTGACTTTGTATAACCATTAGTCAAACTGACTTATACAGATCTTTAACACAGAGGCCGTTTTCTTCCTTCACGGTAATGTTTGAGCTTTTATATTAATACAAGGTATGCGTTTTCACAAGCTATATGAGCTTATTCTTTTTCAAGGCAAGGTTATGTTGGCGAAGACAATCATTCCGAACACAGTTTGTCAGAGTTGGATATCCGAACTTCTAAAATATCAGAAAGGTTAGTTGTCAGAAGATGTTTATACTTGATCCAACGCTATTGTAATTTACAATAGAGAACATATTACTGTCAGTTGAATTCCATAACGTAACCATCGTTTCATTTTAGTTCATCAAAGAAAGAAAATGCATTATTGTTTTCACAATTTATAATTTTTTCATAAACTTTGATCCTTTGAGGCAATTTCACGCTATTTATATTATCCGCACCGCGTCCCTACTGTGTAAAACATTTACACGGACCTAATTATATTCAGCTATGTGTATTTTGATAATTAGTAGCATGTATATTATACGACAGAGTAAATTACTTAAGAAATGAGGATGATGCTTGACTTATGCATATTTAATTTGAAATGTTTGTTAGCTTTTTGCATTTATACATTTCATCATATGTTTTGGTTAATGTAAATCGGAATAACTGACCCTGTCTCAAATCAGTGACAGGATTGAAAACAACGTTATTGACCTTTTGTTCTAACTGAAGGATAAATATATGGATTATTATCCTTGTATGAGTCATGGACATCGTGTTTACTATGCTCCTTATTATAACTTTAGTAACAGGCCCTCTAATTATAACAAAGATTTTATTTTGCGACTTTTGGAACCTTTTGGAATGAAATGTTTCATTAGGAAATATTATTTTCTTAAAAGAACATTCTAAATGTGACATAGGTCAGGTGGAGGAGTCTAAAGCCTTGTTTATTAGAAAAACAATTTTTCCTGGAATAACATCTAAAACATAAGTCAGTCTTATTGTTGTACCCAGTATTTCATTTGGGCTTGAATTTATTTATTGAAATTAGTTTTTCGCTGGAAATTCAATGAGTTCATCTAAAATAATATTCATGGAAATAGAGACTTGGATTTATAGTGAATTCAAAGAAAATATATTTTTGGATATTTTTGTTATTCAAGAAGGATTGTTTGCACATCATTACAATTCAGCTTATCAAAGGCACATCAAGACTTTCAGCGTAGGATTTAGCTTGGAATACCTCTAAACTTTATTGAAAACTCAAATCGTTAAGACTTATGTTTTTAATTCTCAATACAGTCAGTGATTTATTTACATTCTGAATTTGTGCTTTAAGGAAATATATTGCTTGTTGAATTTTATAAAACTTGTTGGTTTTCGATTTTTTTCTTCATTTACTTAAAGGCCATAGTCGTTACATAAAGTTGGAGGCTCATTTTCTGCTTACGAATTTCTCTTCAATATTTAGTATTAAAAAAAATCAAATAGAGACAGTCAATCATAATATAGGTATATTGTTATAAAGGTTATATAAATAAATCACAACAGTTGATAGACAATTAGTGTTATGACTTTGAAAAAATACATCTTTTGTATTAGGTCGACTGATTAGCAGATTAACAACAAAAACGATCACTAAACTTAGCAAAACAGATGGAAAATGTTAGTGATCAATTGTAAAAGAAATTAGAAGGACAAAGCGTTTTCAATTTCGACCAAGAAGTATATCAGACAACAGAATGAACGAAAATTTATAAACTTCTAAAGCAGAATTAAAAGCGGAACACTAAAAAAATGTAGCATGCAATATGTTGGACAACAATTCAACAAGTTCTTTATATCAAACTTCTTGAAGTTCACTATGTGTGAAAAATTGCTTAAACAGTACTATCTTCATTTGATATAAGTGGACCTTCCAATCCTTGCATTTTGTGTTTATCTCCTTCTTAGAAATACCACAGCGCCATTTAAGCGATATCCAAAGGGGAGACTTTGACATCTCTTTGGGTTAGACTATGCATACCTTTGTCAATATTCATAAAGCTCCCATAGACGTTTCTGCGTTTTGCCTACAACACTATTTATAAATTCCAGACACCCCAATGGAGGCTCAATATCGGCCCCGGTGTCATCCTTTGTCTGACGAATCTTGTAATGTTGCATGTCGGGGTCATTTCTATGGCGGCAACATCAAGCTACCTGGACAACATCCTGCAGAAAAATAGGCGAGTTAGCTCTAAAAAGTCATGATAGCCATTGTTACCAATCTGGACTTTTCATCAACACGGAAAAATCCGACTTATTAGCATCTCAACCATTTGTTCACCTCGGTATGGACTTCAATACACAGGCACCATATTTTGTCTCCATCAGGATCAGCTTTGAGACGTCCCATGCTAATGCCTTTTCATTCAAGGAATTCTATCAGCGGCCATCATCGTCCTAAGTCGACTACTACTGACTAGCTACTTCTTTTTCAGCACTAATGGGGTTCATATGTTTGTCTACACGGCCATCTTTAGAGCTGCACCCAACTGAGACATATATGACGAAATTGGGAACGAACTAAATTGGCCCACAGCGGTAATGCATCTACGAGTCCACATGCTCGAGATTACAGTCTGTGCCGACGCAAACACCAAAAACTGGGGAGCCCGTCCACTACCATCATTAATTGTGGGACGCAATGGTGATTGATCTTCAACAACAAGGAGGACTCCAGTGCCAACACCTTGCGTCATCGTGTGAGACTTTTTAAAGTGGTGTTGTCATTACAAGCCATACAGATTCACCATATCTCAGGACTTCTTAGCGAAATTACCGATCCTTCCGCACGAACAATCTAATTGTACAGAAGAAAAGGTCTCTCCATCCCTCGATTTTTACTGTGGGCCTGTTTGCAACAAATGGGAATGCCAAATCTCCATCCTTACTCGCCCATCTGGGACTCGACAGTTTGGGCAGTGGTGTTCTATCTCTGGATTGGACCAACCAAAGTTCACACACTAATCCCCAACATCTATGTTTTCCAAAGTGATATAGAAAACAAGGGAATCAGCTCGTTGCCTCATCCTCATTGCACCACTCTCTTCGGGTGGAGTTGTGGATTAACGATCTCATCAATCTTGCATACGAAGCTCCGCGGAATTCGGGGTTTCCTTCATCTATACATATGACCACAACGACAGTTTTTTTCATCTTTGTCCGGAGCCCCGAACCTGCACATCTGTATCATCTTAATCAGGCCCTCATAATTAAACTTTTTTGCCACCAGTCCTTGTGAGAATCGCATAGGCGCGACGGCCCTCAACTCCGAAATTATATTAAGTCAATGGCACAGTTTCATCCAGTGGTGCACAAACGAAGATATCTTACCTTTCCAGCCACCGATACAGCAAACATCCTCATCTGGCTCATCGAAAAATGTTGGCGCCGAGTACGATCCAAGCTTAACGTAACACGATCACTGACACCTTTCATCATCACCAGAGAGAGGATATTGGATAAAACTAGGAGTTTGACCTTAAAAAGACGACTTTGATGAAACGTTGTTAAAATTATTTGTCTTAAAATAATTTTACTTTGGTTACAAGATCTTATACACGTGTTCACTGTTTCTAAGTAAAACTATAACGTGTACCAAAATGCAAATTTATTTTTCTCACGAGTAAAGTTTGTAAAATAGTTTAAATGATATGCAAAATGTATGAACATTTCTTTTCCAGCACTGCAGAAGTGGGGCTTTTGCTTTTCACTCAGCGGCACTATGTGTCGATATTTTATTATCTGCATGAATCTTGTTGATTTTGTTTCTATGCTTACACTGTTTTTTCCCACGTGCTGTTTAGGAGACGATATATTATATACAGTTTGTTGCTAGCTAAATAGACTAAATACATCATCTGGGAACAGTTTGATTACATAAATATACTGTTTGTTGCTAAATAAATACATTTGGAACACCTTGATTACATAAATACACAGAGTGTGTTGCTAAATACATTCATTTGGGAATAGTTTGATTACAAAGAAAATAATTTGTTGTTATATAAATACCTGTGTAAACAGTTTGATTATATATTTTATAAATATGCAAATGTATTCGCATACTTCATCAAACCTTAAATTTTGGGTACAACCCATAAATCGACAAAGTAAACAGCATTATCAGAACAATAAAGTTATTTAATGGATTTTTTACAAGCTGTAAGCTGTAACCTAGTCCTTCTAGAAATATAAGATTTAGCATATCCATTAAGCATGATTTCTGAGTTCACATATCCGCTCTTATTCTGTTTCCTGTTCCACAGTTAACATTAAAGATAAAGACTTGGTCAGTACATAGCACAAGACTAGGGCGGCTGGAGGTGGGATCTTAAACAAGATGGTGGAGAGGGTTGAGGCAGTCATTGCTGGGGACAACCCTTGGGACATTTACAACTCAACAGCAGATATTGTCTTGCTTCGCTTTTGACGTTTTACTCTTAACCGCACCACCTTTCTCATAAATATTTAAATATCGTTTGCCTGGTTTCATGCTCGCAAAGGCCAGTAATTAGTATCTACCATATACGTCTTGCTTTTGTCCCCCTTCACTGTTTATATTGATTTCAAAAGCATTCACAGCGAAGGAATTGCACTAAAATTTACAAAAAGTTTTGATATCCCATTATACGCCAGTTTCGCCAGTATGACTTGAAATCACGGAGTTTGAATGTAAAATCTTTTCAACAAAATGTTTTTTTTTTCCAGATCGTCCTTAGTACCTTTAGACAGTCTTCAACTGATAGGAACGAACGGTCCAATGAGACGTCACAGGTGTGAGTTAATACAATGCACATCGAAAGCTGTTGGTTTAACCCTATTACATACCTGACCGCTATTAGCGTAATGTTATATTTGTTTGAAACACTGCAACATTACATTTTCCATCGCCACACTGCAAAGTCAATTAATAATTAAAATTCCTTAATGGTATGTTATTAATATATATTTCAGCGTTGCTAAACGTTGCTAAAATTATATATATCCTTTTGAAATGGAAGCCTAGAGGATGAAAATGAATGATAATAATTCGTGTTCATATAACGGTGATAAATATACATTAATAAATTGGAACCGCCGCTTTTCTTCTCCTTTTCTTGGCTACTTTTACTTGCTCATCGCTTTTAAAGATAATGCATGACATCTTTACACTTAGTTGAGTGCGGCCGACTGAGACTGGAGGAATTTGCATCTTATTTTTGTTTTGCGGTGTTCCATTAATGCGCTTCCATTTTTAGTATGTATGTATGTATGTATGTATGTATGTATGTATGTATGTATGTATGTATGTATGTATGCAGCTCTGTAGGTAGGTAGGTAGGTAGGTAGGTTTGTAGGTAGGTAGGTAATACAAAATAGGTTTGATCCATCTTCCAGTGCTATAATACATGTAATGGACATGGTCACTCCATGTCTAAAAATTAGAAGCATTCGATTCATAACAAATATAATGCCAATAAAACTGTATTGCTTCTTGTATAGTGTCCAGTAGATTTAGTGAAAGTTAGTTTCAATTAACAATTATAACACGTGAAAATGTATCTACTGATTCATCTATCAAGTATGATTCACACAGTTTTATTTTAAAGTATCATTCTTCTGTTAGAAATAGGAATGGAGGAGATTTGACTCAGTCGGGATACAATAAAAGTGATTTGGACATAGCAGTTAAAGCGAGCCTAGCAATTTCAGAAGAACAGTGAGTATTTGTTATTAAAATAAATAATTTATATTATTGGTGTCATCGTCATAATCATCGCTATCATTTAACTTATGATATATTCAGTGCTTTTTGCCTCATGGTGTACCGGTAATCAGATGCCTCCATCCACTAAGTGCTGAAATCTCAAGTAGTATTTGGACCAAAATTCGCTCTGGTGACGTTATCGTCATGGCGTTACAGTATAAACCAAAATAAGGATCTTGGCTTCTGAAACATCGCTATTTGAAGTTCTCCTGTCAATCATTTTGAAATCTTATCAAAGTCTGCCGCTTAAACAGAAAGATTGTGGTGAACCACGTTGTGATCTCCCACAAATTCGACGTTAGCCTGAATATTTGACAGGGTTTTTTGGAATGCCATACATCAAGTCATGGTATTGCATTTACATGGTAATCAGTAATTAGTAAGTCTGTGAAATACCGCCACTTAATGTATGGTCTCATGAGAAGTGACTTTGTAAAACCATTAGTCAAACTGACTTATAAAGGTCTTTAACACGGAGGCCGTTTTCTTCCTTCACGGTAATGTTTGAGCTTTTATATTATTAAAAGGTATGCGTTTTCACGAGCTATATGAGCTTATTCTTTTTCAAGGGAAAGTTATGGGGGCGAAGACAATCATTCCGAGCATAGGGTCTCAGAATTGGATATCCGAACTTCTAGAATATCAGAAAGGTTAGTTGTCAGAAGATGTTTATTCTTGATCCAATGCTATTGTAAATTACAATACAGAACATATTACATTATTTTGATATTCAGCTATGTGTATTTTGATATTGAGTAGCGTGTATATTATACAACAGAGTAAATACTTACGATATGAGGATGATACTTGATTTATGTTATGTATATTTAATTTGAAATGTTTGTTAGCTTTTTGCATTTATAAATTTCATCATATGTTTTGGGTAATGTAAATCGTAATAACTGACCCTGTCTCAAATCAGTGACAGGATTGAAAACAACATTATTGACCTTTTGTTCTAACTGAAGGATAAATATATGGATTATTATCCTTGTATGAGTCATGGACATCGTGTTTACTATGCTCCTTATTATAACTTTAGTAACAGGCCCTCTAATTATAACAAAATATTATTCTAAATAATAAGGTCAGGTGGAGGAGTCTAAAATTTTGTTTATTAGGAAAACCAGTTTTCCTGGAATAACATCTGAAACATAAGTTAGTCATATTGTTGTGCCCAGTATTTCATTTGGGGCTTAATAAATAATGCATTGATATTAAGGCCATTAGGATACAAAATATCTAACTTATGAATCCAATAAGCTTCAAATAAGCTTCTTCTATTCAGGTCAACATGCACCATATCTATGAGAGAAACATAGAGTAATGAGTGATTATTGGTATTAAAGTGCGTTGAAATAGAGGAAAACTGAGAATTTCTGTCATTTTTATATGAAAGCCATGCTTATTTATTGTCTTAGAAACTTTTTAAAATGTTTGGATTGCATAAACAAGAAAATACACAGTTTAGCGTTTACGATTCTAAGAAGGAGATAAACAAGAAATGCATAGACTGGACGGTGAACATAAATCGAATGAAGATAGTACTGTTTAAGCAATTTTGCACACACACACACACACACACACACACACACACACACACACACCCACACACAGTGAACTTCAAGAATATTTATATAACGCATTAACACAGTCTTTACCAATTCAGATAAGGGGACCCCAGAGGCCGAGTGGTCTAAAGCGCTGTCCGTTATGGACCACTGCCATCTCACCTCTGTCTGCGTGTGTTCGAGTCTAAGATTCAGCAAATGTACTTATGTGAGAAAGCTTGCCAGTAGCTTCTTATGAGTCGGTTGTTCTTTCCGGCGGTTTTCCGGGTTCTTCCTCCACCATTAATATTGGCCGCTATGTATAGCCTATATTGTGCTGAAAAATGGCGTTAAACCATTAAAAACAAAAACAAACCAATTCAGATAAGAACTACATATGAGCGAAAACGATTACAGCCATGACTATCCAGTTTAGATTTAGGTCAGTTGTTCTAAACAGCAAAAGATTTCTTTAAAATCTGATCTTTGTAAATTATTTCATCTCCTTTTGAGGGATTCAGATATAGATGTTAAACTCATGGTTAAATTTATGATATTCAGGATTGTCAAGCACAAACGTGACTTTTTTTTCTCTGCCTCATCTAATGCAAAGAATTGGAAAATAGTGTCACAATGTCACTGTATCAGATCATGGCGAGGCTATAGTCTACAATGGCCTGTAGAAAAGACATATATATATATATATATATATATATATATATATATATATATATATATATATATATATATATATATATATTCGACTCCGGTTAACTGCACACCCTCGGGTCCGGCACGAGACTGTGCAGTTAACTAAAGTGTGCAGTTAACAGAGGTACGGTACAGTACAGCTTTTAATCAGCACGGCACGAATACATGTGAAGAATAAATTTAAACAATGATTAGAATAAACTCTTTCAACTTTTACTTAAATGTTAAGCTTGTTTTCCTTCCGAAGAACACAATTTCACTGATTCAACCAATGAATCAATGAATTATAGCGAATTTCAAGAAATTATATAGATCGCTTGTTATTCGAAAACTGCTGTGTGACATTGATAGGTCATCTCCGACAGAAAAAGAGTTTAGCTCCAAAGTCGTCTGCATACTGTTTTTCGCCGTGTTGTCGTTTAAATTGAATTCCGTTGCGAATTTTCCATCTTTCCAAACATCCATTTCTTTGGTTTGAATGGTTTAGAGCAATGTTTCCCATGCTGTACTATGATTTTTCCCCACGCTATTGCTCTCTAGTGGGCGCGGATATACATGTACAATGTACATTGTACATACCACCTAAGGCGTCCTTTATACGTCAATCATTTACAATGTTGCATTTACCATCTTAATTGTCGGCTTATTTGAAGCGCTATAGCAGTGGACTGGCAATAACTGATCATGAATATACATTGTGATGTTAACCGGAGTAAAATTGTATTGATCATTGAAAAGCATTGGGGAAAAACGGGACCGGCATGACTACGTGCAGTTATCCGGCGTGTGCAGTTACCGATGTGCAGTTACGTGGAGTCGACTGTATATCTCTCTCTCTCTCTCTCTCTCTCTCTCTCTCTCTCTCTCTCTCTATATATATATATATATATATATATATATATATATATATATATATATATATATATATATATATATATATATATATATATATATATAGATATATATGGGAACTTTGTGTTTACAAATTATAAGCATTTGATCTGATAAAAAACCACTCCTTTACAAAGTAATTCATGCCATTAAAACTATTACCTGAAGTATAGTGTATAGTAAAGTTATCAACTTTTAGCTTTAATTATTAACTTTCGTAATATGCGGAAAGATGTATTTCCTGTTCTGTGTAAAAGTTTGTTTCAATATTATTTTTCTGTTTGAAATAGAAATGAAGATTTAACGGAATCTGGATACAATAACCGTGACTTAGATATGGCACGTCAAATGAGTCTCGCGATTTCAGAAGAACTGTGAGTATTTGTTTAAAAAATCTAAATAATTTATATTAATGGTGTCATTATCAGAGTCCTTAATGCTCCATCGCTAGTATTATTAGCATTAACATTTGAGGATATCTGCAGCTCTAGCTGCGTCACGGTGTAATCAGATACGTTCGTCATCTAGCAGACAAACTTTCAGCAGGTCACCAAAATAACCTTTATTGTCGAGGTGATGCAATGTAAACTGTAATACCCACTGAAACACTGTTAATTGAGCTATCCTGTCGAAGGCAATGATTTAGAACAAGAAGACATTTGCTGAGAAGTCTGTTTTTAAAATCATTGCCTATAAATAATTTGACTTTGGTTACAATCTCTTACATACGTGTTCACTGTTCCTAAAGGAAACTATAAAGTGTAGAGAAAATATAAGAACATTCTTCATTTTTGTTTACCATTTAGTATCTAGTTAAAGATGTATATTAAACAAATTTATTTATTGCATTTCATATATAATTCGTAATGATGGCAATCCGTTGAAATTTGGGGTCTCGGTCTTTGTGTTAGCACAAGAGTGCATATTGGTGTGCAGTAAAATAAGTTTAAAAACATTTTACAACATTTTGAATGTATGTTATGTTATGATTGTCAGGGACCTAACTGTCTTTTGTTGGGGGTTTAAACTGATGTGATACATTTTGGTGGCATCTTAATTACAAAAGTGTTGCTTGTTTGGTAAAGTTTTGTCTTGATTATAACAGGGATACTTGATTACATAATTAATAATTGATTTCAAATGGGTTACTTATTTACAAAAGTATTATGTGACTACATAAGAGCTACGTGATTACAATGGGTTACTTGATTGACAAAAAATAATTTTTAGAGAAGCAATGTATCTTATTACTAATCCAAAAGTGATGACAGATTTTAATTCAATTTTGTGTACATTCATGTTAGAATTTAATATCGATAAATTCAGGCTGGAGCAACATTGATGAACTTTACAAAGATTAGTTTAAACATTACATGGAACAAAGTTATTATATTTGATTGACTTGGTTATGAGATTAATTTACACTGAATATGAAAAAACAAGGTCAAAGATTTGTAGACAATCATAAATAGCTGAACTAAACTCTTTCATTAAACTGAACTCTCAACCATGATGGAAAGAGCCAGTGACTTTCTAGATTAAACTACAATCTGATGTGAAAACAACAATTAAGCTAAAGTCCAAAAAATAATGTATTCGTCAAAATTATAAAGTGAACATTTAAGAGAAAGGTACAATATTGTGAATTAAACACCAAAATTATTCTCAATGTCTTATCACAAGTACAAAAAAAGATATGTTCCACCGTGATGTATTCCAGAACGTCTTTAAATGAGTTCTCCATAATTTCAAGGTAATGTATTAGGCCAAAACGAAAATGAGCACTTTGTGATTGCAATACATAATTTAGATAAATAATGTTTCTTGAAGTATATCTGAACACATCTGCAGACGCTGATCATAGATTCCAGAAGACTGATACAAAACTGGAATGAATAATAGTTTACCTAATCCTTTACTATACAAATTTCACTTGACCTATGACACACAAGATAGCTATGGAAGTCCAAAGATGTGAGTCATATCTAAACAAGTTCATTTCCAGAACTGTTAAAGCTCGTAAACCAGGTTATTACTTATAATCATGGCAGAAGTCAGGTCGATACAAGCCTATATAACCCTGTGGTCAGGTTTTTTATTGATGCATTTTGACAAATAAAGGTAAACTTTACATTCACAAGGAAAATATTAATGAAATATTAACAACTGTTTGTACTTTTAGCAAGTTAATATTTTAAAGCGTTGATGTTTAACCATACTGAATAATGCTGATACTATAATTTCATTTGAAAAATAACATTTGCATTTATCAGATGTGTTTTTATTATCCCAGACATTCCCAGCAGCAAGAGGACGAATGTATGCAAGAAGAAGAAGAAGACTCAGGCCAGAGGTTCGTTTTTAAATATCGATGTTGATTATGGAAAGAATTTCTTACATACGGTTTCAATATTCCTAAAGAAGGATTTTAGTGTACAAACATGCGCAATCTCTTTTTGTAGACAGGCGTATTTTTAAGAGCTTTCAAATAATATACAGTTTGTGAACGTTTTCCTAGATATATATATATATATATATATATATATATATATATATATATATATATATATATATATATATATATATATATATATATATATATATATATATATATATATATATATATATATATATATATATATATATATATATATATATATATATATATATATATGCTATTTTTCATGGTCAGAGGGACACATGAAGAAGGCATTGCTATTTCACAATCGCACCTAAACACTCTATTTGCTAGGTCAGAAAGACACAACCGTCTATGTTAGAGAGGTGAGTAGGGCACCTAAGACGCACTTTCTCAGGTCAGATGTGCACCAGACTCTAAGTTAACAAGGCATCGGAAGCGTAATTTGTCAGATTACCATTACAATGAATAAGAGCATACGAGTTAAGCAAAAAAATGCACCGTTTAGCGTTTACAATTCTAAGAAGGAGAAAAACAAGAAATACAAACATTGGAAGGGTCCACATAAATCGAATGAAGATAGTACTATTTAAGCAATTTTGCAGACACGGAGTGAAATTCAAGAAGTTTTATATAAAGATTGAACACGGTCTTTATAAAATTATTTCATCTCCATTTGAACGATTAAGATATTATGTAAAACTCATCATTAGATTTATGATATTTAGGATTGTCAAGCACAAACTTGACGTTAATTTCCTCTGCCTCATCTAATGCGAAGAATGTGAAAATAGTGTCACAATGTCACTGTATCTGGCCATGGCGCAGCTCTAGTCTACAATGGCCAGGAGGAAAAACTTATATGTATGCATGTATGTAAGCGTGTAGTATGTAGCAACTTTTGATAAATTTTAAACTTTAAACATTATAAACATTGTATCTGATAAAAAAGCATTCTTTTACAAAGTAATTCATGGCATTAAAACTGTATTGCTTGTAGTATAGTGTATCGTAAAGTTATCAACTTTTAGCATTTTGTATTATTAACTAATGTAACATTCGGAAAGATGTACTTACTGCTCCATGTGAAACGGTGATTCAATATTATTTTTCTGTTTGAAATAGAAATGAAGATTTAACAGAATCTGGATACAATAACCGTGACTTGGACATAGCACTTCAAATGAGTCTCGCGATTTCAGAAGAACTGTGAGTATTTGTTATCATTGTCATCATTAGCATTTGATTCATCGCTGTTATTATTAGCATTAACATTTGAGGATATCTGCAGCTCTAGATGCGTCACGGTGTAATCAGATACCTTCGTCATCTAACAGCCAAAATTTCAACTAGTATTTAAGTCACCAAAATTACCTTTATTGTCGAGGTGATGCAATATAAACCGTAATACCCATTGGAACACTGTTAATTGAGCTATCCTGTCAATCAATTTAAACCAATTGCTACTTTCAGACAACACGAGCAACAAGAAGACAAAAGTTTAGAACAAGAAGACATTGCTGAGAAGTCTGTTTTAAAAATCATTGCCTTAAAATAATTTGCCTCTGGTTACAATCTCTTACATACGTGTTCACTGCTCCTAAAGGAAACTATAAAGTGTAGAGAAGATGTATGAACATTTCATTTCCAGTGCAGCAGAGGTAGTGCTTTTACTTTTCACTCAGTGAGATTCTATACCTATATTATCTCCAACAGCCTTGTAGAAATTGCCAGACCGCGCCGGCGGTCTAGCGGTTAGAACATCTACTTCGGATGCACTAAGCTACGGGTTCCAACCCCGTCGAGTCGTATAAAATCTTATAAAAAGGGTACTAACAACTGCTTCGCTAGGCACTCCGCATTACCAGGTTAATATTAGGACTGGTCGGTCTGGTGTTAGAATAATGTAACCAGTCACATAATGTGACTGCAGCAGGATGTCTCAGTTATAGATATCACTATATACTGCCCAATGCAGACATCGTAGCGATATGACGAAAACTCTCTCTCTCTCTCTCTCTCTCTCTCTCTCTCTCTCTCTCTCTCTCTCACACACACACACACACACACACACACACACACACATTGTCTACTTTCACTGTATATTTTAAACCTTTAAGGACAACATACAAATACCATTAAAACTTTGTCCTTTATTTAGTAAAACTGACCGTAATCAGGGATGATTCACTCACACTCTCAAAAAAACAAAACAAAACAAAAAAAAAACAAACACAACTAAAACTGACTGACCTTGGGTATTAAATGATAGTTTCTTTGTTAATAGATTTGAGAACAATTTCATGACATATTGAATAAATATCCAACTGAATGCTAGTGTATCTTAAGAACTGCATTTTATTTCGGTAAAAGTTGTATAGATAAATCAACAGTAAATGGCATCGTCATGAACATTCACGTCATTAATTAAGCTTTTTTTTAATAAAAAAAAACTTCTGCTAGTTGTTAACTATGTTTATGTGTCTAGTACTTAAGTAAAAGTAAAACGTGTTAGTACATCTAAACGACATTATTCATTCATGCCTTATGTGCTCATCGCACGTAATCCACCAGGTAAAAAGCTTAAATTGACATCCATATATATATATATATTCCTCGATTTAGCAGTTTGATACAGTTTGTGTGCGCGCGTATGTGATGGCCAAAACACTTTTCAGCGTAGATCATGAATTTCCAAACATAACAAGAATCCACAACTAGACCTTTCACCATATGAGCTGTACAGCTCTTTCAAGTCCTACCGCTCAGGTGGCCTAGTGGTTAGAGCGTCCGCCCCGGAAGCGGAATGTCGTGGGTTCGATCTCCGACTGAGTCATACAAAAGACTTACAAAAATGGTACTAACAGCTGCCTAGCTTGGCGCTCAGCATTATGAGGTTAGTGTTAGGACTCGTCGGCCTGATGTCAGGATAATGTGACTGGGTGGGTCATCATGCTACATGTCTGCGGCACATTAACAACTGTTTGTACTTTTAGCAAGTTAATATTTTAACGCGTTGGTGTTTATCCATACCGAATAATGATGGTACTATAATTTCATTTGAAAAATAACATTTGCATTTATCAGATGTGATTTTATTCTCCCAGACATTACCAGCAACAAGAGGACGAAGGTGTAGAAGAAGAAGAAGAAGAAGAAGAAGAAGAAGAAGAAGAAGAAGAAGAAGATGAAGAAGAAGAAGACGAGAGGTAGGTTTTTCTGTATCGATTTTGATCATGGAAAGAATTTCTTGTATACGGTTTCAATATTCCTAAAGAAGGTTTTCAGTGTACGACTATGTGCAATCTCTTTTTGTAGACAGGCGTATTTATAAAAGCTTTCAAATAATATGCAGTTTGTGAACATTTTCCTAAAATACTTCCTGAAGTGGTGCGTTAAATTCTCACTCAACGCGCTGTGTGCACATTTTGTTTTGTCTAAGATTTAATGTAAAGAAGGATTCAACGCCAGTCAGATTCAAATATGAAGCCGACTCTCTTTAATAATTATGAATTTGGATTATCGCTGGAAGTCGAACGAGTTAGAACTACACTAAATGGAATCGTGAAGATAGGTTATGACAATATACCGGTGTAAGCGTTTGTGATTAAACCGGAGATATATTGTTCAAATTCTAAACAATGCAAGCAAGGACGCCTAACTGAGGAATTTATTTGTGATGAAAACGTAATTAAATTACATTTTTATTTTTGTACAGTGAAATTAAAGCACCAACGTTTGTTAGGGCATTTTAAAACTTGTTTTTATCATTGAGATGCAATAAAGCAATGCTATGATTGGTGAACAGAATAGGGTAAAATGTTCCTTTATTCGCAATGAAAGTTGGTCTTGGTGGTTATATATATATATATATATATATATATATATATATATATATATATATATATATATATATATATATATATATATATATATATATAGATATATATTAGGAATGGTCTCTCGTGGGTCGGTGATTCTTTCTGGGGGTTTTCCTGGCTTCTTCCTCCATCATTAATACTGGCCGCCATATATAGCCGATCATGTGCTGAAAAATGGAGTTTAACCCTAATGCAACAACCTTTTAGGAAGGCCAATGTTTAGAATAAGGGAGTTCAACGTAGAAAAAAAGTGAAAATGTATATGCCCAAATCTCACTGTGTTGGCCTTAAGATTTACAAAGAATGATTCCATAATGATTCAAGAATGCAAATCCAGAATGTTATGTTGCTTTCACTCCTTCAAGTGAGGAAAGGCATAGAGCATTTAGTTGGCTATATTCAACAAGATCAATTGGTACTAAAGCACGTGTTACCTGCGAGGAAAGAGCTTACATCATTCATTATAGTTATTAGCTGGGGAAAATATTGCATTCGTACCTTTGGTTGAGAAGTCATCATTATCGTCATCATCCCCATTTCCGCTATCCAATGTGGATCGTGAAAATGATGCAACTAATGAAAGCAACTTTTTGGGATGGAAGGCGCCCCATAGCGATGTTCATGCTGAATAGATTTTGAATGTTTTAGGCATTGTATTTTTACTTTTAAACTTATTTGTTCCTTTATCCTTGTTTTCTATGTTTATTTTTATAACTAAACTTACTCTGTACCAAACAAAACCCAAGACTTTGATAATGTACTTTTAAACCATTTTAGAAATAAATGCTTTGTATAATCCTCATATTCCTGCTCTTAATTGCTAAGGTCTTTCGATATATTCTCTTTTTGATGTTAGTTGGCTAATGCTGATTATAAGTTCTTTGTGCATATTAAAGTAACCCATTTTTACGGATTTATTTTCCAAAGACACGATTATGGATGTATGTTTATAAAATCGGCTTACGACGAAGAAGAGCTGAAAAGATCAAATGAAACAAATTTAGCAGCATCTTTGTAAGTATAAAGCAGGTACTATTGAAACCTGTCAGGGAACTCTGTTAGTATAAAGCAGCTCTTAACTGTGGTAAAATGTATCTGTATGTATTTGAGGGCGAACGGACGGATGGATGGTAAGCAGACACATATTCTAAATGTGTGCCGATGAATTTTTAAAACATATTACCAGACAATACTGAGTTTAAAATCAAAGCCCCACACAAACATAATATGAAAAGTTTGCATAGTTTATTTTCTTCAAGTATACGGTAGAAATTGATGAGGTGAGAGGATCACTATAGAATACACTAAAGTATGCATGATGTTAACGACTTTAATTAAAATTTGCATTAAAATGAACACACTTCAATAACCGTATAATATATTTCTACACGAAAATAAACCTTCAAGCTAATCTCTGTTGCTATACGACCGAAAAAAAATGACGTATATTTATTATTAATAAAAAGGAATATATGCATGCAGCGTTTTTGGCAACTTACTCTCTCTCTCTCTCTCTCTCTCTCTCTCTCTCTCTCTCTCTCTCTCTCTCTCTCTCTCTTAAAGATAATGCATGACATCTTTACACTTAGTTGAGTGCGGCCGACTGAGATTGGAGGAATTTGCATCTTTTTTTTGTTTTGCGGTGTTCCATTAATGCGCTTCCATTTTTAGTATGTATGTATGTATGTATGTATGTATGTATGTATGTATGTATGTATGTATGCAGCTCTGTAGGTAGGTAGGTAGGTAGGTTTGTAGGTAGGTAGGTAATACAAAATAGGTTTGATCCATCTTCCAGTGCTATATTACATGTAATGGACATGGTCGCTCCATGTCTAAAAATTAGAAGCATTCGATTCATAACAAATATAATGCCAATAAAACTGTATTGCTTCTTGTATAGTGTCCAGTAGATTTAGTGAAAGTTAGTTTCAATTAACAATTATAACATGTGAAAATGTATCTACTGATTCATCTATCAAGTATGATTCACACAGTTTTATTTTAAAGATTCATTCTTCTGTTAGAAATAGGAATGGAGGAGATTTCACTCAGTCGGGATACAATCAAAGTGATTTGGAAATAGCAGTTAAAGCGAGCCTAGCAATTTCAGAAGAACGGCGAGTATTTGTTATTCAAATAAATAATTTATATTATTGGTGTCATCGTCATAATCATCGCTATCATTTAACTTATGATATATTCAGTGCTTTTTGCCTCATGGTGTACCGGTAATCAGATGCCTCCATCCACTAAGTGCTGAAATCTCAAGTAGTATTTGGACCAAAATTCGCTCTGGTGACGTTATCGTCATGGCGTTGCAGTATAAACCAAAATAAGGATCTTGGCTTCTGAAACATCGCTATTTGAAGTTATCCTGTCAATCATTTTGAAATCTTATCAAAGTCTGCCGCTTAAACAGAAAGATTGTGGTGAACCACGTTGTGATCTCCCACAAATTCGACGTTAGCCTGAATATTTGACAGGGTTTTTTGGAATGCCATACATCAAGTCATGGTATTGCATTTACATGGTAATCAGTAATTAGTAAGTCTGTGAAATACCGCCACTTAATGTATGGTCTCATGAGAAGTGACTTTGTAAAACCATTAGTCAAACTGACTTATAAAGGTCTTTAACACGGAGGCCGTTTTCTTCCTTCACGGTAATGTTTGAGCTTTTATATTATTAAAAGGTATGCGTTTTCACGAGCTATATGAGCTTATTCTTTTTCAAGGGAAAGTTATGGGGGCGAAGACAATCATTCCGAGCATAGGGTCTCAGAATTGGATATCCGAACTTCTAGAATATCAGAAAGGTTAGTTGTCAGAAGATGTTTATTCTTGATCCAATGCTATTGTAAATTACAATACAGAACATATTACATTATTTTGATATTCAGCTATGTGTATTTTGATATTGAGTAGCGTGTATATTATACAACAGAGTAAATACTTACGATATGAGGATGATACTTGATTTATGTTATGTATATTTAATTTGAAATGTTTGTTAGCTTTTTGCATTTATAAATTTCATCATATGTTTTGGGTAATGTAAAACGGAATAACTGACCCTGTCGAAAATCAGTGACAGTTTCGGAAACAAAATTATTGTAATTTTTTCCAACTGAAGGATAAATATATGGATTATTATCCTTCAATGAGTCATGGAGATCATGTTTACTATGCTCCTTATTATAACTTTAGTAACAGGCCCTCTCATATAACAAAATAAGACTCTAAATGTGACCTAGGTCAGGTGGATGAGTCTAAAATTTTGTTTATTAGGAAAACCAGTTTTCCTGAAATAACATCTGAAACATAAGTTAGTCATATTGTTGTGCCCAGTATTTCATTTGGGGCTTAATAAATAATGCATTGATATTAAGGCCATTAGGATACAAAATATCTAACTTATGAATCCAATAAGCTTCAAATAAGCTTCTTCTATTCAGGTCAACATACACCATATCTATGAGAGAAACATAGAGTAATGAGTGATTATTGGTATTAAAGTGCGTTGAAATAGAGGAAAACTGAGAATTTCTGTCATTTTTATATGAAAGCCATGCTTATTTATTGTCTTAGAAACTTTTTAAAATGTTTGGATTGCATAAACAAGAAAATACACAGTTTAGCGTTTACGATTCTAAGAAGGAGATAAACAAGAAATGCATAGACTGGACGGTGAACATAAATCGAATGAAGATAGTACTGTTTAAGCAATTTTGCACACACACACCCCCCCCCCCCACACACACACACAGTGAACTTCAAGAATATTTATATAACGCATTAACACAGTCTTTACCAATTCAGATAAGGAGACCCCAGAGGCCGAGTGGTCTAAAGCGCTGTCCGTTATGGACCACTGCCATCTCACCTCTGTCTGCGTGTGTTCGAGTCTAAGATTCAGCAAATGTACTTATGTGAGAAAGCTTGCCAGTAGCTTCTTATGAGTCGGTTGTTCTTTCCGGCGGTTTTCCGGGTTCTTCCTCCACCATTAATATTGGCCGCTATGTATAGCCTATATTGTGCTGAAAAATGGCGTTAAACCATTAAAAACAAAAACAAACCAATTCAGATAAGAACTACATATGAGCGAAAACGATTACAGCCATGACTATCCAGTTTAGATTTAGGTCAGTTGTTCTAAACAGCAAAAGATTTCTTTAAAATCTGATCTTTGTAAATTATTTCATCTCCTTTTGAGGGATTCAGATATAGATGTTAAACTCATGGTTAAATTTATGATATTCAGGATTGTCAAGCACAAACGTGACTTTTTTTTCTCTGCCTCATCTAATGCAAAGAATGGGAAAATAGTGTCACAATGTCACTGTATCAGATCATGGCGAGGCTATAGTCTACAATGGCCTGTAGAAAAGACATATATATATATATATATATATATATATATATATATATATATATATATATATATATATATATATATATATATATATATATATATATATATATATATATATTCGACTCCGGTTAACTGCACACCCTCGGGTCCGGCACGAGACTGTGCAGTTAACTGGAGTGTGCAGTTAACAGAGGTACGGTACAGTACAGCTTTTAATCAGCACGGCACGAATACATGTGAAGTATAAATTTAAACAATGATTAGAATAAACTCTTTCAACTTTTACTTAAATGTTAAGCTTGTTTTCCTTCCGAAGAACACAATTTCACTGATTCAACCAATGAATCAATGAATTATAGCGAATTTCAAGAAATTATATAGATCGCTTGTTATTCGAAAACTGCTGTGTGACATTGATAGGTCATCTCCGACAGAAAAAGAGTTTAGCTCCAAAGTCGTCTGCATACTGTTTTTCGCCGTGTTGTCGTTTAAATTGAATTCCGTTGCGAATTTTCCATCTTTCCAAACATCCATTTCTTTGGTTTGAATGGTTTAGAGCAATGTTTCCCATGCTGTACTATGATTTTTCCCCACGCTATTGCTCTCTAGTGTGCGCGGATATACATGTACAATGTACATTGTACATACCACCTAAGGCGTCCTTTATACGTCAATCATTTACAATGTTGCATTTACCATCTTAATTGTCGGCTTATTTGAAGCGCTATAGCAGTGGACTGGCAATAACTGATCATGAATATACATTGTGATGTTAACCGGAGTAAAATTGTATTGATCATTGAAAAGCATTGGGAAAAACGGGACCGGCATGACTACGTGCAGTTATCCGGCGTGTGCAGTTACCGATGTGCAGTTACGTGGAGTCGACTGTATATATATATATATATATATATATATATATATATATATATATATATATATATATATATATATATATATATATATATATATATATATATCTCTCTCTCTATATATATATATATATATATATATATATATATATATATATATATATATATATATATATATATATATATATATATATATATATATGGGAACTTTGTGTTTACAAATTATAAGCATTTGATCTGATAAAAAACCACTCCTTTACAAAGTAATTCATGCCATTAAAACTATTACCTGAAGTATAGTGTATAGTAAAGTTATCAACTTTTAGCTTTAATTATTAACTTTCGTAATATGCGGAAAGATGTATTTCCTGTTCTGTGTAAAAGTTTGTTTCAATATTATTTTTCTGTTTGAAATAGAAATGAAGATTTAACGGAATCTGGATACAATAACCGTGACTTAGATATGGCACGTCAAATGAGTCTCGCGATTTCAGAAGAACTGTGAGTATTTGTTTAAAAAATCTAAATAATTTATATTAATGGTGTCATTATCAGAGTCCTTAATGCTCCATCGCTAGTATTATTAGCATTAACATTTGAGGATATCTGCAGCTCTAGCTGCGTCACGGTGTAATCAGATACGTTCGTCATCTAGCAGACAAACTTTCAGCAGGTCACCAAAATAACCTTTATTGTCGAGGTGATGCAATGTAAACTGTAATACCCACTGAAACACTGTTAATTGAGCTATCCTGTCGAAGGCAATGATTTAGAACAAGAAGACATTTGCTGAGAAGTCTGTTTTTAAAATCATTGCCTATAAATAATTTGACTTTGGTTACAATCTCTTACATACGTGTTCACTGTTCCTAAAGGAAACTATAAAGTGTAGAGAAAATATAAGAACATTCTTCATTTTTGTTTACCATTTAGTATCTAGTTAAAGATGTATATTAAACAAATTTATTTATTGCATTTCATATATAATTCGTAATGATGGCAATCCGTTGAAATTTGGGGTCTCGGTCTTTGTGTTAGCACAAGAGTGCATATTGGTGTGCAGTAAAATAAGTTTAAAAACATTTTACAACATTTTGAATGTATGTTATGTTATGATTGTCAGGGACCTAACTGTCTTTTGTTGGGGGTTTAAACTGATGTGATACATTTGGGTGGCATCTTAATTACAAAAGTGTTGCTTGTTTGGTAAAGTTTTGTCTTGATTATAATAGGGATACTTGATTACATAATTAATAATTGATTTCAAATGGGTTACTTATTTACAAAAGTATTATGTGACTACATAAGAGCTACGTGATTACAATGGGTTACTTGATTGACAAAAAATAATTTTTAGAGAAGCAATGTATCTTATTACTAATCCAAAAGTGATGACAGATTTTAATTCAATTTTGTGTACATTCAAAGATTTGTAGACAATCATAAATAGCTGAACTAAACTCTTTCATTAAACTGAACTCTCAACCATGATGGAAAGAGCCAGTGACTTTCTAGATTAAACTACAATCTGATGTGAAAACAACAATTAAGCTAAAGTCCAAAAAATAATGTATTCGTCAAAATTATAAAGTGAACATTTAAGAGAAAGGTACAATATTGTGAATTAAACACCAAAATTATTCTCAATGTCTTATCACAAGTACAAAAAAAGATATGTTCCACCGTGATGTATTCCAGAACGTCTTTAAATGAGTTCTCCATAATTTCAAGGTAATGTATTAGTCCAAAACGAAAATGAGCACTTTGTGATTGCAATACATAATTTAGATAAATAATGTTTCTTGAAGTATATCTGAACACATCTGCAGACGCTGATCATAGATTCCAGAAGACTGATACAAAACTGGAATGAATAATAGTTTACCTAATCCTTTACTATACAAATTTCACTTGACCTATGACACACAAGATAGCTATGGAAGTCCATAGATGTGAGTCATATCTAAACAAGTTCATTTCCAGAACTGTTAAAGCTCGTAAACCAGGTTATTACTTATAATCATGGCAGAAGTCAGGTCGATACAAGCCTATATAACCCTGTGGTCAGGTTTTTTATTGATGCATTTTGACAAATAAAGGTAAACTTTACATTCACAAGGAAAATATTAATGAAATATTAACAACTGTTTGTACTTTTAGCAAGTTAATATTTTAAAGCGTTGATGTTTAACCATACTGAATAATGCTGATACTATAATTTCATTTGAAAAATAACATTTGCATTTATCAGATGTGTTTTTATTATCCCAGACATTCCCAGCAGCAAGAGGACGAATGTATGCAAGAAGAAGAAGAAGACTCAGGCCAGAGGTTCGTTTTTAAATATCGATGTTGATTATGGAAAGAATTTCTTACATACGGTTTCAATATTCCTAAAGAAGGATTTTAGTGTACAAACATGCGCAATCTCTTTTTGTAGACAGGCGTATTTTTAAGAGCTTTCAAATAATATACAGTTTGTGAACATTTTCCTAGATATATATATATATATATATATATATATATATATATATATATATATATATATATATATATATATATATATATATATATATATATATATATATATATATATATATGCTATTTTTCATGGTCAGAGGGACACATGAAGAAGGCATTGCTATTTCACAATCGCACCTAAACACTCTATTTGCTAGGTCAGAAAGACACAACCGTCTATGTTAGAGAGGTGAGTAGGGCACCTAAGACGCACTTTCTCAGGTCAGATGTGCACCAGACTCTAAGTTAACAAGGCATCGGAAGCGTAATTTGTCAGATTACCATTACAATGAATAAGAGCATACGAGTTAAGCAAAAAAATGCACCGTTTAGCGTTTACAATTCTAAGAAGGAGAAAAACAAGAAATACAAACATTGGAAGGGTCCACATAAATCGAATGAAGATAGTACTATTTAAGCAATTTTGCAGACACGGAGTGAAATTCAAGAAGTTTTATATAAAGATTGAACACGGTCTTTATAAAATTATTTCATCTCCATTTGAACGATTAAGATATTATGTAAAACTCATCATTAGATTTATGATATTTAGGATTGTCAAGCACAAACTTGACGTTAATTTCCTCTGCCTCATCTAATGCGAAGAATGTGAAAATAGTGTCACAATGTCACTGTATCTGGCCATGGCGCAGCTCTAGTCTACAATGGCCAGGAGGAAAAACTTATATGTATGCATGTATGTAAGCGTGTAGTATGTAGCAACTTTTGATAAATTTTAAACTTTAAACATTATAAACATTGTATCTGATAAAAAAGCATTCTTTTACAAAGTAATTCATGGCATTAAAACTGTATTGCTTGTAGTATAGTGTATCGTAAAGTTATCAACTTTTAGCATTTTGTATTATTAACTAATGTAACATTCGGAAAGATGTACTTACTGCTCCATGTGAAACGGTGATTCAATATTATTTTTCTGTTTGAAATAGAAATGAAGATTTAACAGAATCTGGATACAATAACCGTGACTTGGACATAGCACTTCAAATGAGTCTCGCGATTTCAGAAGAACTGTGAGTATTTGTTATCATTGTCATCATTAGCATTTGATTCATCGCTGTTATTATTAGCATTAACATTTGAGGATATCTGCAGCTCTAGATGCGTCACGGTGTAATCAGATACCTTCGTCATCTAACAGCCAAAATTTCAACTAGTATTTAAGTCACCAAAATTACCTTTATTGTCGAGGTGATGCAATATAAACCGTAATACCCATTGGAACACTGTTAATTGAGCTATCCTGTCAATCAATTTAAACCAATTGCTACTTTCAGACAACACGAGCAACAAGAAGACAAAAGTTTAGAACAAGAAGACATTGCTGAGAAGTCTGTTTTAAAAATCATTGCCTTAAAATAATTTGCCTCTGGTTACAATCTCTTACATACGTGTTCACTGCTCCTAAAGGAAACTATAAAGTGTAGAGAAGATGTATGAACATTTCATTTCCAGTGCAGCAGAGGTAGTGCTTTTACTTTTCACTCAGTGAGATTCTATACCTATATTATCTCCAACAGCCTTGTAGAAATTGCCAGACCGCGCCGGCGGTCTAGCGGTTAGAACATCTACTTCGGATGCACTAAGCTACGGGTTCCAACCCCGTCGAGTCGTATAAAATCTTATAAAAAGGGTACTAACAACTGCTTCGCTAGGCACTCCGCATTACCAGGTTAATGTTAGGACCGGTCGGTCTGGTGTTAGAATAATGTAACCAGTCACATAATGTGACTGCAGCAGGATGTCTCAGTTATAGATATCACTATATACTGCCCAATGCAGACATCGTAGCAATATGACGAAAACTCTCTCTCTCTCTCTCTCTCTCTCTCTCTCTCTCTCTCTCTCTCACTGTATATTTTAAACCTTTAAGGACAACATACAAATACCATTAAAACTTTGTCCTTTATTTAGTAAAACTGACCGTAATCAGGGATGATTCACTCACACTCTCAAAAAAACAAAAAAAAAACAAAAAAAAAACAAACACAACTAAAACTGACTGACCTTGGGTATTAAATGATAGTTTCTTTGTTAATAGATTTGAGAACAATTTCATGACATATTGAATAAATATCCAACTGAATGCTAGTGTATCTTAAGAACTGCATTTTATTTTGGTAAAAGTTGTATAGATAAATCAACAGTAAATGGCATCGTCATGAACATTCACGTCATTAATTAAGCTTTTTTTTAATAAAAAAAAACTTCTGTTAGTTATTAACTATGTTTATGTGTCTAGTACTTAAGTAAAAGTAAAACGTGTTAGTACATCTAAGCGACATTATTCATTCATGCCTTATGTGCTCATCGCACGTAATCCACCAGGTAAAAAGCTTAAATTGACATCCATATATATATATATATATATATATATATATATATATATATATATATATATATATATATATATATATATATATATATATATATATATATATATATATTCCTCGATTTAGCAGTTTGATACAGTTTGTGTGCGCGCGTATGTGATGGCCAAAACACTTTTCAGCGTAGATCATGAATTTCCAAACATAACAAGAATCCACAACTAGACCTTTCACCATATGAGCTGTACAGCTCTTTCAAGTCCTACCGCTCAGGTGGCCTAGTGGTTAGAGCGTCCGCCCCGGAAGCGGAATGTCGTGGGTTCGATCTCCGACTGAGTCATACAAAAGACTTACAAAAATGGTACTAACAGCTGCCTAGCTTGGCGCTCAGCATTATGAGGTTAGTGTTAGGACTCGTCGGCCTGATGTCAGGATAATGTGACTGGGTGGGTCATCATGCTACATGTCTGCGGCACATTAACAACTGTTTGTACTTTTAGCAAGTTAATATTTTAACGCGTTGGTGTTTATCCATACCGAATAATGATGGTACTATAATTTCATTTGAAAAATAACATTTGCATTTATCAGATGTGATTTTATTCTCCCAGACATTACCAGCAACAAGAGGACGAAGGTGTAGAAGAAGAAGAAGAAGAAGAAGAAGAAGACGAGAGGTAGGTTTTTCTGTATCGATTTTGATCATGGAAAGAATTTCTTGTATACGGTTTCAATATTCCTAAAGAAGTTTTTCAGTGTACGACTATGTGCAATCTCTTTTTGTAGACAGGCGTATTTATAAAAGCTTTCAAATAATATGCAGTTTGTGAACATTTTCCTAAAATACTTCCTGAAGTGGTGCGTTAAATTCTCACTCAACGCGCTGTGTGCACATTTTGTTTTGTCTAAGATTTAATGTAAAGAAGGATTCAACGCCAGTCAGATTCAAATATGAAGCCGACTCTCTTTAATAATTATGAATTTGGATTATCGCTGGAAGTCGAACGAGTTAGAACTACACTAAATGGAATCGTGAAGATAGGTTATGACAATATACCGGTGTAAGCGTTTGTGATTAAACCGGAGATATATTGTTCAAATTCTAAACAATGCAAGCAAGGACGCCTAACTGAGGAATTTATTTGTGATGAAAACGTAATTAAATTACATTTTTATTTTTGTACAGTGAAATTAAAGCACCAACGTTTTTTAGGGCATTTTAAAACTTGTTTTTATCATTGAGATGCAATAAAGCAATGCTATGATTGGTGAACAGAATAGGGTAAAATGTTCCTTTATTCGCAATGAAAGTTGGTCTTGGTGGTTATATATATATATATATATATATATATATATATATATATATATATATATATATATATATATATATATATATATATTAGGAATGGTCTCTCGTGGGTCGGTGATTCTTTCTGGGGTTTTTCCTGGCTTCTTCCTCCATCATTAATACTGGCCGCCATATATAGCCGATCATGTGCTGAAAAATGGAGTTTAACCCTAATGCAACAACCTTTTAGGAAGGCCAATGTTTAGAATAAGGGAGTTCAACGTAGAAAAAAAGTGAAAATGTATATGCCCAAATCTCACTGTGTTGGCCTTAAGATTTACAAAGAATGATTCCATAATGATTCAAGAATGCAAATCCAGAATTTTATGTTGCTTTCACTCCTTCAAGTGAGGAAAGGCATAGAGCATTTAGTTGGCTATATTCAACAAGATCAATTGGTACTAAAGCACGTGTTACCTGCGAGGAAAGAGCTTACATCATTCATTATAGTTATTAGCTGGGGAAAATATTGCATTCGTACCTTTGGTTGAGAAGTCATCATTATCGTCATCATCCCCATTTCCGCTATCCAATGTGGATCGTGAAAATGATGCAACTAATGAAAGCAACTTTTTGGGATGGAAGGCGCCCCATAGCGATGTTCATGCTGAATAGATTTTGAATGTTTTAGGCATTGTATTTTTACTTTTAAACTTATTTGTTCCTTTATCCTTGTTTTCTATGTTTATTTTTATAACTAAACTTACTCTGTACCAAACAAAACCCAAGACTTTGATAATGTACTTTTAAACCATTTTAGAAATACATGCTTTGTATAATCCTCATATTCCTGCTCTTAATTGCTAAGGTCTTTCGATATATTCTCTTTTTGATGTTAGTTGGCTAATGCTGATTATAAGTTCTTTGTGCATATTAAAGTAACCCATTTTTACGGATTTATTTTCCAAAGACACGATTATGGATGTATGTTTATAAAATCGGCTTGCGACGAAGAAGAGCTGAAAAGATCGAATGAAACAAGTTTAGCAGCATCTTTGTAAGTATAAAGCAGGTACTATTGAAATCTGTCAGGGAACTCTGTTAGTATAAAGCAGCTCTTAACTGTGGTAAAATGTATCTGTATGTATTTGAGGGCGAACGGACGGATGGATGGTAAGCAGACACATATTCTAAATGTGTGCCGATGAATTTTTAAAACATATTACCAGACAATACTGAGTTTAAAATCAAAGCCCCACACAAACATAATATGAAAAGTATGCATAGTTTATTTTCTTCAAGTATACGGTAGAAATTGATGAGGTGAGAGGATCACTATAGAATACACTAAAGTATGCATGATGTTAACGACTTTAATTAAAATCTGCATTAAAATGAACACACTTCAATAACCGTATAATATATTTCTACACGAAAATAAACCTTCAAGCTAATCTCTGTTGCTATACGACCGAAAAAAATGACGTATATTTATTATTAATAAAAAGGAATATATGCATGCAGCGTTTTTGGCAACTTACTCTCTCTCTCTCTCTCTCTCTCTCTCTCTCTCTCTCTCTCTCTCTATATATATATATATATATATATATATATATATATATATATATATATATATATATATATATATATATATATATATATTGTTACGGCTATTGGATTTAAATTATTTATTTTGTCAAATCCAAATTTGTCATTTAGGGTTTAATATTCATTAATTGGGAGATTTTTTTCTAGAAAGTTCAGGCTGACCATCCTTTAACTGTAAACAAGTTTTTGACCTTGGCTTGTTGACCTAATTCCTGACCCTGCTTTAGACATTGTCAACAAGCTTCTAAAACTATTGGTTAATTTCAAGGACAACTTTTTATTTTTAGTTCTTGAGTGTAGGAAATATCTTGAGTACGTGATTTAGTGAAGGTAGTTTCTTTCTTTGACTTTCTAGAAAATCACGTGATCCCTTGTTTACATATTAAAAACGGGTATTTAAATCAGTGTATGGAAGAGAGATTCAGTAGAATCTGGGCTTTTAAAGTTATTAGCTGTGTTTTACGTTTGAGTGTTAATATTAATTATCTTGTTCTGGACATTGTGTCAAAATATTGAAGGAAGAGGATTTATTTATCTATTTGGAGGAGAAAACATGTGCTCATAATTCATTTGGATGATAATAAAACAAGAACTGCATCACTTGACATTGTCAGCCATTTTGGATTACATCGTCAAGATTCGAACCTGGAACTTTTAGAACATTTATTTATCAGGACTCTTGCAATTCCATTAGTGGATTTTTTTGTGAATTCTATATTGGATTAATGTTTGATTTGATTCTCTAAAACCGTAGGTTTATTTATTTTATGAAAATAATTGCACTTAATAAATTCATTGTTCAAGTTATACAAGCTGGTTAGTTATCACTCTTTCTGTGTTGCTGCTTATTCGAGCCTAAGCACGTAACTATATATATATATATATATATATATATATATATATATATATATATATATATATATATATATATATATATATATATATATATATAGGGATGAGGAATGGATGGCTACCGAGGATGAGGAGGAACAAGAGGTGAAAACGGATGATGAGAATGAGGAATACGGAATGGAGAATTGTGATCCAGATACTAGGTAGGTCTAATCAAATTGGCGTATTGCATAACATCCACGATTAACCATTTGGTCAGATGAGCATTAGGTTGATACGATTTCGTTCACTGTATTATCTACTTTTCTGACACTTTCTCCGGTTAGCCTGTCTATGACTTTCCGTCTGTGTCCCCGTGTACCTCTGTGTGTCTGTGACTGTCCGTCCGTGTCCTGTGTGCATCTGCGTGGCATACTTTGTCGATCTATGTGTAGAAAATTCAACACAAAACAAGTAAAATTACTTGATATTTCCCTGCCTTAACAGTTTCCAGAATGAGGTTGAAGCTTAAGTTCATTTCAGTCATTACTGCAATATAAATAATTTACTTATTCTTTTTTGAGAAACAAACATAGAACTTGTACACCTTTCATGAAAAAATATGTACCAATCAACATTTAAAAATGAGTACGTTATGAGTGCTTTGTTTTTATTATAACGCACCTCTTCTTTGCAAAGTGCAAATACTTCAAGGTAATTATTAGTTTGTGTCCCAACTGCAACAAAACTGTTTTGATGATTTAAGTCGTGGCTCAATTTTAAAGTTATTAGTGTCTAAATTAACGAAGTCTTTTATATAATCTTTGAATTTAAATTCTCTGGATCGACAAGATCCAGATGTTGAATCTGAATTTTTTGAGCAACACTCCATTGTCTTATTAATGTACTTTATGTTATGTGTGTGCTACAAGCATGCCAATAGAAGA
This sequence comes from Unio delphinus, assembly GCA_029339505.1. Taxonomy (NCBI): domain Eukaryota; kingdom Metazoa; phylum Mollusca; class Bivalvia; order Unionida; family Unionidae; genus Unio; species Unio delphinus. Next base: position 5,101,223 of record JAQISU010000041.1, on the reverse strand, counting down.
AATCCTGTCTGAAATGCGTGCGAACGTTTACTGCTCTGGATACACTGAGTTGTGCATCAAACGATCCTGTGTATGGGAATCTTCTCTTGAGCAATTTCGCCAGGAAGACTTCAGCCCAATGTGTGAATTTAGCGTGAAATTCGTAGATGATGAGGGTAATGAGGAAGGTGCAGTAGATGCCGGAGGTCCAAAGAGGGAATATTTCCAGCTTGTGATGGACCATTTGGCAAACTGTTCTCTGTTCGATGGACCGTCTGGACGAAAACTACTCTCCTATGATGCTCAAGGTATTTACAATTTGATATGCACTATTGCTATTTATGGTCATTCTCCAGAAAACTGCATACAACTACCTTCGGTTGGTTGCGTGAACGAGTTTCCTATTGTAGTAAAAATCATACTGGTTTTGCACGCGTTCATCTCCGGTCATTTCAGTAAGTGTCATTGTTTACATTTTGATTCATCATACCTTTAAAGGGCAATTATTTACTCTATTTGGATTTTCATATATCCATATTCCTTTCGAAGATCTTACCGTTAAATGGCAGTTATTTACTTTATTTGGATCTTCATATATCCATATTCCTTTCGAAGATCATTATTTACACGCCCCTAGAAGTAAACAATGTAAAACCAATGTTAGAATAAGTGATAGATGTTTTGATGAGATAAAATTGAGGTGTGATCCAATACAACCCAGATTTAATATCTTGCTGTGGTGTCCCAAGGAAACTTACACATATTGATTACAAAATTCATACTACCCTATATTGTAATTATTAGACTCGACGTGCTTTTTCGCGACCACGTTTAGTATCTGGCACCATTATAAAAGTCCATAGCGATCGATAATTTGCATCTGGAAATTTCTAGATGACAATTGAGGTGCAGAGCATGATTCAGGATTGAAAAGACGTTTTAACAAATTAAGTATAACAATTTAAAACAACATTTCTATTTAATTTAAGATGAGAAAATGTGGAGACTAAATGATATTATAAATGAATGGACTACATATCTGATTAATAATTTTCTAACCGTATGATTAAACAAAAAAAAAGAAAAGAAAACATGAGTAAACTACAAGGTGGAATGAGTGCCCATATTTGAATTTATGTGGGTGGGTGGGTTACGTCACACATAAGTCATATTTATATTCATATTTATATTTATATTTATATTTATATTTATATTTATATTCATATTTATATTTATATTTATATTCATATTCATATTTATATTTATATTCATATTCATATTTATATTTATATTTATATTCATATTTATATTTATATTTATATTTATATTCATATTTATATTTATATTCATATTTATATTTATATTTATATTTATATTCATATTTATATTTATATTCATATTTATATTTATATTTATATTCATATTTATATTTATATTTATATTTATATTTTATATTCATATTTATATTTATATTCATATTCATATTCATATTTATATTTATATTTATATTTATATTCATATTTATATTTATATTTATATTTTATATTCATATTTATATTTATATTCATATTTTTTATTTATATTTATATTTATATTTATATTTATATTTATATTCATATTTATATTTATATTTATATTTATATTTTATATTTAAATTTATATTTATATTTATATTTATATTTATATTCATATTTATATTTATATTTATATTTATATTCATATTTATATTTATATTTATATTTATATTTATTAAATATCATGCATTCTCCTCTTTTCATATTTTTACTTTTGTTTTTCGTTTAACGAAAGAGAAGTGGAAGCAGGAACTATAAAGTAGTACCATCGTTAAAAAAAGATTTCAGTGTATTATAAATAAATTAGTGATTTTACTAAAGCCTGGTATTCGAAAAACATTTTTATCGTATTATTCCTGAATATTAAACACATTTAACGATTTCATTTATATTTGTACTTTTAATAGTTAATGATGAATCTTTTGACCTTAACTGTAGCTGAAGTCGTTTCAATTTCTGAAAATTCCATAATCGCATTGCTAATTGTAGAGCGTTTTGTTATTCCCTGTCAATGTAATCTCTAATTATCGAATTCTTCGTTCCCTTGATGCGCCATTTCACATTTATTAGGGGTAAGGGTTGAGTATTGCTTTTTCCAGCCTGAAGTACAGATGTGCCTAAACTACAAAATTTAATTTTATCATAACAAGGAATATTGGATTTTCAGATATGAAAGGTTCAATGTTCAGTTCAAGAAGAAACCTCACTATTTGACCTTTTAATAATTTGTTAGTTCTACAGATATATTTTGTGACTTTCATTTTATTTCAAATAATAAATATATCTCATGTACCGTTGTGAAATGTGATCTTCTTTCAGAAAGGAAATTGATTTTAATAGACGGATGAGTTATCAAGCGCAATAAGTAATTAAGTAATTCTGAGATTTTGAATATCTTTGAAGAGATAGCTCAAGGGGTTGCTGACGACCTTAACGGGCGAAAAGTCAGTTTACCAGATAGAAAATTCTTTTAAAAAAATATAGTTACATGAAATTGCAGGTAGTGGATTATCATAAGTTTTTACTGATTTAATGATATAGAGACTATATAAAACTAGTCCACTTTAGTTCTACAAACATGTACACTAAAACAATATATTCGCGTAACATGCCTCTGTCTTATATATTTGTATATTTTACTGAAAGTTTTTTTTCATATCGTAGTATAATGCTTTTTTTAATAACTTCTTTCTTTAGCCAATAAAAGAAAAGAATATTTCTATGCCGGTATGGTGATTGGACAATCCCTGGTTTTCGGAGGACCAGTTCCCCGCTTTTTGTCGCCCCTATTGCTGGATTGTCTGATTTTGGGACCGGAAAACGTGACTGGAAGCCGCGAGGATATATATGATTCTGATTGGCTACAGCTGTTGGATGAGGCAACCATCGATTTTATGAGACCTTTTAGATTTATATGTATTGTACATGCACAAATCAAAATCAATTGCTATAATAATATACATGGAATTAAGTGGTTTTCTGTATGGTACATGTTCAAATCAGTATCAATTGTTAGATCAAATATAAACAGTTGTGGTTGTTACGAAAATATTTGTTAATTTTGTATCCCTAGGTAGCAATATTAGCTTTGAAACGGATAATCTGTAGACAGGGATATTTTTGATTGGGGTCAATTTTGTCTTTTGTAATGCGAAATCAGCACTTCAAAGGTGATTTATTGAAATACCGTGACAGTAAATTTAAAAAATAAAGATTAGTTTCTGTAAGTATTTAACTTGAATTAGAGGAATCAAAGGTGTAGAATTTAAATTGCAGTGAAAAATATTATCAACATGTATCAAGTGAAGCGGTTTCATTCAATACATTTACATATGTTCTCAAACAAAAATTAAAATATTTCTTCTATCTGCAGACACATTTCATTGATCAAATCAGACATAAGATCGATTGGTTTTATTCCCCATCAGCGATATCCAGTGAGATATTTGTCTGGGAAAATAATATGCACAACCAGCACTTGACTATGAATCTTCTTTGTTCTTCCATATTTGTTGTAAATATTAAGATATTGCCTCTATATTTCCGTTATACATTTTAAAATAATATGTATGCATAAACACTTTCTAAGGCCATTTGTCAGAATCTATTTTTTTTATATTTGTACTTGTAGGCTCAGACAACAGACTGCGTTCGTGATTTTGTCCTGAATCATAACAAGACCCTGTACATTTCTGGTTGCCTTCGAAATGAAAAGACGGACAACAAAGACCAGTTGATACAAGACCTGATAAATTACTACTTAGTGGAGAGAACAAGACCTGCCTTCGACAGGTGAGATTCAGGCCAGAGATTGTACAATTTTCATGCTTGAGTATAAGCTTGATCACCAGAAAAAGTCTTAAATTTAGTATCACATTCAAATGAACTGGTTTGATTACCAAAATGCAGCCAGCATTGAATAATTTTTTTTTTTTAAACTCTAAAGTTTATTTACGCTGTAAAGAGACACTAATAAGTTTTCAGTTTTGTTGCTTTAAAAACGTTCAAATGAATATTGGTAGCTATTGTTTAATGTAACTATTAATACCACTGCTGCTGCTACTACTACTACTACTACTACTACTACTACTACTACTACTACTACTACTACTATGCAAAGATCCTTATTTCTTGCAATTATGACATTAGGGATGATGCCATAATATCCATGAAGATTCTGAGTTAGTCATCCTGAATAGATCTGGATTACGCCCATAAAGCCTACGGAATGTATACATGTATGTGAATTCTAACAATTATGATCTTGAAAAACACAATATTCGTATAATAAAATAGCTAATAATAATAATAATAATAATAATAATAATAATAATAATAATAATAATAATAAAAGAGAAAAAATAATAATAATAATAATAATAATAATAATAATAATAATAAAGTCTCATCTCACACATGGTGAAATTTACAGTGAAGACGTCACGTTATTTATAATGAAATGCATGAGCTACTTAGAAGTGTCTGATCTGGAGGCATTATTATATGGTTATGTTCCTATAAAGAATAAATTGATAGTTTGGGTTATCACGAGTGACTCATTTAAAACTGCCATCCACGCTGCAAACATCAAGATCCCTATGAAGTATCCTTTTTTGTTTGTGTAGTACCAGCTTACTTACCGTTTTATTTAGAAAGAATGTACATAACGTAGTTGGCCGAACCACTTGAAATCTTCAACAGTTTAGAATTTCATTTCCTTTTAATTTCATCCAGATCTGTACAGCTTGAGCAGAAGTGTCATCTGCATGCATAAACACATTGGGGAAGTAAATTGAAAAACAGTAAAAACAACAGTGATCATAATATTGAATTGGAATGAAATCTTATAGCACGCTGGGGTGGATCACTTCAAGCATCATGAAATCAAAGGGTTGAGCGCTCTTTTTATATAGGAGTTGAAAAGGACGTTGTGAAAATAGGAACATTCATACATTTCCAATTTTATTAACGCATTACTGTGCTTGACCAGGCCTTTGTTTGTTTGTTTGTTTGTTTGTTTGATTAGGATTTTTAACGTAGCTTTAACAATTTTCCAGTCATAACGCTACGATGTCTGCAGTGAGGCACTTTATAGTTATGTCTAGGACTGGGGCATCATGCCGCAGACATGTAGCATGATGTCGCACCCAGTCACATTATCCTGACACCATGCCGACCAGTCCTAACACTTACCTTTCAATGCTGAGCGCCAAGCGAGGCAACTGTTAGTACCATTTTTGTAAGTCTTTGGTATGAATTGGCAGAGGATCGAACCCACAACCCCTCGCTTCCGCGGTGGACGCTCAAACCACTAGGCCACCGGAGCGGTTGACCAGGCCTGATTCTTTTCCAAAATTCTAGCAATATTACACAAATAAGTTTCTTTACTTTAAATCTATTTCATGATTACAAGAAATAGTGATGTTTATAACGTTAAACTCTAATACCCGAGTGATTGTTTAGAAATATAAATATCAGTTTGATAGTTCTAGTAGTAATGTTATGGGGTTAAAAAAAACAACACAAAAATAGAAAAATAAAAATACTATCTTACGAACACGAAACTAATTTGAGCCTGTTTCTTTTCGTACCTTTATCGAATACAATAAGGAGATGATGCCCATCTGCTTACATGTTTATAGCAGATAAAAGTATACTCAAAACTAATTGTGTTGACAAGAATAAAACTGTTTAGCTGATGATTTTAATTGTAAGCTCCAATGTTAATTCAGGAAAACAAACACAAAAATGAAATAAAAAGGATACGAAACGCATAATTGAAGAAGGCGTTGTTTACACGAATATTAATCTTTTAATTAGTAATTAGGTATACGAAACTGAGGATAATAAAGAATATGTGGAATTACTTGGGAAATAGTGTCAATAAAAGATTTTACTCTTACAACAAGCCAGCAAGAGGTCGGATATGCGTTCTAGGAAGGCAGTCACAGTTTGATAGATGAAGATATTTTCAGAGCCTATACAAATTTCGCATATCACATGGTATAATTGACAGTGGGTTCCGTTTCAGGTTTCAGATAATGAATCAGATTTAGAAAGATTTGCTTAAAGATAGTTCAGACAGTACAGTCACTAAAAGAAATGGAAAATTGTATACAAAGTTTTGAAGTGGGTGGAGGAAAGGATGGACACAGTTTAGTGTCTGACCGAGTTTTCTGCAGATGGGTTTGGATTTAGCGGAAACAAGTAAAGAAATATTATTGTTTTATGTCTTGATGGTGTTAGCATAGCATATTGAATGTATCATCGCAAAAACTGTGATGGAAACGTTGATCCGCAATAAAGTATTAAAATATTATTGGACAGCTACTTCTCATAATATTAGGTTCAAAGGAATTGAAGATTTTGTATCCAATAGTAGGAATTAAACCAATCACGAGGAGTTGATTTTAAACACAGCATGTTTAAATAGAACGTCATATTATAATAGACATGGCAGCACAGTCAGACAAACAATCTGAAAAGTAAACTATGTTGACAACAGAAATCGTAAACTATTCATTTCATTACAAGAGTTTTTTAAATGTTGCGTATGAAAGTATTTTTGATGATTTTAGTAATAATATCAGTTACCAAATAAACAACAAAATGACTTCTTCTAATTATGATTGTTTTTACCCCTTTGAGAGGCACAAATTGGGTTTCAAATCTTTGAGAGGCACACAAGGGGTTTCAAATCTTTTCGAGTGAGCGGAAACTTTGCAGTTTTGTTGTCACTTACTGGGCCGTTTATAAACATCCACTACTAATCAAGTTATGAAAGGTTGGCCGACTGGATAGAAACTTTTGCATTTTTGCAAACTGATATGTATGTATGTATGTATGTATGTATGTATGTACGAATAAAGTCAAAGAGAGAACACTGACGACGTAGAAAGTATTGATAATTTGTTATACAACTCGAAAGCTAAAATCACTGGCAATAATATGAATAATAATAATACAGTGTATAAACGACATGCGACTTTAAGCTGTTATGATCCAATATGTAGATACTTTTTAAAAAAATAAAATCACTGATACGTTTACCATGATTAAATCAATAATAAAATAATCCATTTTAATGCAAAATTTTAAACATTTTTAGAGTCTTTGCACGTGAAAATGTAATATCATTAGGCTTTTGTTTAGCTGTTTGTAGAGATAAATCTGAATTACTCAAAACGTAGATTTCTTTGTATTATCTCTTTATAAAGCAAATGCAGTCGACTTGCAGCGATCGTTTTCTGCATTCTGTACCAGACTTCAGACGTAACATCTTTAATCAAAACGGTTTAATGATTGTAAGCTAGACTTTAAGCACTTTGTTTTGTTATTTTACTTGTGTGCATTCAACCTCTAGCAATCTTGCTGCCAAGCTCCGCAACAGGCGCTACAATGTAAATTCGATAGTCAGTTATTTTGCGTCGTAATGCTTAACATCTTAAGTATCATAATTAATTAAGAGTGCGGTTCATTTTAAAATATTGTGGCGTTTATCATAGAATGTTTAAGTAATGTACGAGAGAGAGAGAGAGAGAGAGAGAGAGAGAGAGAGAGAGAGAGAGAGAGAGAGAATTTAAATATGGATATATAAGTTTGAAGAACTCACATACAGGCAGGTCTATTTCCTAAATGGGTTAAAAGGGGATATCAACATTGTGGCGATGAAACTGTTATTACTGTTGTGGTCATATTATTTGTATTTTATTGAAGTATTTCAAACTACACAATAAATTGTCAAGAATGTTGGAGAGCAAATAAAATCTCAATGGCACCAATATAAATAAAAATGAATGTTTAATTTCATAATATGCTGATGATTATATAGTTTGTGTTTCTGGATGGATCCAAAAATATATCAGGAAGACAATACTCACGATATTTTTTGGCATGGATAGAAAGTATCGAATGACAATAACTTCGTTATCAGTCGTTGAAAATTAGTAAACATAAATATACCCATTGAGACATCTGCTTAATTAGTAGATTATGTTGAAAAGTGTTATCTGTTATACTCTTAAATAATTTAAGCGAAAAACATTTAATTTTGTTTATTTAAATAGCATTTTTTAGGTAATGTATTTAGATTAAAAAATGTAAACATTATAACCGTGAGTTCTAACCGAGAGAGAGAGAATGATTAATTAAGGTGCAGTGCATACTATACGGATGAATATATATCGTTACAGCTTTGATCAAGGACTGCAATCTGTTGGAGTTTTGGATTATATCCTGAAATATCCAGATCAGTTTCGAGAGCTGTTTTCCAAGCAAGAACCTTTGACTGCAGAGAAAATGTCCTCTATCTTTACCATAAATGAGAGCTACACATATTTTCAAGAAGAAGATGATAATGACGATGAAGAAAGAGAGAATATAGAGAATAATGACAGCAACGTGGTAGCTGACGTGGAACGGAAGACGATTGAATTCTGGGAAACCTATTTACGCATTGTCGAGGGTAATATTATTCTTTTCTGTCCACCGAAGAACATAGTTATTAAATATACTGGCATATATTATTGGTCCTGTTTCGATAATATGCTCTTAAACTAAGTAACAAAATAGAAGCAAAACTGAACTGTTTTGTAAATCTTAATACATAATTTATATCTCCAAGTTCTACAATTACAAAGTTAAGAGGAACTTCAAGTATTCTGAATTGTTCCAAAATATTTATATGTATTGAATGTACCCAAAGCCTAGAATATGCTACAATGCCAGCAGTTTCGATGTATCCCAATGGCATTGTACAGAATGTCTTTGAATGAATTAACAATATTCCAAAATAGTGCCATGGCCAAAGAGTTATCTGAGTACTTTGTAATTCTGATAAATAATTCAAATACGTGATTCCTCTGAAATTGAATTTAAACACGACATTAAATACTTCTGGAGACTGAAAATAGAAAAATAACGATACTTTGAATAGTAAATGAACAAATGTTTACTTCTTCCTTATATAAATCCCACGACTCTATTACGATTCTATATGTAGAAATACATTACCACTTGATCTCTGTCGCAATACAACTCCACCTGATTTATGTTACAATACTCAATCGTACCAGTGGAAAATTTTAAAATAATTCAATAGACCGACAGGCTATGTTTGTTGGATACTAATGATTAATTACAATGGACTTATTATAATTTCCTCAACGTTAAAATATCGTTATAAAAATGATATATTCTAGGATAATAATGTTGACGAATGAAATAAAAACAAACCAAAGAAAGAAACAGACTGGTTGAAAACGCCAAATATGAACAGAATGATTAGATATATTTGAATGAGGTTGTCACATGTGATTGAACATAATATTACATTCATCAATCAGACTCAAAGAAAAAAAAGTTTTAAAAGAGATGGGATGTGAGAAAACTAGCCAAAACCGCAATTTGTTCGACAAGACAACGTTATACGCATAAGTATTCCATGCAATAGTCAAGTCGTTCAGGTACATGTGCATGCGTCTGCTAGTATGATTAAAAATTACTAACCTCCATAATGTTGCAAAAAGATGTTAAACAATCCGAAAACCAGTCCGTGTACCGGTACCTGAGTATTCCATCTACTCCCTGACAACGCACTCGCGTAAAACTCAGCCGTCCTGACAGGGACATATCATCGAAACTTTGTCACATGCTCTGTATGGCCTTGAATTAGCACCAAACGATTTTTGGCCTAATTTCTTGATCGAAGTTTCGTTGAGGGGTAAACGATTTGAAAGACGCCATGCAGACTGAAGCGCGGAGTCTGAACAACATGACAGAAGGTGATTGAAAAATGACATTTATTTGATAACGAGACTCGGAAGGTGTATAAAGGTGAATTGGGAGTACTTTGAGGTGAAATATCAACGTATTTTTCTTTAATAAAACAACTTTGTCGTACAGCGCAATAATATTCAGAACGTTTGAAATACCTCTCACATTTTTATTAGCAATTGACATGAACTCCTTTCCACGAATTTAATCCTTGCCTAATTACTGAGTTAATCAATTTATATTATAATCAATATATAAATACAACTGTTAATGACTAAGCGAGCAACTTACTCATTTATTGAGTGACTTACCAAAAATTGCCAGGGGCATATGACAATCAGCTGATTCAGAGACTCCATTATCAGCTAAATGTGTATCCTAGCATAATCGTGTGGATAGAGGGGACATAAAGATGGACAAAACTTGACAAACCTGACAAATGGAAAGCATTTACCATGTAAATTACCAATTGAACGGTTTATACTTTGGACGTTATCAAGAGTTTCAGAGTCTAGTGTCAATCACCGGGAAAAAACGACGAGAAATAGTTGCACATCTGTCTGAGATGTATTGAACTCCGTGGTGCGATCTTTTAACCTGCGGCAATATTAGTCAACGGCCAGTTAATATTTTCGATACGTTGGACAGAGTCGGCAATTTGTCAGTTACACAAGTGATCGTTTATTTCTACTAGTGGATATAGATAATTGCCAATTCATTCTCCTCTTCTTTGTTTCAGCCGGAGACTCGGATATAACTCTAGAAGATATCCTTATGTTTGCTACAGGAATGAAGGAACAACCATATGGACAACATCCTACGATAAACTTTAATCACTATGATGAAACTAAATCAAAATATCCCACGAGCAGGACGTGCTCTTGCTGTCTTTACCTACCTTTGCACGAAACTTTCGAGGAATTCAAAAACGCTATGGACTTTGGTATCCTACATAGCAGACAATTTGGTCAAAGCTAGTTCTTATTAAAGTGCTTGTGAATATTGTCTGTTACATTTCCTAGAATTGTCTTTCTTAAACAAATAAAAATGAATGATGTCGTGCATCTTGTTTCGTAGTATGGTAACGTTATTTATACCACGAATATTTATTTAAAAAATATGGCCCGCAATGCAGAAGGAGAATTATATGTATCAAGCAATGGGCTTCGTGTTACGCCAACTAGATGAGATGAATTAATAAATGAAGAATATTCAAATATTTAAATGAATGTAGAATCTGTAGTATATATTTTTGGTAGAAGAAACGTACTTCTTGAATATGAGTACGCAGATTAATACTCTATTTTAACAGTAATATCGTGCTGAATATCATTATCTTAATGTTGTTTTTCATTGTGTGCTGAATATCATTATCTTAATGTTGTTTTTCATTGTGTGCTGAAATATCATTATTTTAATGTTGTTTTTCATTGTGTGCTGAATATCATTATCTTAATGTTGTTTTTCATTGTGTGCTAAAATATCATTATCTTAATGTTGTTTTTCATTGTGTGCTGAAATATCATTATTTTAATGTTGTTTTTCATTGTGTGCTGAATATCATTATTTTAATGTTGTTTTTCATTGTGTGCTGAATATCATTATCTTAATGTTGTTTTTCATTGTGTGCTAAAATATCATTATCTTAATGTTGTTTTTCATTGTGTGCTAAAATATCATTATCTTAATGTTGTTTTTCATTGTGTGCTGAAATATCATTATTTTAATGTTGTTTTTCATTGTGTGCTGAATATCATTATCTTAATGTTGTTTTTCATTGTGTGCTGAATATCATTATCTTAATGTTGTTTTTCATTGTGTGCTAAAATATCATTAATTTAATGTTGTTTTTCATTGTGTGCTGAATATCATTATCTTAATGTTGTTTTTCATTGTGTGCTGAAATATCATTATTTTAATGTTGTTTTTCATTGTGTGCTGAATATCATTATCTTAATGTTGTTTTTCATTGTGTGCTAAAATATCATTAATTTAATGTTGTTTTTCATTGTGTGCTAAAATATCATTATTTTAATGTTGTTTTTCATTGTGTCCACATTATATTTCATATTCAAACACAGATTTACTTTTCCAGAGTAATGAACCTAACTTTAACTACACATATTGGCCAGCATTTCTCCGCAGGACGCTATCATCATTGAACAATGTTTCATTCAGTGGATAATATTATCATTGAAAGGCATCTCAAAAAGCGTGGTTTAAGTCAAATCAGCCTTACAAATGCTACCAATTTGTTTACTTTGGGACAGTATCGTATATTTTAGGCCATTGTATTGCTGTCGAATTTTCTATTTAAACTTTCCAAATCAGCTGTTTTACAAAGATCTTGTTATTTTTAACTCTGAATCTTATCAAGGAAGATACAACTTGTCATATATGTGGACCTGACACAGCCACTCGGCTGAACTCTTTCGATGCTGTTTATATTTTACTGAAATCATATTGCCCCTGTTCTCGTACCATCGTCGCCTTAATTATCGTACCTCGTTCCAACTCGTATGAAGTACGATGATGCAGATCAGTGTCTTCTGGTAAAATGCTCTCATAATATTAATGTACACCTTTTAAATAATGGCATTATATGGACATCATGGATGTCGATGTGAAGTGTGTTCTGAATAATTGCACCCTCTCTATGTTACTCCGACTAGATTCGCATAAGCTAAAGAACGAACCCTGAAACACTGAAATTGAATATAAAAGGCTTATATGACACCGACGAAGTACCATCAGACTGGAAATGCGTGAGCAGCACAGGGAGTCATCCTTCTAGATATGGCTGAAAAACATGATGTAAAAAACTACATGAAACCATTGGAATGACCAACTCATGGTAATAAAAATTATATATGACACATCATGATGTTTTTATGTGCCATTTTATTTCATTTCTTTTAGTCAGAATGTGAATCCTATCACAGAGGATGTGTGGGGGGGGGGGGGTGGGGGGGGGGGTTAGAGGAATGTCGTGACCAGACCAAGTTAAAAAAGTGAACCAATTTATTAGCATTTTTCACTTTTATGCTATAATGCTTTAATCATCATGCTTGTATTAATACTTTTATTTTTTCCTTTATTGATTTAATTAGCATAATTGCTTTAATATTTTAATGCTTTTATTAGCATACTTGAAAAAAATTCAGGCCTGTTAGCCACGCTTTCTACTTTTATTCTGCTAAATGGTTCGTCAAATGCAGGAATGGGTTTCAGTTGAGCCTTGTGTATCTTCTGATTGGGCTTTCCTGCCATTGGACAAATATGACAAGATCTGCAATATTTACATACATCACTTTTAATGTCTCGCCAATAGACGTGATTCAAGATCTTGTGATGAGTTTGATTAATTCCTAAACGAATATCCAAAGAGGTTCCCTGGGCCAGAATAAATATTTTCTGTCTGTAAGATTTTGGAACTACAATTTGATAGTTCACTGACTACTCATCACTAGCATGTACCTCGGGAGTTCTCCATTATCTCATAAGAATTCAGTTTTCAATTAAAAAACAACCAAAAAAAAAAACAACACGTACTTTTGTGGGTTTGGTTTCAGTAATGGCCTTTTTTCCCCTAACATTTTAATAGGGATAGCTATCGCCTAATCACTCATCAGTGTTATAGAACCCTTCGACATGAATGGTACATAATTCAGTATAATAAATTTGACTGGAATTTATTTGACCAAACAATGTAATGCTTTCAATACATGACCGTGGATTTGAATTCTTAGAAATAAGAGCATTTGTAATAGGTCTGTCTTGATTCTGATGCCTTTTGTTTTATTTTAAGCAATCCGAAATAACGTGTCCGTTTCCTTGCAATCGCTATATGTAGAAAGAGATAAGGACGTTTCTTCAATCTTATCAGAAACTTGATTTCTAAAAGTTATGACAGACTGAGATTTGGAAGAGCTCTTATTGGACTGAAATGCTTTGCTAAACAGAATATTGCTCAATGGAAGACTTCCTAACAAAAGAACCCTTATGAACTGATGTATACTCGTAAGCAGCACGAGCAGCAGTTTCCAAGGTTTCGACCTTATACTCATCAAGATAAATCCTAATGTCAATATGGACTCAATTCTTGAAATATTACGAGTTGTCTGAGATTTTCCTAATCTTCATCAGCTTTTTTGGCTAACCACCACATATCAAATAACTGCTCTTTTTATCCTTCAAATTAGACATGAGTTTGTCCAGCTTTTTTTTATTGTACTTGAATTTACTCCAATAAGCCTCAGAGACAAATTCATAACCTTTTAAGATGCACTCCTTAACCAGATCAAAGTCAATGTTTTGCTGTACTGACGGGAAAGTCTCGGACTTGCCAAAAAGTGCACTCTGTATTAATAAGAGTGTGATAATAAAAGTCCAATGTTTTCTTGGCTACTTCGAATTTTCAGCATTTTCTTTCAAAATGAAGAACATATTTATAGACTTCTTTTATTCTTAGAGGGAACACTAACTTAATATTCTTAGTAACACCAAAACCTGAATTTGTATGTGAAGTGAGGATGTGCTATTCACTTACCAGCTCTAGTTCTTTTAATCTAATTTGATATTGCCTTTATTGCTTCTTTCTTTCTCTCTGCAAATCTTTGTCTTCCTTTTATTTTTGCATTTGTATTTTACATTAGTTTTGCTTTTTTTTTATTAAATGACATTTGTTTACCTTCTTTATCTAACTGCATTTGTCTCGCTATCTATCCTCTTTATATAATTGCATTTGTCTCTCTATCTCTCCTCTTTATATAACTGCATTTGTTTTACTTCTTGATCTCTCTGAAGTTTAAGTTTTCTGAACTCTTATTCAATATTGTATTTTGATTTTAATTCCTACTTTTATGTTAGAGTATGATAGAGACTTACTAATCAAATCCAAGGTCCTTTTATTCAAAACATTCTTTTCTATCAAATATTGGACCAAAATATTTTTTATTTCTTTCTTCGTTAAAGAGGCTTTTGCCACAGAAAGATAATATTTTCTGGCAAGTTGAAACCATCTTTTTCAAGGAATGTAGCTGTTCATATGTAGGATTTGAAATAAAGATCTCCACTTTAGATGACATTGTAAAAAGTTTGTTGATTCACTAAAGACTTCTAAAATGTGAAATAATACTTGTGATTAAAAAGAATCAGAAACTAGGGGAATTTAAAGTTCAATAACATAGTTAGCAAAATTAGCATCCAAAACATAAAGGCGATGACGTGTCTGTTTTATCATAAGAATTGATGATGTGTCAACCGTATTTTGCTGAATTACAATAATATAATTCCAGGTTTGAATTCAGTATAAATAAGAGTCATATGCCATATGTCTTTATCCAAGAATGTTATCATCCGCGTTGGAGACACGGAAAAGTATGACAGTTAAAACCTCTCACTTTCATCTCTCTGGCAAGTCGGTGAGTTGGCGTTAAAACTACCATGTTTTAATACTTAGAGAATTTTAACGTGCGTGGAATTTTAACAAAACCACCAGGCCATTAATATAAACATAGTTATGTCGCAATATTGGATCATACAACGATGGTGCCAATGATATCTTCGACAATTGTCGATTTTTATAACATCTGGGAACATGGTTATAATCCGCGTACTCGGAATAATCAAGTATCATCTCGTTTTTTATTCGCCATTGCGTCCATGGAGCATAGCCCGCTGAAATGCATCTACCAGCGTTATGTTTGACTTGCTGATATAAAACAAAACTGTGGAGACTATAACAGCATCGATTGATCATCGATAGCAGGTTTATTGACACATAAGCGATCATCGAAGTTCTTAAATTATTAAATTGGGTTGAATCACCATCCTAATTGCTGATAATAGTACTTAGCTGGGTTCCATCTGGTAATATACAAGTTATCTACCCACAAAGACTGTGTCGTGTTAGCAATTAAAGTCTAGTTCTACGTTGTTGATGATCAATTTTGTACAACGTCATTTATTACAATAGGCGATAAAAATGACTTAGAATCGAGCATACACCTCATAAGCACTATTGGAGCACATCCATGTTTATTCTTAGCGCAGTAGTCCATGGGATTTATCCTCTTGATTTAGTTCTTTAAAATGACGATTAAACCAAACAACGATGACCTGATGAATATTCTCAAAAAATTCGAATAACACAGCATCAGCAAATACAGCCTAATTGAAATACACCGGTAGTGGACAATTTATCACAATTCAAGTCATTTCATGTGTTGGATGCCCAAATCTTTCAAAATACCGTCTACATTGTCCCATCTCAAAAAAGCTTCCGGGATAACACGCAGCCATCTCAACCGAAATGATGTCGCTCTATTTATGTTCGGTGTTCCATAGACCTCCGTGCGCGCACTAGACACACAAGCGTTGAATATCTTCAAGGAATTCTCGAGCTGGTGTTCTCTATGAATTATGTGGCTGAGCAAAATGGGCGACGACTGATAGCACAGTAAAACAATTACTCAGTAACTGTTCTATGACACTCATGTCATATGTGTATTTTAACGCAACCTTGGTCATCTAACCGTGAAGAAATTGCGCACGATATGTTCACAGGACGGTGTCACTAATTGATCAAATCCATGACTGCTAGACCATCTGGCTGCTCACATTCAGCGCCTTCAAACAACCATACCGACACAGGGTTGCGCTTGCTGGTATTCTTGATTCACTCATCAATGTTACCGTTTTCTCCCCTGGAAATATTGTTATACTCGACGTCCATGCGTATGCGTTATGGCCAACGTTATAACTGAAGAACCCTCGATTGATACTTTTCCGCGTTTAAGATTTGTATTCCTATTTCTCTTTTCTCTCTTGGGAATTTTCATTTCTTCTCCATCTAAGCGATATATTTTTGTTGTGGCTCCACGCCTTATAACACCTTCTGCGCATTCGTCGCAGAGCTGTAAGACCATTTCCTCGTAATGAGTTCATAAAGTGTTCTGTGATTCGCGGGACTACACAATTAAGTATAATGCTGATATTCTTCGCACCAGTGTCAGTCTCCTTGCATCCATATAGCTAGTGATCCGTTCATCGGATGAATAGCATATCATTAATATCATGTTCATTTAATGGATAAATCGCGTGAACAACTGCCGTAACAGGATATGCACGCTCATTATACGGTCTATCGATACCATCATCCCTGGTCTAGAATTTCTATCAAACGTGACAAGGATCGGACGGTGTTGTGATTCCCGAACAAGGTCGCGTTTATCATGGATAATCCAAGTTATATCAGCGCCGCCACCGAAATAAACGTTGCTATTAGTGATGTCAACGATAATTTTATTCAGAAAAAGTATCTTTGTCCGACCGCTAGATAATTTTTTATTGTCGCTGATTTCTTGTCGTTTACGTAGCATCGATCCCATGTAGAAAGTCTTGTCGTCATAGTTTTTGCTAATCTGTATTTTAGCCTTTTAGACATATATAACATACGAGCAAAATGAGCTTACGGCAGGCAGGATACCCATCCGGCTGGAAATACTTGTCGATGGGCACCACCCTGGCCTAGTCTTCCTTTTTTTTTTTTGCTAACATATTACAACGTAGAACGCTGAGCGTTCCAACGTTCCATCATTTATATTAAAGAAATATTTTGCTTATATAATGAATTACGAAAATATGAATGCGATCGTTTCTGCGATTGAAAAATTACGCAATGCAGGAATACAACTTGCTGAACAACTCAGTGCTTAAAAAAAATCATGTATGATTTTGAAACATTACAAGAACGAAACTCCAAATGAAGAAACACACTCCCATTCGAGTACACGATCATTAAATTACTCCTATAGGGCAATGAGAATGTCTTGCTAATGTCACCTTACTAATGTTTCATTGTGACATAGTAAGCTCTGATTTATGAGCGCAAATAATTAAATAGTGCGAACAGCAACAACAAAAATTAAATTTTTTTGAACTGATGGGTCGCTAGCAATGGAACTGTAAAAGGTTCTGGTCTGGAAACTCAAATAAACAATCTGTTTTAGTGGTTGATCGCCGGCGATCTGGAAACACTGTATGGTTCATTGGGACCATACGTTGGAACGCTAGACCGTACGATCTAGGGTCTGTCTCGCACATACAAACTCAACGATAATTTATTTGTGCCTTGCAATGCTGTTGATTTCAGTAATATATTTTTTCCATAATTCTACGCGAAGTGCAGCTTTTTAATATGATGAGGTGTCAGAGTAATTGACGTGTTGATGTAACATAGTAATATTATGAAGGATTTAATTACATATTTTCTACCGATGCACCAAGTACTCTCATTCGTCCATCAACACCTTCGAGCTGCATTGTTTTATCTGACAGTATAACAGCGATTGCTCTATAAGCACCATGAGCAGCTAGTGGTCGTTCAACATGAGCTCGGAGGTGTTAAGTCATCGTAGCTATAAAAGAAATTCCAGTCACATCCCTACGATGTCTGCAGTGTGGCAGTTTATAGTGATGTCTAGCACTGGGGCATCATGCAGCAGACATGTAGCATTATGCCCCATCCAGTCACATTATCCTGTCATCAGGCCGACCAATCCTAACACTAATCACTTAACGCTAAGCGCCTAGCAAGGAAGCTGTTAGAACCGTATTTACAAGTATTTGGCATGATTCGCCTGGGGTTTGAACCTGCGACCTCCCATATCTAAGGCGGACGTTCTAAGCACTACGCCATTGGAGTACTAATAGATCGGATTCAATGACCTGAAATACTCGCTGAGATATCTGCAAACCATAATCAACATTCTGAACACGCCCCGTGAATGTCATCAACCGTTGATACATTCGTGCGACATGATTATTTTAAAACTTCAGTAACATTTCTTCGGATGTTCATAATAATCTACAAAATTCTTCAGCCAATTATGTGGGGCAAACCGACAAATGGTAGTGGTTGACCGTTATCGCCACACATTATCACATTATAACCAATCAAGAAACTTTTGTAATACATCGAACGACACTGTGCATATCTCATCCCAACTGAAGATTTCAGGAATATATTTCTCGCCCATTCGATCAGGAGTCCATTCGTCACCTTTCCATTGAAAAAAATCTATGATAAGTGCAAGCATTAATTCCTCGCTATTTCATCTCTCTTGCAAGTCTGTGTATTGGTGTTAGCATGTTTGATTTCCCTCGAAATAATTCAATCGCACGAGTAGTCTTCCCTGACCCAGCACAGCCGTTTAAGTAACTGGTTTTATATGTACATATTGGATCGGATATCGAAGGTGCATTAGATAGCTCTGATATCTGATTATTTTTCAAGTAATTGTTTTCAATTGTAACATCTGTTGATTTGGAGTTATCACGCAGTATTTCCTTTTTAATTCTCCATGATCCCCAACTCTCGTCTGAATTAGTGAATTTAGCCACTGCTTCTTTATGTTTTATATCTATATAAAATGAATCAGTGTCGACTCTAACCGCTGTGTCATGAAATCTATTTATCATCGAAAGTAAATTAATAGAAGCATAAGCCAGCATAGACGCCTTTAAGTACGTATACTGAGGATTTTCTCCATCTGTGTCACAATTGTACCTAATTTGGTTCCATCGGACAAGAAAGCGTCTTTATGATCGACATATATACCCTTAGATGTTGCATCTGCGATTATAAAATCGTATTCAACATCATCTATAAGTAATCGCGAAGAATATCGTTTGTGGTCGTATTTTCCACCCTGTGTGAATTTACCTATTATTCTTCTACCGAGATCTTTTGCATGTTTATTTCTAACTTCAAAGATTTCGTTGGACCATTTCACGATATATTCTTCGTCTAGATTAGGAATTCTTTTGTTTTATTTTCGGTGATTATACTATCTAGACTCTCGGGTTGTGGTAACCAGACTCCAGTTTGTTTTCGATATGATATAATTGCTTCACTGACAATCAGCGATATCAGCATTTTAAAATCAATCATATACCGTAATAACAGTGTTGGCATCCAGTGTTTTTCAGAGATGTGTCTACCAAACCAAACATAACAACACGGATGAAGTCCTTTAGCCAATTCAATTGATACTACACGAGCGAATCCGGTTAAATCAAAATCGGGCAGTGGTCCATTAATCGCAACACGGGTCATCTCGCGTGTGGGATGTCCAAATCTTTTGAAGTACTCAGAACACTCTCCATACCCAAGAAAACTCCCCGGATAACACGCGATCATATCAACCGAAATAATACTTTTGTGTTCGTATTTTGTATTCCATAATCCGCAATGGCCATATGCGACGCAGCTTGATTCGATATCTGAGAGAAATTCCGCGCGTGTTAGTTTCCATAGATTTCTCTTTCTCGTGAAATGAGCTGCAACCGACGGTATTGTAAAACAGTTTGTCAGTAATTGTTCGTCGTAATCCGTTGAAAAACCACTAGCTAGTTTTTTCATCTCGTTGTGGAGGGCTTCAGTACGATATATTTCGCCGTTGGGTCTTACAAATTGATTGAATTTACCCTCTTCGTTTTCAAAACTGTAAAGTAACCACACTGACACAGATCGTTTTTACTTAACTCGTAAATAAAATAAAATAATTTCTCCTCAGAGAATTCTCCCCGAGAGAACTCTGGGGAGAATTCCACGGGTGGATATTTTATGGTTCTATCCCGCGGAAATATGGTCAATAATTTTGATTGGGGATCCTCTCGATATATATATTTCGGTTCATATAATATCGCCTGTTACTGTCTCTACGGTTATTTGAAATTTTAGTATCCGTTCTAACGCGGCCACATTTTGAATTGTTGCCCCATCCTCCCTTACTGTTAGACCCCATTCGTTTATTATTTTTTTTTTGCGTCTATGATCCGTTAATTTGTTTCCACGCAACGCATTTGTAAATTGTTCTATTATTCGTTCTGCTACACAATTCAACGACGAATATTTCATGGATTTTAAGTTTTCAGTACTAGGTTTATCATTTATCGGATAGATCCCATAAACAACCGCGGTTACAGGATAAGCTCTCTCTCTCTCTCTCTCTCTCTCCCTCTCTCTCTCTCTCTCTCTCTCTCTCTCTCTCTCTCTCTCTCTCTCGTAATACGGTTTGTCAATCCCAGTCAGAATTCCTGGTTTGGAATCCTGACTCACAGTGACAGTTCTCTTATTTTTCAAATTCCAATTCCCCGTTTCTGAGCGGATAATGAATTTCACTCTAAAAATATACTTTTTCTGGTCAAGATGCGAGATTATCACTGCTGCTCTTTCGTACAAAGCGTACGTCGAGAATTTTGGGTCGTTTTATTGCATACGATGTGGAGTAGGTGTGCGGGATAAGTCTCAGTTGTGGTGGTAAGCGATACAGAGAACTAAAGCGCTATTATGATAATAGAGTTAAGAACTCCATCAAAGATTCCATCAATGACTCCATCCCTGACTCTGTCAGAGACAAAATCATAAGAACACCTCAAAACTACATTGATATATTCTCAAGTAATAATTAAACCAAATAATGAATAAGACAAATGCTATATAGGATATAAATGAACAGAAAATTTCAGCCACATATGGTGGTTTCAGTTTGAATGTAGAACAGCCCCTTTGTGTATGTGCCGTCCTAATTCATATATCATCATTGTAAATATCATACATCGTATATCATTGTAAATATGTAAATATGTAAATACTTGTAAATATGTAAATTGTATATATCTATATATCTATATGCAAATGTGATGTCCATTCACCAAGCATACCTTCTTGGGGTTCTAACCCGTTATTTGACGAGTTACATCCTCTATCGGAGACTATGCTTCGTTTTACCTCTGGGCCTCTCAGATGTGAATAACACCTGAGGGGTTCCAAATGGGGGTGTGTTGTCTTATATATGTAACCTCTGGGCCTCTCAGATGTGAATAATGTGAGTTTCA
The DNA here is from genome assembly GCA_029339505.1 of Unio delphinus. Classification (NCBI taxonomy): domain Eukaryota; kingdom Metazoa; phylum Mollusca; class Bivalvia; order Unionida; family Unionidae; genus Unio; species Unio delphinus. Next base: position 5,079,492 of record JAQISU010000041.1, on the reverse strand, counting down.
ATGGAGTTTTTCATGTATATCTCTAGGCGCAATAAGATGTGAATAACACCTTAGAAGGAATGGAGTTCATATGATATATAACTTGCATATATATCTCTAGACGCAATAAGATGTGAATAACACCTTAGAGTGAATAGAGTTCATATCGTTCGAAAACGGGTCAAAATTGACCCCCAATTTTTTTATTAGATACATACTATATCATATAATGAATTTGAAAAATATGAATGGCATTATAATTGAGATTTCAAATTTGAAAAATTAAGGAATACAATTATCAGATTAATTAGATTGTAATCAGATTCTCTCTGAATTTCATGATCTTGATGATTGCGCTCAGAATAATAGATATGTCCTTGCCAAACAATATGGGTTTATCAAACGAATTCAGCGCGAGGTAAATGATTCGCTTGTATTCTGTAACGACATCAACAAATTTATCCCGCTAATCACTGCGGTTGAAAAAGTCAGAGGTGAATTGGGCAAACAATATGAAATCAAACGCACAATAAACTCGAAAATCAAAACAATAAGAGAAATAATCAGGCAGAGTGAAAATCACTTTGCCGCTTTTGTTGCCTCAACACAGTGAAAAATCTTTCCATGGATTAATTGACACTCTAAACACAGACATGTACAATACCCATACCTGTTTGCAAGTATGAGTAATCCACAATTCTATAGGCCCAGTGATTAAATCACCGAGATAAATAATATATAGACATGTATGCTTACTCATGCAGAACAGAAACTCTATAATACCTTTTCATGTTGTGTATTTTTTTGCATGGCGATTTAAGTAATGAATTTCGGGTGAGTGGGAATCCACAGATTTTATTTTATTTGTTAATTGCTGAAATTTTTTGCCCTTTTTGTGGTGTTTTTGGCTAATTCGTCGACATAATTTAATGAAAATTGAGGCTGAAAACCCCAGGAATTCATTTAGAGAAAATCGATTTTGATGAAATTCCTTGTGAGACAAATTTTGTGGTGTTTTTCATCGTGATCATCAAATTGTCGATGTTTTTTCATTGATTTTGTACTGTTTCTGGCTAATTCGTCGACCAGACTTCATGAAAATCGATTTTCTCTAAATAAATTCCTAGGGTTTTTACCCTAAATTTTTATGAAAAAAATGAAAAGCGTAGCTATCTGTAGATTCGCGCTTACAATTTAGATCTTATATTAATTTATAATGGTAGGTGAAGCCCTAACAATTAGATTAGCCCGCGAGAGTTTTTCTGAGATTAAGAGATTTATTCCGATTCGTGGTTCCGTTCGAAATAAGCTCCAAACGAGACAAGAATTTCAAACCATCTTTGCAACAGGTACCGAACAATTATTCCAACCCGTAACTACAGCAACCGGGAAAGTCGTATCGACCACTGAAAAAGCCATATGGGGAGATATTCCTGAGGAACAACGAGGGAAAACAGCTCTTATTCCTGTACTTGAAAAAATAGCAAAGAGATCCAAGCAAACAAAAAAGTCTTTAAAAACACTTCCTGGTGATATAATAGCTAATGCACAACAACAAGGTAATATTGATATCATCCCACCATCACCTGAATTTGTTGATGACCCACCTGAACAACAACAAGTGGATGAGGAACAACTTGAAGAAGAAGAAGGTGATATTGTTAGTAAACGAGTTGCATTTAATAATAAATTCCTTCCGGGTAAATTAAATGAAATAAGAGATATGAGATTTAATACATCTGAAGAATTACCTGAATTTGTCGTTAGGAGTTTTCATCAGAGAAGAAAGTATATCCACTCTGATTATTATCTCCCTGATAAAAAATCATGGTATAATGAATTATATCATGTGTATACAAAAGTAGGTAAGGTATCATCTGATGATGAAACATATAAAGATCTTATGGAAGAAATTAAAAAAAGCTGAATCATGTACAACAAAGAAATCAGATCCTGGATTTCTTAGATTACCAGAGCAATCAAAACTTTTTGATATACAAAATCCCTCTTTGCAGGGTGCAACTGGTATCACTAAAAAAACAAATGGAAAGGGATTTTCTCAAAGTGGAACTCCAAGGAGGGTTTCAGGTAGTGGTCTAGTTCGTTGTCCTAGTAATATTCTCGGGGATATATCACGATTAGAAATTATCGTAAGAGGGAAACGAGCCGAAAATAACTCACCGGAAATAATTAATGAGGCCGCTCATATCTGCAGACGACTATTTGAGGGTGGTATCATGGATATTAGGGTATACCGAGAGTTTTTTGATGAGCTAGCGGACGGTTACCACAGTGATTAAATCACCACATTACTTAAATGTCATTTAAATAAGATGATCATACACTACAACCACAATAAACCAACCATGACTTACGTAGTAAACTCACGATTGTCTGTTTATAGAGCGTACTATGGAGAAGGTCTCGACAATACCATTGCAGGGTTATTTGCAAGAATGGCTCAAAAAATAGCACCAATAGCAAAACAGTTATCAATGAAAGCAATTGATGTTATTCGTGATAAGGGTATTTGTGCTGTTGGTGATGTTGCCGGGAAAGCATTTTTCGCGGCTAAAGAAAAACTACTAGCATTAGTTCGGCGATGAAAGAAACCAACAATGACGAAGTCATCAATGGTGACGAAGTCAATAGGACCACTACCATCTACGGAAATTATGCCTGCAAGTATTAGCAAAATAATAAATAACGCAGTGGATCAAAAAATAGCATCAATGAACAATGATGAATTTGACACTCAGGGAAATATTTCTGCAAATATGATAGCGGGAAGTGGTTTGAAATCGCAAGCGAGATCGCGATTTAGATCAAGAAATATATAATAATATGTTCAAATCGGCTCCTGACTCAGCGTTCGATATGGACTCCCCAGTACCCAAGAATGATTCTGTACGCGATTATCAGTATTATTCCTATAATGCAATACAACCAAATAGTCGATCAAGAATCGAACTTCAAATCCATGTTACCAGCAAATACTTTCTACCCGCTGAAGCATTTATTGAAGTAGAAGGAGAACTCGTAACAAATGATGCTGCTCATAATGATCCACCATATGCAGATGAGCCAAATATCCGAGTTAGCTTTGTCAATAATGGTATCATAGCGCTATTCGAGAGTGCTAGATATATGATTGATGGAAGAGAAAATTGAATCTATAGAGCGTGAGGCTGATGTTGCCACAACAATAGTGGGCTTAGCAAGATATTCTGATGATTATACAAGATCGGCAGGTCCATCTGTGATGTTCTCTAAGGATATTACTAATCACGCTGAACACATTCAGTATACTAAATTAAATACACCGCAAGCTACTGCAGTTAATCCACAACCAGATGATGTTGAACACGAACATAGACCAGGTGGTGCCTTTGATATTATAAAAAGTACTAATCCTAACTACAACCTAGAGTTTGCAAGACGCGTATCAATGTTGCAAGGACAGCGTGGACAATTTTCATGCGCGATTCCACTACATCATATTTTCGGATTTTTCAGAAATGTTAGAAAAGTTATCCGTGGAGCGAAGCATACAGTAATATTCCTGCGAAAGGGTAGTGATAATGATGCAATCTGGCGTGATGCTGGTGTTGCTGATGGTAAAGTAATTATATCAAAACTATCATTGTGGATGCCAGTAATGACTCCATCAATCACCATGGAAGAAAGAGTATTATCATTTATGGATCATGAAGGAAAATCATTGCTATCATGGCTAACAACAACAACAGATACCATGGACTCTAATATTGATGGTAAACTTACATGGCACCTGGCATCAAAACAAGGCATTGCTGCGCCACGTCATATATTTATTGCGTTACAGAATACGGCGCGATTAAACTCTCAAATACGCAGCCATATGATATTTGATCAGATAGGTGTTAATGAAGTATCATTGAGAATAAACGGCCAACAGGAACCATCTGAGGATATACTACTTTATTACGGAACCAACCAAATTCCACGCGCGTATCATCGTTTGTTGACATTTATGGGACGCGATAATAATGTGGATACTGGTCTGCAAATATCACAATTTGATTTTAAAAACCGATATCCCATCTATTACTTCTCGCTGGAACATCTTGATTTAACCAGACAATCCGTAGTTGACATAAACTTCAGAGCTCGTGCAACTCGTCCAGCTGCAGGAGGTGTTGTCACTATCCGGAATTACAGAGCAGTTGCTGTCATTCTCAGTGACAAATCAATGGTACTCGAAGGTGTTGGTGGACGAATGAGAGTAGTTGATGCACCAGTGGGAAATATGTGTAGACAATTAGATCAATATGTTATTAAATAATATGTCGTACAGTCATGTTAGTGTTACGTTAACTCCTGGTCAAATTAAAAAATTGCAATCGGAATCAGCAAAACAATGTGGAACCACAATATCGCTGAAGCACAATCAGAGTCTGGTGGTCAGAATAAACTGTCATTGACAACTCGTCAGATAAAACACTTCAATGATGCTATCAAGAATAAAAAAGGTGTTTAGGTCACTCTCTCTCTCTCTCTCTCTCTCTCTCTCTCTCTCTCTCTCTCTCTCTCTCTCTCTCTCTCTCTCTCTCTCTCTCTCTCTCTCTCTCTCTGCGTCCGCAATTAAGAACATGATAAAATCAGGTGGTATATTTCCACTTTTCGCTGCGTTACCAGCGTTGATTGCCGCAGCGGCCCCGGCGGTAGCAAAAGCCGCCGCGTTAGGAACCGTTGGTACAGCGGCAGGGATGGCACTAAAGAAAGCTACCGGACAGGGACACAAAAAAAAAGAAACGATCAGGAAAGGGTCTAAGACTACCAGGAACTCCGTATTCATGGTACAGCAGAAAGGACCTGAGACTAGGAACAGTTTACTAACAATAGTTCCCATGTCAAATTTTGATTTACTCGATGCTGCTAAAAAAAACTAGCGATAATAAACGTTAGAGGTGTCTTTATGAAAGATCAATTACCAAAACAACCAAACAACACTGAAACAGGTAACATTAATCTCGATAACAGCACCGGACCTGGAACCCACTGGGTTGCATACGCGATTGATCCGAGTGTGATCATCTATTTCGATTCATATGGATTAGCGCCACCTAAAGAGTTTCTGCGTTATATAAACCACTTAAAAACTCCTATATGGTATTCCACGCTACAAACACAGAAAATGAGTGACCCATCAATATGCGGCCTAGAAGTATTAAATGTAGTCGACGCTATTTCATCATCGGGAAAACCACCACATAAAACCCTACACGAATATACGAGTAATCGCTTTTTAGAGAGAAATTATATAAAATAACATTATTGATATTTGGGGGAGATCTTTATCAAGTCTGAAAAAAAACACCACGGAAATATCTGCAACCGGTGATGTAATAAAAATAATCGAAGATGAAATATCCGAGATGTTAAACCTCGCAAGTGTTGATCCCAATGAAATAGTTGTATTTCAAGATGGTCAGGGTAAATTGAAAACGAGTAATGTTTCCCTGGATGATATTGTACTTAAACAACGCGATGCAGTAGAAGATACTATCGCGTTGTTTTCCGATCAGGGTAAAGTGAAAACTAGTAATATTTCCCTTGATGATATTTTAGTTAAACAACGCCGTGTAGCAGAAAATACTATCGCGGTTTTTTCCGATCAGGGTAAACTCAAACCAGATGTTCTCATTTCAACTATTGTGGATGGAATTAACAATTTGGAACAATTAAAAAAAATTACGCTATGAATATGATGACCATATAGCTAAATTTAATCGGTTTTCTGAATTACAAAGAAGTATAATTGACAATATTGACAAACCTCTAATAGATTTCTTTGGAAATCCACCGGTGACCACACCGAAACTCACAGAGATAAAAAGAGCTATGTTAGTATTAGCAACACTACAATCTAGGTATGAAGATCATGTTGAGAAGTTTTAAATTTTTCGTAAAAATCATATTGAGAAATTCTTTGGAACCTCATTAGATAAACTCGACATAAAACTCATAGATGTAAAAAAAAATCCATCGAAGAGATCAAAAAGATCAACGATGTAATCAAAGATGATTTACCGAGGATGATAGAAACACTTGTAAAAAACAAAGATTCCTGATGAGAAAACAAACAACTTAGTATACACGATTCAACACGGATCATTTACGTGGACACCACAAAATAACATATTAAATATCACCGGGACCGTCAAAGGTATTTATCGATTAAAACTTGTGTCGCCGACTCAATTTAATATTTCATCAACGAGTTCATCTGGGGTCAACAATATGATATCAACGATCATCGACAAGGGAACAATTGAACAATTCACAATAATATCCACCGATAATAATTTGGTTAGGGTTTCAATAACATTGTATGTGGAATTCGTAGCGGATTTAAGTAAACAGCTTAATTGAAAACGCCAGCGTTTTTATTGCTAGCAATTTGAAATCTATTGTAATAAATAAAATGTCATCATTGGCAACATCACAGCAGTATTGCTATGATCAGGTAAGAGAATTTCAAAATAAACTCAAAACACTCACTGAGGAGTGTCAAGTAAAAATAAAAAAAACCGACGAAGAATTACCGCAGTTGACGTTACCGTGTACTCGGTATCAGGAGCTGGTATTTTACTCTCCTCGGTGACAATAATTGCCCCGATAGCTGTTCCAATTTGTATATCCGCGAAGACAACAATCGCTGGAATAATTTCAATAATAACAAAAAAAAATATCATCATGCAGCCAGCGCAAAATACAAGACTACGTAGTTAAGTTCCATGTTGTGTCAACAGCGTACTCACAATTATCGTCGATATCATCCTCCCTCGATGACACATTAATATCCGATAGTGAGTTTTCAGCGATGGTACGTGTTTATGATTCCGCGATGTCAAAATTAGAAAAACAACACGAATATAATAACAATGGCAACATCGTAAGAACTACTTCAACAAATAGCGGAAAATACCACCCCGGTGAAAACCAGCATGATCTCAATAACCTCAACCAATCCTGAATTCAGTGTGAATTTCCCTACTGCAATTCCTGTGAAGGAGATAGCACTAGCAAAATTACGAGTATACCATAGTTGGCCTAACATTAGATCAGTACCATTCGGTGGTCAACAGCCGAATAATTCCCTGGTGTTTGCGAATAAGAAGAAACAAGACGGGACTCCAGACTGGAACGTTGTTTCCATACCATCTGGGCATTACCAAATCGAACAAATCAAAAACGAATTTCAGCGTAGAATAAAATCCATTACTGGAAAAGAATCAAAAATCGCTATTACAGTTTATGAACCAATACTATCATCCGCGATTGAGATAAACTCACCCGGGTATGTCGTAGATATATATCAAAGCTCAATAAGGACTGTTGTAGGATGGCCTGAAATCCCACCTCGACAAGAAACCGTTAATATAATACCTGAACCGAAAAAATCTGATTATGTTTCAACGATGGAAGATTATCATAGTTATCGTGGTTGGATTGACGGTGCATTCACAAATAGTTTAGATTATTATGCTGAACCACTAAATCATTCTGATTTTGCTTATGTTTTTTTTTTTAGTTCGAAGAATCCAGGGACGATAAGTATTATGTAATTAAGGAAAGAAATATTAACAAACAATTCACGGATGTGAATTCCAGTTTTGAAAAATTTAAAAATAACCTCATAGAAAAAAATTACTAAAAACCACCTAACCGAGATGAAGCCATCAAATACATGGAGGTGTGTAATAAAATTATTGCTGATATGGATAAATTTAATTCGAGAGTTGTTCAATTTATATTAGGTCATAATAATCCTAAAACGAGAACGCAATTTGCAAAGAAACTTAATATACGCGTAGAAGATATACTCCCCGATATTTAAGTTGCCAGGCTATTACCTCCCAGAACTAAAACAAATCTCTCAATGATACCATCGATGATTGTTTTAAAAGGATTCACGACGCATGGTTAAAAATACCACAACAATAAAATACTATCCTCAAACATAATAATAACCTAGACGGTAGTGGTAGGCATATCGCTCCGCAGAATGTGAATATATCCTCGGTGATTGCAATAAATCTTGAATGTGATGCCATCGAAGGAAGTTACCAAATAAATCTCGAAAGATCAAATCAAGCAAAGCAAGGATATATTTTATATTCCTTTGCACCAACAGCTCCTCCAGGATTTCTAATAATTGAGGATCCAATTAATCCCGTCTATATGCGAAGTCATAATGATTCATTAACGAGAATTAATTTTAAAATCACTGACCAGTCCAATAATTTGATTGATTTACAAGGTGAGGTTTTACAAATTAGTCTGTGAAATCCTAAAAGGATTTTCGTCTTAAGACTTTCATCATCAAGGATTTTCAATTCGTCTCCAAAGCACCATCAGCGCCGGGTCTGTCTTGAGACAGAGTCTCAATAGCGTGACAAACCGAAACCATTTCTCTTTTTTTTTTGTCTACCTGAATTGGTTTCGGTTTGAAATCCTTTAGGATTTTGTTTGAAATAGATTTTGTTTGCTTGAAATAGTTTCGGTCTGTTCACCCTCTCTGCTTGAAATCCTTTAGGACTTTGTTTGAAATAGTTTCGGTTTGCTTGAAATAGTTTCGGTCTATTCACTCTCTATGCTGCTGCTTATTTTGTTTTATGTTGTGGGGGTTGGGGCTGGGGGGAGGTATTGTTTTTAACAAATGTGTTTTAAAGTTTGCACATATTAAGTATGGACCAGCTGTATACTATATAACCCAAATAAAACAAATCAATCAAATACCAAAATAATGTTAATTAAAAGATATTTTAGCAGTAAATATTATAAACAGGATCTTTTTAAATAGCCAGGATAAACAGGGAGGAAAATAATAATAATAATAATAATAATAATAATAATAATAATAATAATAATAATAATAATGAGAACTTTGAATAGCGCCTAATCTTAAGAGGCTCTAAGCTCTTTACACCATTTATAATGATAAGACTAAAACCTGCCTATGCGATACACCTATATGTATACTGTCCCTTAAGACTGGCATCTTGATCGCGTCTCAAATACGGACGCTATCGTTGCTAACAGTTAGACAGTCTGCTCTCTATCTTTTCCCAGTTTCAGGGAAAAAAAACTATCTTATGTATCCAACATGTGCAATATGTAGTTTAAACATTTCTAAAAAGAATCGAGAAGAAAAAGGAATAAGAAATGTAACTCTTACATACATGTGTTTTAACAGGTGTAACTCCCAAAGTTGCGAACGTTTACAGAATTATTCAGAACTGATCGAAGATAGTGAACAACATTGCATCTTTTGTCTGAAAAAAATATCGAGTGGCCCACACAAGTATGGCGCCACGTTAGTAAAGAATATAAACTCCCTTTTGATATGAAAAGCGCAGAAGAGAACAATGTTAGGGAGAACCAGGTTTGAAATCATAAATTAAAATGACCTTGTTTGGTACATTTTGTATTCTTAATGCTTTTCGTTTATTAAATCTGTTTTATTGGGAGGGGTCCAGGAATATTTTTAAGCGGGAGGTAAAGCCGGTACAATATGAGCAGCAGCAGGGGCGAATCAGACAACTTTTTAGAGGCGTCAATTTAGCAAACCAAAGCTTCTTCGAAATCGAAAAAAAAGCGTCAATTTAGCAAACTAAGACTTCCTCGTAAATTTGTTATAGAGGCTCATTGGCAAAAAAAAACCGCCACAATTGTTGTCCCTCGCTCCTGCTGCTGCTATGTTTTATAGAGGCTCATTTGCAAAAAAAAAACTCCACAATTGTTGTCGCATGTCCACAATTTCCAGTGTGTTATAGTACTTTGAACCTGTCGTAGAAACGCTAGCGTTTCCAAATCAAACAATAGCAAGTGTTTTTTTTTTTTTACAATTTCCGTGTTCTTTAAATGACTCTGTCTACTGTCCTAGTAACGTTAGCTACGGCCATGCCTTTTATCGATTAGCACTCCCATAGCTGTTAATACTATGTCTGTCAGTCAGCTGGGGGATCAATATAAATGCAATCTTACAGCAGTCAACAAATTTGGATATATCCTAGTCATTTTGTAGCTGCAGATCTCGTCTACATTATTTAATTATTGCTTGTAACCAACTAATGTTGACCCGTGTTATAAACGTTTTGACCACAGTTAATGGATTATGACTGAAAAATTGTTAAAGCTACGTTAAAAATCCTAATAAAACAAACATATATCTATCTATCTGTCTGTCTGTCTCTCTGTCTCCTTCCGTCAGACTGTCTCTAGATTCACTATAATAAAACTCGTTGTTTAATTGTCCATTTAGAACAAATAGAGCTTAGGAAAGGAAGACAGTTTAACCATATTTTACTGTTTAAACTGTCATGATTCTCAATGGAGATATAATCAATTGGGAAAATTATATGCTTTGTAAGAAAACGAATCAAATACGTGGTATTACAAACAGTTGTATTCTGTTTATTTTCAAGTATTCAGTTTTCTTTACAGAATAACTATGATTGATACACATATATCGTATTCAAAAACATATACTTGTAGATATCGAATCTAGCGTAATTTGTTACGCGTTGGGACGTCGTCCTGGGGACCATGGTTCGATTCTCGTAACAGACACATTGTCGACGGTACAGATTTAGAGGTTTTTTATATATGATTGGGGGCGCCAGCCCAAAGGTACTTCATGTACACCCCCGGGAAATTAATTCTTGGGGAACAACGAGAACAACTTGAAGAAAAGGAGGAAACAATTTCGAAAACGATGAGGGGATACACACCAGAAGAGATATTTCCGAAAGAAGCTATAAATAAATTTAAAAATTACATGGATGATGAATTAGCTGATTTTGTTGTTAAAAAGTTTAAAAAGGAAAAAAGGGAAAAATATATAAACGATGATTTTAGAAAATTCATAAAAGGCTTTATCACCTGGAAAAATAAAGTATATTTGGCAAAACACGATGAGCTAACTAATATCACAAATCATGATAATAATTTTATTTCGTATTTGGATAAAATAAAAAAGATAAGTGGCTAACCATTATATGATCGAAAAGAAGATCATGATGATGCACAAGATGCAACTGGTTATAGTAGTGGGAAGGGATTTTCTCAGAGTGGAATGTCAGGTAGTGGTCTTATTCGTTGTCCTGGTAATATTCTCAGCGATATAGCACGATTATAAGTTCTCATAGGAGGAAAACGAGCTGGAAATAACTCACAGGAAATAATTAATGAAGTAGCTGATATCTGCATGCGGTTATTTCAAGGCGGCATCATGAATATCAAAACATATCGAGATTTCATTGAGGAGTTAGTCGAAAATCATGGTTATTACAGTGCTAAATCACCGAAATGGAAATTATTTGCAAGAATGGCTCCAAAAGTGGCACCAACCGCAAAATAGTTATCAATGAAAGCTATTGATGTTATTCGTGATAAGGGTATTAGCGCTGTTGGTGATGTTGCCGGGAGGGCATTTTCCGCTGCAAAAGATAAACTAATGTCGCTAGTTCGACGAAGAAAGAAACCGATGACTTTGTCATTGGCGTTACCATCTACACAAGTGATGCCTACAAATGTTAGCAAAATAATAAATAGCGCAGTGGATGAGAAATTAGCATCGTTGGCGACCAGCAACCAAGATAATATTACCGCAAATATGATAGCGGGAAGTGGCTTAAAACCACGACGAAAACCACGATTTAGATCAAGGAATATATAATAAAATGTTCAAACAGACACTTGATCCAGCGTTTGATATGGAAGCCCCAGTGCGTAAAGATGATTATGTACGCGATTATCAATTTTATTCTTATCATGCAATACAACCTGATCTTCGATCAAGAATTAAACTTCAAGTTCATGATACCAGTAAATACTTTCTACCCGCTGAAGCATTTATTGAAGTGGAAGGAGAACCTGTAACAAATGTTGCAGCCAATACAGCATACGCAGATGACCCAAATGTACGAGTTGGTTTTGTTAATAATGGTATTATGGCGCTATTTGAGCGTGCAAGATATATGATTGATGGAAGAGAAATTGAATCTATTGAGCGTGAGGTTGATGTTGCCACAACAATAGTGGGGTTAGCAAGATATTCTGATGATTATACAAGATCGGCAGGCCCATTTATGATGTTTTCTAAGGATATTACCGATAACGCTGAACACATTCAGTATATTAAATTACGGACACCAGTAGCTACTGGATTTGCTGATCAACCAGATGATACTTTTGAACACGAACCAAGACTAGGTGCTGCCTTTGATATTATAAACAGTACTAATCTTAAATACAACCTAGGATTTGCAACACGTGCATCAATGTTGAAAAGACCACGTCGACAATTTTCATGCGCGATTCCAATGCATCATATATTTGGATTCTGTAGAAATGTCCGAAACGTTATCTATCGAGCGAAGCATACAGTAGTTCTTGTGAGAAAGGGTAATGAAAATGATGCAATCTGGCGTGGTGCTGGTGTTCCCGAGGGTAATGTCATTTTAACAAAACTATCATTGTGGATGCCAGTAATGACTCCATCAATCACAACAGAAGAACGATTACTATCATTTATGGATCATGGAGGAAAATCATTGCTAAGTTGGTTATTAGTGAACACGGATACTATGAATTCTAATATTAATGGTACATTTACATGGCACCTGACATCAAAACAAGGTATTTAAGCCCCACGTCATATATTTGTTGCGCTACAGAATAGAGAGCGATTTCTCTCTCAGGAACGAAGCCATATGATATTTGATAAGATAGGCGTTAATGAAGTCTCGCTGAGAATAAACGGACAACAGGAACCATCCGAGGACATACTACATGATTACAAAACCAACCAAAAAGCACGTGTGTATCATCGTCTGTTGTCATATATGGGACGCGATCAAAATTTAGATACTGGTCTGCAAATATCACAGTTGGATTTTAAAAGTTTATATCCCATCTACTACTTTTCGCTGGAACATCTTGATTTAACACGACAATCTGTCGTTGATATACACTTTAGAGCTCGTGTAACCGATCCTCCTGCTGGTGGTTATAGAGCGGTTGCTGTCATTCTCAGTGATAAATCAATGCTACTCGAAGGTATTGGTGGACGAATGAGAGTAATCGATGCGCCAGTGGAAAATATGTAATATTTTCAAACATGTAGTGTTTTCCAAAAACATGTAACAATTAGATCAATCTGTTATTAATATAATGTCATATAGTCATATTAATGTTACGTTAACTCCTGGTCAAATTAAAAAATTGCAATCAGAATCGGCTAAATAATGTGGAACCACGATCACGCTGAAACACAATCAGATGTCTGGTGGGACGAATAAATTGTCATTGACAACTCGTCAGATAAAACACTTTAATGATGCTTTCAAAGATAAAAAAGGTGTTCAGATCAATCTCTCTGCAGCTGCGATCAAAAACATGATAAAATCAGGTGGTATATTTCCGTTGTTAGCTGCGTTACCAGCGCTAATTGCGGCAGCGGCCCCAGCGGTAGCTAAAGCGGCAACGTTAGGAGCCGTTGGTACCGCGGCAGGGATGGCACTAAAGAAAGCACGTGAAAAATGATTCAAAAAAAGGGAAAGGGTCTAAGACTACCAGGAACTCCGTATTCATGATACAGCGGAAAAGTCCTGAGACTAGGAACAGTTTATTAACAAGAATAGTTTCCATGTCAAATTTTGATTTACTCGATGCCGCTAAAAAAATTAGCGATTAAAAGCTTCAGAGGTGTCTTTTTGAAAGATCAGTTGCCGGCACAACCAAAAAACGTTGAAACCGGTATTATTAATCTCGATAACCTGGAACCCACTGGGTTGCATATGTGATTAATCCACGTGTAATCGTTTATTTTGATTCACATGGATTAGCGCCGCCTAAAGAATTTATGAATTATATAAACCGCTTAAATACCTTTCATAAAATGAAGACTTGGTATTCTACGCTACCAACACAGAAAATGAATGACCCACCAATATGCGGAATAGAAGTATTGAATGTCCTTGACGCCATTTTATCATCGAGAAAACCACCTCATCAAGTCGTAAATGAATATACAAGTAGTCGCTGGCAACGACGAAGTCGTCAACGAAGATTTTAGAGAGAGAAAATAATTAGAAAATCAAAAGATTTTTACAATAACAAAATGGTTGATATTTGGGGAAGATCTCTATCAATGTTGAAAAAAATCACCAGGGAAATATTTGCAACCGGTGATATACAAAAAATAATCGAAGATGAAATAGCTGAGATGTTGAACTTAGCAAGTTTTGATCCCAATGAAATAGTTGTATTTCAAGATCGTCAGGGTAAATTGAAAACGAGTAATATTTCTCTTGATGATATTTTAGTTAAACAACGCAACGCAGTAGAAGATACTATCGCGTTGTTTTCCAATCAGGGTAAACTCAAACCAGGCGCACTTCTTTCAACGATCACAGATAAAATACTAGCACTCGATAACAATTATATATCCTCGGCGAATTCATTGAAATCACTTAATGATAAGTATGACGATCATATAAATACATTTAATCGGTTTTCTGAATTACAAAGAAGTATAATTAACAATATTGACAAACCCGTTTTAGAATATTTTGGTAATCCTCCAGTGACCACACCGAAGCTCACAGTGATAAAAACTTCTATGATAGAATTTGCAACACTTCAATCTAGATATAAAGATCACGTTGAAAAGTTTACATCATTTCGTAAAAATATCATTGATAATTTTTTTGCAACCACGTTGGATAAAATTGACATAAAACTCCCTGATATTAAAAAATCCATCGATGATCTTAAAGCAACCAATAATGAAATACCCACGATTAATCGGCAAATAGAAGCTATCAACGCTGATATTAAAACAACCCTCGATATTATCAGAGGTGATATGCCGAAGATGATAAACATACTTGAAAAAACAAAAAATTCCTCATCAGAGAACCAACAACGTAGTATACACGATTCAACACGGATCATTTGCGTGGACTCCTATAAACAATATATTAAGTATCACTGCAACCGTCAAGGGTATTTATCGATTAACACTAGTGACACAGATTCAATTTCATATTTCATCAACGAGTTCATCTGGGGTCAACAATACGATATCCACGATCATCGACAAGGATACAACTGAACGATTAACAATAGCATCCATTGATAATAATTTGGCTAGGGTTTCAGTAACATGGTATGTGGAATTCGTAGCTAATTTAAGTAAATAACTAAACCACTAACGGTTTCAATTGAAATCTATTGTAATAAATAAAATGTCATCACAGCAGTATCGCTATGATCAGGTCAGAGAATTTCAAACTAAACTGAAAACACTCAGTGAGGGGTTTCAAGTAAAAAAAAAATACCGACGAAGAATCACCGCAGTTGATGTTACCGTGTACTCGGTGAGTGGTGTAATCACCGGAGCTGGTATTATACTCCCCTCGGTGACAATGATTGCCCCGATAGCTGTTCCAATTTGAATAGCAGCGGAAACAACAATCGCTGGAATTATTTCAATAATAACAAAAACAAATATCATCATGCAGCCAGCAAAAACTACAAGCCTACGTAGTTAAATTCCATATTGTGTCAGCCGCGTACTCACAATTATCGTCGATGATATCATCGTCACTCGATGATACATTAATATCAGATAATGAGTACTCAGCGATGGTATGTGTTTATGATTCCGCGATGTCAAAATTAGAGCGACAACATGAGTATAAAATAACAACAATGTCAGGGACATCGTCGCAAGAACTACTTCAACGAATAGCGGAAAATACCAACCCGGTGAAAACAAGCATGATCTCAATAACATCAACGAATCCTTAATTCAGCGTGAATTTCCCTACTCCGATTCCAGTGAAGGAGATACCGTTAGCAAAGTTACGAGTGTATCACAGTTGGCCTAACATTAGGTCGGTAGCATTTGGCGGTCAACAACCGAATAATTCCTTGGTGTTTGCGAATAAGAATCGCGAAGACGGAACTCCAGACTGGAACGTTGTTTATCTACCATCTGGGTCATACCAAATCGAACAAATCAATGCTGAATTTCAGCGTAGAATAAAATCCATTACTGGAACACCAGAATCGAAGATCGCTATAACAGTTCATGAGCCGACGTTATCATCCGCGATTGAGATGAACTCACCTAGTTATGTCGTAGATATCTATCAGAGTTCAATCAGAACAATACTAGGATGGCCTGAAATACCACCTGAGGCATCTTATCAAATACCTGAACCAAAAAAATCTTATTATGTCACGGATGTACAATCATATCATGAAATCAACCCATCATATTGAGAATATTTACCTGATATAAAAAATACAAAATTAACCGATAGATTTACATTTATCGATAACAATACCATGCAACGGTATTTTGTTTTTGAGAAAACTCCTAATTCAACCATTACAATTACATTTACGCTAACTAACATCATTGATTATTTGAAAGAGATTAATCAATTACATAAAACACAACTAGAACAACTACGATGGAGTTTCCAAGAGCATCTCTCTTATATAACAAGGCCACGTCACGAGATCATAAAACACATTAGGATATTAAATCAACTTGTATCAGATATGGAATATATCAACAAACGAATAATTCAAGTAGTAATTAATGATAAGAGCGGAGATAAACAAAAATTCCTAATTGGTTACAATATAACAGAGGCCGATTTACCTGATTTCAAGTTTCCTGGGTATAACGCAAATGAACTAAAAAAATCTGTTAATGATCTTATTCAAAAAAACTTTTCTATGATCCTCGCCAAATGGAAACAACAAACAACAATCCTCAAACATAATAATGACCCAGACGGCGGTGATATACATATCGCTCCGTTCAACGTAAATATATCCTCGGTGATAGCATTGAATTTAGAATGTGATGTTATCGAAGGAAGCTATCAAATAAATCTTGAAAGATCAAATCAAGCCCAACAAGGATATATTTTATATTAATTTGCACCAACAGCTCCTCCAGGGTTTCTAATCATTGAGGATCCAGCTAATCCAGTCTGTATGCGATGTCATAAAAATTCACTAACGAGAATTAATTTTAAACTCACTGACGAGTATAATAATCTAATTGATTCACAAGATGAGGTTTTACAAATTAGTCTGTTTGTGAAATCTTATAAAGATTTTCATCTTAAGACTTTCATCCTAAAGTATTAGTGTTAAAACCAGCCAATGGAATTTAATTAGAAAAACCCATTGAGGGTAACTCTTTCATAAGCCGTACACATACCCGCACGAGTTTTCTCCCTTTGATGTTATACACATGATACAAAATAGAATTCATAAATATGTAAACTTAATTCTGTTTTTAAAACGCTTCGAAAGAGCTGATCTAGTTATATACTCTGCTACCTTTTGTACTGAGGCTATACAAATATCGAATTACTTTTCAGCTTCATATATTGATTTAAATTCTATCTCCTCATTACTTTTTATATTAAATGACTTTATAGGCCTGGCATTTTTCAAGTTTTTTCCAGTCTCACCCCGTTTAGTATTCTCACTCTGAGAAATAGCTTGTAGATTCAATAAAGAATTATCGGTTTTAATATTATTTATATGATTAATAACAAGACCATCCTTGATCAATCCATGAAAACACTCATTCACGAAACGATGATTATGATACCTTTTTCCCCCAGCGCCAAACATAAGATATCCATGATTACTTACAACACCAGCTGCTTTCTTCAGTCTAGGGTTTCTGCCAATACCGTCACGAGACGCTTCATAATCGATAATCACGGGATGCGGTTGAAATGTTTGGGCCATTTATATATAATACTATTTGTCTAATTCATTGTTTGGTTGAATTATTACATTATTTGGAAATCTTCCAATGTAGTCTTGAGGTGTTCTTATGATTTTGTCATTGACATAGTCAGAGTCATTGATGGAATTCTTAATTCGTTTATCATAATAACGCTTCAACTCTCTGTATCGCTTACCACCGCAACTCAGACACAATTGCGATTTTCCACTCACACCTATCCCACATCGTATGCAAGGGAGTGGTCCAAAACTTCCGTTACGAAAACTTTGCACATGATATCCACAGAATTCCTTTCTGCATGATTTGTTACACGCGGTTACTGATCCTATCATAAGCCATTTGCAATGGTTCATTATATAATAAATTCTTTGTTTAAATACTTGTTTTAATTATAATATGGAAGAGTTCGAGAGATTATCGAAAATTAAGCCTTGGAAAAATGTTGAATTCAATCTTGATAGAGTCTCCGTAGATGTACCAAAGGGTCTAATAAGTGATAGAAGCATTAAAGGTACAATCCGCGAATGTTTAAATGAATTCAAACGCGATGGAGCATCTCACTGTTGGTCAACATTTCGAATTGATGGTGACGTTGATGCTACCATGAACGACGAAAGAGCAGCAGTGATAATCTCACATCTTGACCAGAAAAAGTATTTCTTTAGAGTGAAATTCATTATCCGTTCAGAAATGGGAAATTGGATTATACGCGACAAATTTGAACCAATCTTGAAAGATAAAAAAAAACGTCACTTTGAGTCATGATTCCAAGCCAGGAATTCTGACTGGGATTGACAAACCGTATTACGGAAGGTCTTATCCTGTAACAGCAGTTATTTATGGAATATATTCGTTAAATGATAAACCGAGTATTGAAAAATTAAAACCAATGAAACTGTCACCGCCGATTTTATCATCGGGAATAAATTGTGTAGCAGAACGAATAATAGAACACTTCACAAATGCGATGCGTGGAACCAAATTGACTGATCTAAGACGTAAAAAAATAAATGAATGGGAATTAAGAGTTAGGAAGAACGGAGCAACGATTCAAGATATAACCAAATTAGAAACATCATTAAGATTTCCAATAACCATAATGACGATAACAGGAGAAATATTACAAGAATCGAAATATAAATCACAAGGAGCTCCAATCAAAATTATTGATCATAATGAACACGCGTGGACACCTGCGGTAACAATATTTGCGCGGGATAGAACCGTAAAATATTACACGGGAAATCTATTTGATTTTATTTCTCAGTCAAGTAAATACGATCCTGTGTCAGTGTGGTTACTTCACAGTTTTGAAGACGAAGAGGGTAAATTCGATCAATTTGTAAGACCCAATGGCGAATTATACCGTACTGAAGCCCTGCACAACGAGATGAAAAAACTAGCTAATGGTTTTTCAACAGAAGACAACGAACAATTATTAACAAATTGTTTTACAATTCCGTCGGTTGCAGCTCATTTTGCGAGAACGAAAAACATATGGAAACCAACAAGAGCTGAATTTCTATCAGATATCAAATCAAGCTGCGTTGAATATAACCATGGAGGATTATGGAATACAAAAAACACCTCTGAAAGTATTAGTTCGGTTGATATAGTTGCGTGTTATCCCGGGAGTTTTCTCGGATATGGAGAATGTGCTAAATACTTCAAGCGATTTGGACATCCCACACATGAAATGACTCCTGTTGCGGTTAATGGACAACTACTTGATTTTGATTTAACTGGATTTGCTCGTGTGGTATCATTTTGAATTGGCTACAGGACTTCATCCGTGTTGTTATTTGTGGATTAGTAGACACATATCTGAAAAGCAATGGACGCCAATAGTGTTATTACGGTATATGATTGATTCTAAAATGTTGATATCGCTGATTGTCAGTGAAGCGATTATATCATATCGAGCGCAGACTGAGGTCTGGTTACCACAACCTGATAGTCTTGATAGTATAATCAGCGATTACAAAAAACATTTCCCCGATCTCGACGAAGAATATATCGTAAAACGGTCAAAAGAAATCTTTGAAGTTAGAAATAGACAAGCAAAGGATCTTGGTAGAAGAATAATCAGTAAATTCACTCAGGGTGGAAAAAAATACGACAATAACAGATATTCTTCACGGTTGATTATAGATGATGCTGAATACGATTTTATAATCGCAGATGTAACATCTAGGGGTATATACGTCGATCGTAAAGACGCTTTCCTGTCCGATGGAACCAAATTGGGTACAATTGTTACTTACACTGACGGAAAAAATCTTCAGTATGCACATTTGAGGTCGTCTATGCTAGCTTATGCTTCTATTAATTTATTTTCAATGATAAATTGATTTCCTGAATCCGCAGTTAGAGTTGCTTCTGATTCATTTTATATAAACGTGAAACACAGCGAAGCAGTGGCAGAATTCGCTAATTCAGACGAGAGTTGGGGATGATGGAGAATTAAAAAGGAAATAATGTGTGATTATTCCAAATCAGCAGATGTTACGATTGAAGACAAATATTTTTAAAAAATAATCAGATATCAGAACTATCTAATGCACCGTCGATATCTGATCCAATATGTAGACATAAAACTAGTTATTTAAACGGCTGTGGTTGATCAGGAAAGATGACTCGTGCGATTGAATTATTTCGTAAAAACGCTAGCGTTTCCAAATCAAACATGATTGTGCTAACACCGACCCACAGACTTGAAAGAGAGATGAAACAACGAGGAATTAATGCTTGTACTTATCATAGTTTTTTTCGATGGAAAGGTGACGAATGGACTCCTAATCGAATGGGTGTGAAATTTATTCCTGATGTCATTATTTGGGATGAGATATGCACGGTGTCGTTAGATGTATTACAAAGGTTTCTCGATTGGTTATTGCTAGCGAATACAAAAGTGATAATTTGTGGCGATCACGGCCAACCACCACCATTTGTCGGTTTGTCTCCACATGATTGGCTAAAGAATTTTGTAAACTATTATGAAGAAATTAATACTGATCATAGAGCACTTGATGAACAATTACGCGAGTTCAAGAAACTAATCAGATTACAACCGGATAGAATCCAATGTGAAATAAACCGTGAAATAATTTCGGAAACCCCATTAAATGATTTTGGGGAAGCGTGGAGACCAAACGATTTGATAGTGGCAAGTAGAAAGATAGTCAGAGACACACTTCAGATGAAGTTATTTGAATTACATAAAGAAAAATTTACAATACTTCCAGTGCCATTGTGTTATAGACCCAAGGATACACGAAGACAAAATATCGAAGTTTATATTCCAGGACAAAGTGAGAAGCAGAATTTAGTGTTAAATGATATTGTGTTGGTTGATATCAATGTCGTCGAAGATACATTGCGCGCTGATAAATCCCCATGGACGCTAGGTTATGCAATGAAATGATATTGTCAGCGTTGACATAGTCAGAAAAAAAACTATCTGGTTATAAACAGCAGAGAATATTTGACATTGATGCTGAATTAATAATTACACTGAAACAACAATAGAATAATCACTGCGCGAGTTGCAATTGTATAATGAATTGGTGTTGGTCGGATAAAGATCCTTGCCAATTTACCGTAGACAGAAAAGATAGTAGTATTGGTCATACCAGAGATAATGTCATGCTGACTTGTCTTGAATGCAACAGACGAAGAGGTGCTAGTTAAGAACACGCGGTGGTAATTGAGTATCCTCGGGTATCACTTGTAGTTGTTCACGAGTAAATCCTCGCTGAGGAGCAGTTGAATCCAATCTATAGACTAGCGTGGTACCACTCCAAATAGGATCAGTAGCTCTTTTTTTACCACCTTCGAGCTCTCCTGGTTCATATAAATACCTAACAGTGACATTACCGAGAATTGGTTGTTTTGAAAAATCATTTTGCGGTTTTATGGGTATATACTTCTTTTTAATATCGTTGTTAGGTTTAATATTAATTGTTCGAGTAATCTCATTATTCAGCGCGGTAATCACGCCTGGTAATCTCTTGACCCATTCACGAGATCGTTTATCCTGGATGAATTCTTTCGCGTATTGATATCCAAATAACCGCTCAGCAAGTGTCCGATTAAATCGTTCAACAATTGTCTGATCGCGATGTAGTGTAGTATGTCCTCGTCTGATAGTGACATTATGATCCTTCATTGTTGATAACACTGCAACCTGAAATTTCTTGCCAGGATCAACTTGTAATAGATTTGGCCAGTGCAGAGGACCCCTTCGATAAATCCTTTCACACGTAGAAGCAACTTCAGTTGATGATTTTGTTTTTAGAGGCTCTGCTTGTTTGTATCGACTAGCAACATCAACTACAGTTAGAGCGTACTTGTAGAAACCATCATGCGGCAGAAATAATATATAAGCTTGATGAACTTCATTAGGAGCGCTGACATCAAAATGCGAGTAGTTAATTTGTTTAGACGGTGGTAGATAAATTTGCCATATCGCCTGTTTAGATAACCAATCCGCTGCTGTATTATTTTTCACCTTTGCGACGCTAGCGAGTTTACTGATTGCTGCTTTGCCCCTCCAGTACCCTCTTGGAGAATAATAAATCCATGATGTTATTAATTACCAGCACCCATCATTAATTTACCTTTCATCGCCAATTTTATCAACCATGAAGCCAATTTTTCTTTGGAGGATTTATCAGTGATAGAATTCAACGCGTGAATCAATTTCACATCTGCGATATGTCTATGTTGCAGATTGCTGCTTTTATAATCAACATCATGACCATGACACACATTATTAATAGCGTTTATTGGGTTTTCACCGGGTCGGGGATGGTTTTGATCATCAAGTCTGATATCGAGTCACAATAATTATATCCTGGAATGTGTTTTTCTCCGGGATATTTTGCCCATGGTGTTCCTGGTAATTTTACTAACTTGGCTGCAATATCGCCTCCTCGTTTTTTTTTTAAATCATCAGAAATGTTAGCATAGAAACAAATCTAAATCTTTTGGTACCACATTGTACACACTTACCAGAAAGTGCTGATCTGTTATTTTTAGTTGTAATCGTCGTCAAGTCGTTTGTGCCAGTACGCTTCTTACATTTCACACAATATAGATCCATAATATATTTATAATAACATGAATGTAATTGATTATTCAGCTACCCGACGACAGGAACCTATTAAACACCATGCAATGTTGCCGAATTCAATTAGAATGATTATAATCGGACCATCTGGAAGTGGCAAGACACAACTGCTACTTAATTTGATAACGAGATGGATGAAATGGGATAAGTTGTATTTAATAGCCCCAAGTGTAGATGATCAGCGATGCTACGAAGTGCTAAAGGATTACAACGAAAAGGCAGCAGAAATCACCGGCGAGGGTATTATTGAATTTATAACCGATATCGAAGAATCACCGAACATTGATGATATTGATGGAAGTATTAACAATTTAGTCGTATATGATGATGTGATGTTAGATAAGCAAAAAAAATCCTGCTAGGATATTTTCCAGAGGCAGGCATAAAAATACTGACGTGATATATATCACTCAACGATACACTCAAATACCAAAAGTGATCAGAGATAACTGTAATATTCTTGCTGTATTCAACGGAGTTGATACACATACGCTACGAAATATTCACCAGACTTGGTGCGATGGTGATATGGATTATAAACTCTTTAGAAATTTCTTTAGTCATGCTCAGTCAATCCCGCATGGATTTGTAACGATAAATTTGCATGATCCTAGATCAAGATATCGTATCGGACTTGATCAAATATTCGGTTAAAAAAATTGTTAAATCCATAGCAGCATCAGGGGCGAGGGACAACAATTGTGGCGGTTTTTTTTTGCCATTGAGCCTCTATAAAAAATTTACGAGGAAGTCTTAGTTTGCTAAATTGACGCTTTTTTTCGATTTCGAAGAAGCCTTGGTTTGCTAAATTGACGCCTCTAAAAAGTTGTCTGATTCGCCCCTGCTGCTGCTATATGGTATAAGTCATACAGGTCATGTAGTCGTTCAGAACAGACCATTTCAGTAATGGGTGTAACATTTTTAGAACTTGGTTATACATACATTTAATGGCAAGTATTTTCACTTTAATTGGATCCTCATGGGTTGATATTCCCCAGAGAAATACGCAGGGCATAATCAATGATAAATTAAGTGGACATTTTGGACGAGGTCAGCCTAAACAAATTTGTTTAAATGTCGCGTGTTGTGATGTCACAATAAATGCAGCGCTTATTGAAAATAAATTAGTACTACCCTGTTATTTTTTTTTTAGTATATGATAGACACAACGTCCTCTTTTCTTGACCCAGTTTATTACCATGACCACTACTGTATTAAGTCCAAAGCGATTCATAATTTGCGTCTGAAAGTTTAAGAAAATGATATTTAAGGTGTAGATTATTCAATAATTAGGATTGAGTAGACTTTGATTAAACCTTTTTATATTGAATATTTGAACAAAAATTATTAATTCATTTAATTTGAGTAAATGTGTCCACATGACCACATTGGGAAATATTTTATATGGACGTTAATGTTACCAGCTTAAGGTTGAACAGAAAATGCGAACAATTTGTTGACGATTGTGACTGCTCTAAAACAAAAGTTTCATTTGTGCAAAACGTAAATGTTATGATGTTTGTGAACGACCTCTCTTTGATCGACTTTGAATCCAGCTTGAGGTAAAGTCTATTTTGTTCTTCTAACCGTGTTTTTGCAGTCTGAGGTGAAGTCGGTTTTGTTACCCGAATTATGATTTAGTCTGGAACCCGGAAATTATAACCAGTCATTATAAACAACATGGCGCGCTGATGAATGAATATATAAATGAAACACGTTGATTTAATTTGAAATTCCATGTACTTTGAGAGACGATGTCTTCCGAAACCAAAAAACTTGATGATAGTGTAATTGCTGAAATCAAACACCTGATTTGGGAATCATCTTTGAAAGACGAAGTTTTTAATCGATGGACTCAAGGTATGCTATAAATCACAGGAGTCTGACGTTTTATCTATAAAGTACGGCGAAATCTCTGACAACATGGCATCACCTTATCGGTAATATGAAAGAACACAAGGAGTGCAAGCGTGACCACAACACTCCGCTCGATTCGACTTTTCTCATGCGTCTTTTAAAGTATCACAAGAAGACTGAAAAACTACACATATACATTCAAAAGAGAGTAACGTACCAACGCATACCTATCGATGAATCCAACTAGACGAATTAACCATTATTTTCTTCTAGAATGCATCAGACGGAAGTAACCCATTTATATTAACGATAAAGTGATTCCATCTTGTAAGAGATTTCGCCGTACTTTATTGATAAAACGTCAGACTCCTGTGTTATAGCTTTGCTCGGTTCACTATTAACCCTTAAAGTGCTGCATTGTTTTGCAGTACAAGACGGTCTCTCTAATCACCCCAAGACACCCCAAGATCACCCTAATATTGCATATAATAGCGCCAAATCTCGTAAAAACGTACCAAGAAGCGGAAAAAAAGAAAATTAAACACATACGGACATTGTTACTATCAATGATTTTTAGTATTGGTCGATGGCCCTATTTCTGATAATCTACAGAAACGAACTATATGCATCAAATATCTTTAAATTAATTAAAGTTTAATTATATATATATATATATATATATATATATATATATATATATATATATATATATATATATATATATATATTAAACAATTTCCTCATTAAATGGCAATGTTCCATACTTCTCACATTTTGTTGAATTGTTTAGGCTCCATGTTAATATTTGTCAAAAAAACAGAATGAAGGAATAGTTAAATTGTTATTGAGATAAACAAATAATTTTATATACAATAAATTTGCCATTTTGTTTAATTTATTTAACGACTTATTTGTGGTATTGCTAATTATTTATAATTGTTGATTAATTTGTTTGTTTTTGGTTTTTTGTGCTGTTGTTGAAATTTTAGCCCATAAAGTGCTGCATTGTTTTGCAGTAAAAGGTCCCTCAGTGCTGAATTGTTTCAGGGGAGAAAAGAAGAAAACTGCAGTCTTTAAATTGCATGTATTTCATTAAATATACACTATTGATAGACAAACCCTATATAAAAAATGATGGTATGTGTCTATACTTTAAGATTAACATCAAGACACGTGTAGGTTTAACATATTTGCAGGTACAGGTGTAAATACAGGTAAAATGACAAGTTACAATTGTATTTCATCAGTATTTTTGTTTGTTTTTTAAGGAAAAGTTCAAATATATCTAAGAAATGTTATATTCTTTAGTAGTCCAACCATGCACATGTTATGTCTGTCACAATGTTATATGTAAATTGTGAAAATCACGGGTAAAGGCAGGGTGACAGTTTTGCAAAAATTCACTCCATGAATGTCAGAGGTATGTTTAAACCCTCCAGTCAGCAATTAATGTTCATGAAAAACTATCACATGTTGTTTATTATAATATCATCAAACCGAGGTCCATATCTGGTGATTAAACCTCAGCAAAGCCTTTATTTTTGTTCAATCATTGAGCTGATTTTGTGTGAAGAGTCACCTTAATTGTTCTCATTGTCTGACAGGTGTAAATTGCTTGGAATAGCTTGAAATCTATCCCATACATATTTTTTACTGAAGTATGCGGTTGATATCACATCATCAGTAGCCCATTAGGAATCAAGATCAGACATATGTACCAAACCCATTGTTTTAATTGATGTGAATACGTTTTAGATGCTCAAGTGTGACAGGCCGCCATTTCTTCATGTGACTTTTTTCCTTCAAGTCTGCCCCCATGAATTCTCTTATCTGCATTACGATTTGTTTGATCTACTATCAGATGCAATAACTCGTCATCTAAGAAAAAGTCTTCAGTAGTCCATAGGTTCATTATTCACCATCTCGACATTTAATTTTGAATTACCAGTGAATGGGGGTTGACAGGTGCGTCATCTTTTCACGTCAAGTGAGCATGTACATCCGACTCCAGTTCCACGTAAATTCTTGGCTCAAAATCATTGATGGGTATTTCCATGAATACCTTGCTTGCTCCAATAATGTCATTTTTTTTATAGGTAATTTGCAATTTATGTTTATTATAATACGTGCATGCGACCATACCTGAGTTTGGCAAGTGCCACAATGATATAGATTAGTTCCCTCATGGTATGTTCTTCTGGGTCAGCCACCATTTGCTGTTTTATTTACATTTACACACTTTGATTGACAAAGATATTTTACAGGAATAAAAAGAGAGAAAGTCATTGAAACTTTACAAGTTATAAGTAGCCAGCCATAGTAAAATAATTTTAATATATACAAATAACAGAGTATCCCCTATGGGTCCAAGACTGAGAGAAGTCTCCTTGGTGTCAAAACTGGGGGTCAGACTAAGTAAATAACAAAACGTTGGTATCAACTGGGGGTCAGATTAAACATTTGGGGGTCTCTGAAGTGCAAATGAGGGTACAGGGACAAACTGAATACATGTAATAACATTAAGTACCACAATAGTACAGTGTTCCAGGCTAGTGAGTATTTATATAAGCTCAGTAGATAGTGCTGATATATGTATTGGAACTCATACTTATTTTGTGGACTTGATGAGGCTATGACATCATAACAACATTGTAGCTGGAGTAAATTGATAAAGTGGTATGGAATAGACTCAGACTCTACTGATAATACCCACTTCCCATTTACTGAATTAATGAACTCAAGGTGACCAATGCGTACAGTTTGAAATGTGCCTTGCCAATTACTAGCTAATTTTATTGTACCATTGGTATGTTCTGCCACTTGTAACTTATGTCAATGTAAAGGAGACTTTTGAACCCCCTCCCATGTTTTTCAATTTAAGTAATTTACATACCATTTCTTACCAACTTTCCTTTTTGTCTTTTGCAGTGCTGACACCTGCCTTTACTCAAAATCCACTTGCTTAACAGTCATTGTGCCTTTGAATTTTTTGAATATATAGTTTTTAACAGCCAAAAATGTTGATGCCAAAGTGATCACCAATACATTAAATAAATAGCAATTTGCGACATTGGCGAAGCCCAGTGTAATCCCAGAGTGTTGTAATTAAAAAGTTAGTACTAATACTTAATCAACTACTGTTAATCAAGATTTTTTTTTTTACTTCTAAAAGTACACTATAAAATGGCAGTTGAAAAGATTTCTAGCCTTGTTTGAAGCAACCCCTGTACATTTTTTAGACGATTTAGTTGCCCGCTTCATCCGGGAGCATGACCCGTGATTAGCTTACATTTAACAACAATGAATAAATCTAACAATTATGCTGACTTCTGTATCTTTTTTTCATTTCAGGATTTGTATTCAGTGAGCATGAGCCAACAGCTCTTGTTCAGCATAACGGGGGACCATGTGCTGTTATAGCACCTGTGCAGGGATTCTTGCTGTCTAATGCTCTATTCAGTGAAAATGCCAGAGAGGACCTATCTACAGTATCTGGTAATTTATTGTGACTGATGATCCAGCTTTTATACACTTCCACTTCTACTAATAAAATGGATTTTTTGTTATTTACTTCCACTTTTCATGGATTTTTTAATGTAGTTTTTTTATTCAGTAGAGTTCACATAACATTGAGTTTACCATATATGAAAATAGTACCAATCCTGGACTCAGTATGGTTTCCACACTTGCCATCTAAAAAATGTTATTGCTACTCCTTCTGAAATGGATGGTCATATTGACATGTTTTTTCCAAAAGACTTTTGTGATTTCTGGTTGATTTTAAATAAAAATGGTCCCTAAAATACATATGTCATAGCAGACATTAAAACAAAAACTTTGATTTTTTAAGAAACAATAAAGAACTATCTTATCTAGGATTTTTGGAAATTATTTTGGACTAATAAAGTATCAATTCCTTTTTATTGAGACCTGTGTTTAATCTTATATCATGCTTTATATTATAAGGAGAAGAAGCACAGGAGTACCTAGTCCAGGCCTTGGGTGACATATTGGTACAAGTGTCATCTGGTTCCTTCTGCATCCTGAGTCTTGACCAACCCGATCTCCAGACCCATGGGGCAGTAGATGAGGGGCAAGGGCCAGAGGAAGAGAATGCTGCCAAAAAACCTGATACTGGTGAAAGCTCTTGTAAGAGACAGAGGCTCGACCAAGAATCTTTCCATTCTCAGATAAGGTGTTTGTCTTCTCTTCTGTATATCTGCTGTGTCCTCAGTAACCGTGGACACTAGATATTGTATACCATAAAATGTTAGCATTACAAATTGTCATAGATACAGTTAAGTCTTTGTGTTAGCAGCATGAAATTATAATGATTAAAATAATGTTTAATGTTGATGAATATGGTTTCCGAACTAAATTCACTACAGTTTTGTGCTTTGATCAAATTTTGAATTTCATGCAGAGAAATTGTGTGGACAAGTGTACCATATGAGAAATTGTGGTACAGGTTACTTTGTGAATGTATTGAAATGCAATCAAACTTAGTGTTAAATCCATATTTATAGACAATCTCACAATGGTAGCAGAACTCAAACTTGATGCTGGCAATCTAGCATTTTGCTAGCTACAATTCTGAAACTTAAATGAACATGAAATTTCTTGCTTTTGATATTTTGCAAATTTTATTTCAAAATATCACTTATGAAATGTGGACAGTGAAAATAGCATAAATTTTGCAAGATGAAAATATTAAAATAATGCAGCTTGTACTGGAAAAAATGTTATATTCAAGTCCTGAATAGTGTTAGTTTTGATGGCTTTCACTGAGTAAATGTTGGGGCAGGAGAATATTTCATAGCAAGGCACAAGAACTGTCAGTAGGAGTCATGAAACAACGTGGCCAAGTTTACAGTGTGTATGATGTCAATTTTTAAAGGACCTTGTAGGAAATTGTGTCTAATTGGCCTGTAGTTTGTTTGTTTTAAATCTGTATTTTTCATTTAAATACCTCGTCTTTTTTTTGACCATATTTTTGCTGCTTCCTAACCTATGATCCAGTAAGCATACCAGTCCATTTTTGGTTTGCATCAATACTACCCAATGATATCCTTTAAAATAAGGGAACTAAATCATTCCAAAGTAAGTGTCAGTCATTGTATTGTGGTAAGTGTGTATAGAAAATAGAGGCACACTCCAGTAATTATCTTGGTATAAGTGTAAATGGAATATTGTGGCATACTTCTATAATTGTATCTTGGTACAAGTAA
Source organism: Unio delphinus (assembly GCA_029339505.1). Lineage (NCBI taxonomy): Eukaryota > Metazoa > Mollusca > Bivalvia > Unionida > Unionidae > Unio > Unio delphinus. The sequence continues at coordinate 5,049,455 of JAQISU010000041.1, read as the reverse complement.
TTGTATATCAAAAATATGTACACACTTCATTAATTATGTTGGTACAGTACAAGTAAGTGTGTATGGAACATGGTGGCATACTTCATTAATTATCTTGGTGCAGGTTATTGAGTATTACAACTTAAGTAATTATGTTGGTACAGTACAAGTAAGTGTGTATGTAACATGGTGACATACTTCAGTAATTATCTTGGTACAGTTTATTGAATATTAAAACTTCAGTAGTTATGTTGGTACAGTACAAGTGTGTATGGAACACAGTGACATACTTCAATAATTGGATCTTGGTACAAGTAAATGTATAGTGAAAATGGGGCCACACTTAAGTAATTTTATCATGGTACAAGTAAGTATATATGAAAAAATGGGGCTCACTTAAATAATTGCATTGTGGTACAAGTAAGTGTATATGAAAAAATGGACACAATGAAATGTATAGGTTGAAATTACATACAAGTAAGATAACACTTTGTTCATCTATATCTTTGGGTCCTGCTGATATTTATAAAGCTGACTTTTTACCCTAGAAATTTTTAAAAAATGCTAAGCGATTATTGTAGATGGTTTTGTGTTGCTGAACTTTGACATCAGTAGTATGTACAGGCCTTGAATTTAACACAAATTTCCTGGTAGCCAGACGGACTAGTGTACTGAGAAATTTACTAGCCCTGCCAAACATTTACTAGCCCTGTCCCCAAAACAATGTCACACGCTCGTATTATTGAAATTAACAATTTTATTTCATAAATAACATTATCATATAAAATGTAGAAGTACAGAAGTATAAATTCTACTTTAAATCATCAATAAATTCATTCAACTTTTGCTTTTTATCCAGAGGCTGAACACCTTCTATAAAACGCCACATTTTGCCTGTCTTATAAGGCGGGAATTGCGCCTCGTTTTAAAATATGAGATGTTACAGTATAACTGACGTGAATTATTTGAAGTAAGAAAAGGAATGACACATTGTCCTTTATATATAAAAAAAAGTCCAAGCAAGAAACCCGTTAAAAAACACGTGCTTTTGCCCCCCCCCCCCCTTCCCCCTTTCCATCAAATGGCTTCTCCTTAATAAAGACTTGACCTCAGCTGATGTTCTGCACAATCAAAGCAGTGGCTAAAGTAAACACTGTTATAAAATATTAATATCAAAAGATAATGTTAGTTTCAGCTTGGAAAATGTGTGCTCCCATCAAACGAAGCCATCTGACTCAGCGCGTTGTATTTAACTCAGGTGCTCGACGCGAGCTTGATGTGAATGAAAAAGAAAACAATAATCAAAAGGAACAAAATCATACATAGCGACAAAAATACCAAAAATATTCCTTAGATATTTTTCTAAGGTATTTTTGTCACTCTGATTTGTTTGTTTAGATTTTTTTTTCTCCCTTCACATGAAGTGCGCATCGAACACCTATGGTATTTAACAGCTCCAATTACGGTATCATCATTAATAACATGTTTGGTAATTGTTCCTAATTAATCGAACGTCAGTGTATTGTTGAATTTAATAATAATCGTGAATATTTTCAATCTTAGATGCCCATGTGAGATTTTAATTCCTATCAAATGCTGGATATCTCCACGTGTATTCAATTATTTGTTCAATCGTTTTTTTGGGGGGGAATATAAAAGCTATTCTTATCATCACAGAAAAAGTAGTTGCTTGGAAAATGATGTGTCATTAATGGTATCATAATAAATTGATCTAATTCTTCTAATTATTTCGATGCAAACGTAAAATATGAGTTACCCGTTTGTGACTTGGAGCAAGCAAAAAAAAATACCTTCAAGACACAAACATGTAAACTAAATTCTTTGAATAGTTGATGCTATGGTTTTTTGTGTGGTGTAACGTTTCGTAATTTGTTACTGTGGTCGATTGAATAAACATGATACCATTTAATTCGCTATCAGATTAATATGGATCAATTTCCAAACTTCCGTTGTTAAGGACGGGACCTAAATTGGCGCTGTTAAGAGAAACGCACATAATCAGATGGCTTATTTTAATAGAAACACATTTTCGAGGCAGAAATTGACTTCATCTTCACATGCTAATATTGTATGACTGTGTTTACAATGGTCACTGCGTTGATTCTAAAGAACATCGGCCGAAGTCACGTCTTTATTAGGGTATTGAGTAAACAAACGTTGACTGTTGATAACCAGAAACTTACTAGCCCGTCGGACTATTAACATTATGAAAGTTACTAGCCCAACGGGAAATCTACTAGCCTCTGGCTAGCGGACTACCGCTAATTTCAAGCCCTGATGTATAATATTGTTACATCTTTTTAATCCAGGTCTTAAAATATAGCTTATGCATTTGCGATCAATACATCATTTCAAGGTTTCAGACAAATGATACAAAATAAAACACTGTACAGGTGGTTGATAACAGTGCGCATAAAAAATAAATCCAAATAATCTTTAGTAATTACATTAGTACGTTTGAAATATATTATTATATACATTTCAGCTACTGCATTGGATTCATTCGAGATTTTTTTAAAAAGCAATTGCTTTAATGCACCTTTAATTAGAGAAGTCAACCCTCTCAAGAAAAACTACTTCTAGCCAAATCTACAGCATGGCAGTCTTGAAAGTCTAGATAACCCTTTTTTTTTTCAGATGTACAAAGTGTGAAGATGAAGAAAGTATGAGGACCAGTCTAAAATCCAAGATGAATGACTTTCAGAACAACAATGGAGTTCTTCTCTACCTGTACTCTCTAGTACTGACAAAGGTAGTTGTAAAGTTGAAACATGAAATTGAGGACACTTTTGGTATTTAAGATATTAAATATTTGAATTAGTTTAACAACAGTATTTTGTATACAGTAACATTTCACAAGATATAGGATATGGTTCTGTGTGCTCATGTAACATTTTATTTCTCCATACATCACTGTGACGGTGTAACGCATGGAGAGAATTAAGGAAAATCAACTCCATTTTGCCACCTTGCACATTTTCTGCATTTGAAGGTGGAAAATTGCTTTATACCTGGAAGTTTTTAAGGTTTATCAAAGGCATAAATGTACCACTGTCCCAATTGGAAACTTTTAAGAATCATGCAGAATTCTCCATATAAGCAGTCTTTCTCTCGAATATATTCTTTCCAATTAGTTTAATTCATTAGCCCATGCCCCATTCACATGTACACAAAAAAAAAATGCATGCATTCAACCACTACATGCTGCATAGTTTTGGGAGAGAGGGCATGGCATATTTTGTTGTAGATAGGCTTGCTCTAACAGTGGATAAATATTCATGAATAAATAAGATGCATAACCAAATTGCTTCCCTTCTATTACACATTTCTTATCCTAAATAAATCATTGTTTTGTAATACATTTAATGGTCTTTCTTTTAGAACTTTAGGTGTTTAAAATTTGGCCGTTGAGATGCAGTAAGAGGAAATTTATGTCACTGAAAATTGTAGTTGCATCATAGTAATAGCTTTTGTCACTCTCATGCTATTTAGCTGTTACATGTCCATCCTTTATCATTTTTTATTTTAGCTCAGAAAACTATAAAGACAAATCATTTTATTATTGTGTCATCAATCAGAATATGCTAGTTTAAACTGCTTGGACATTTTGCCACTTGAGTGCATTAAGGCTTTTTAGTTTTGTCAGTGTTTGCCAGTGGTGTGAAAAATGCTTTTCAGTTTTGTCTGTATTAGCCAGTGGTGTGATTAAAGGCCTTTCATTTTGGTCCATGTTTGCCAGTTAAGTGCAGGACCTTTCAGTTCTATCAGTCTTAGCCAGTGGTGTGATTAAAGGCTTTTCAGTTTTGTCCATGTTAACCAGTGGTGTGAATAAAGGCCTTTCAGTTTTGTCAGTATTAGCCAGCTGAGCACACTGAGGCCTTTCAGTTTTGTCAGTATTGGATAGCTGAGCACACCAAAGCCATTCAGTTTGTCAGTATTAGCCAGCTGAGCACACTGAGGCTTTTCAGTTTTGTCAGTATTAGCCAGCTGAGCACACCAAAGCCATTCAGTTTTTTCAGTATTAGCCAGCTGAGCATACTGAGGCCTTTCAGTTTTGTCAGTATTAGCCAGCTGAGTACACCAAGGCCTTTCAGTTTTGTCAGTATTAGCCAGCTGAGCACACCAATGCCTTTCAGTTTTGTCAGTATTAGCCAGCTGAGCACACCAAGGTCTTTGAGTTTCTTGCAGCTGATACTGATAAATCTTCTAATAAAGATGTCTTTACTTAGAAAAGATTGTATATTCATAACTTAAGGTAACTTCTAAAAATAATACATTCTTCCAATTTTAGATTTTTTTAGTCTAATTTTAGACATTTGGGGGCATCAGGTAAAATTGGACCTTTTGTTGTTGATGTAGTATTTCCTTTTCTTTCAGGGACTAGAACAGATAAAAAATGAAGTTGAAGACCCAGGGCAGTCTTTAATAGATGGAGTTCATGGACATGGAAGGTATGATCTGGAACCAAACTTGGAGCTATTTAGGCAAAACAAGTATTTCTTGTAATTTTTGTTACAGCATACTGAGGCAGCAAAGATAAATATTATCCTTCAGGACCTTTGCTCCATCTCCACCATGCTTTTCTTAAATGAACTATGGTTACATGCCAGCAATCCTGGATCTTGCAGAATTATTAAGATTTTTAGTGATAATACTGTATTTTGAATTATATTTTTTTAAAAATTAGACAATCAAAATTTTTATTGATTAAATTTTGAGTAGTTTTTTTTTTTTTAAAATGGGTATATTCAGGGAGAAAAGTGATTGATCACCATTATAATAGATTGATGTATAAAGTAGTTTCTCATTGTAAATAATGTATTGTAGATAATAGGTAACTAGTCATTTATACTGTATTTAGGGGACAAATGGCAGCAGAGATCGCAAAAATAAATAAAGATAATTTATCTTGAAAATTAAAAGACTGTCCAAAAGACATTTTTTTAAACTTTTTTTTATATATATCCCATTCAAGCTATCTAACTGTATCTAGTAGAAAATAGGATTATTACATTATATTTGATTTAGTTGACAAAAATATATTATCTTCAGGTTTAAAAAAATCATCCTGGTACAAAAGAAAATTATAGCCCCCAACCCCCCAACAATCAAATATATTCATATTATCACTATGATCTTTAAGTAACAAAAAAATAGTAAAACCCAAACAAGTATGTAAAATTATAATAAAATTTCATTTCCCAAAAATACAAAGTGAAAAATAGAAAATATCTTTCAGTAAGGTGAATGCAATCCTAAAATGTCATAAATATTCTGTCAAGTTTAAAAGTACTGAGTAATTTAAACAAGTTCCAGTGGTATTCCGAATGATATTTACTAATATACTAATGTACATATAATATTGAAGAATCACAACAATATAATCCAAAAATGTCTTTAAATGAATTCACAGTCATTCCAAAATATGTAGAATTCCAATGTTCAAGCATTTTATATTTCCAGTGAATGATTGAATTAAATAAATGAATCAAGTAAACACAACTAATCTCAGGTCAAGTTGTGAAATACAGAAAAGATATTGGTTTACTTTGAGTGAATAATGCATATATTTCTTTGACTTGGTGAGAAACAAGTAGTAAAGCCTTGAGTGTAAATACTTGAGTTTTTAAGTCACAAAATGAAATATAGTCGTCCCTCGCCACTTTACGCTCTCTACTTTCACGGTTTTTTCAAACTGTATTTAGAGGGTCGTGAACAGGTTTTCTATGCTTTAACTACCAAAATATTCGATTTATAAATAAAGAATCTTACTTCGTGGAAATTCACTTATCGCAGTAGATTCTGGAACTGATTAACCGCGATAAACGAGGGATAACTTTATATCCACTATTCACTTCGATCAAGAAAATATTTATATTTTATGCTCAAATGTATTGGCTAGTATTACGTATATCAGATTTTAGACAGTCTCCCATGGGATAATGTCAGTGGTTTACCATTTAGGTTCTTCTGTGTTTTTGCGTATTCACTCACACACTATCAATAGTATGATAATTTTCCTTCCCAGTTCAGGGTAAAACAGCACATAAAAACAAGTGAAATCCCCAAAGTTAAAATAAGAAAGGGTGTATGAACATTTTGGGTTTTGAACTTGGTTTGTGTGCATGCAAGATGGCTGTAGTTACAACTAGGCCAAACAAGCATAAAAAAATATTTATGGTATTCCACTACATTGAATTTTCAAAATTCTTTCTCTTGAAAAATCCAATTATTCATAGCCTAGTGTAGAACAAATTTCTTTTGCTGCAACTTTTATGCCTTAAATTCATGCAGTGTAGCAGAAACTAAGCAATTCAGTTATATACTTAGATCCCTAGAGCTGTTTCATTATTGCAGAATTAGTTGCTTAAATTGATAATTGAATTTTGACACCATTTTGGAGGGGGTATGGAAATGTGAAATTGTAGCAGTAAATTTACTTAGTTATGTTAAAACATCATTTACAGTAATTTTGTTGCTTTTTAGTCAGAGGGGGTATGGAAATGTGAAATTGTAGCTATGTTGAAACATCATTTACAGTAAAAAAAAAAAATTTATTTTTTAGTTAGAGGGGGGTATGGAAATATGAAATTGTAGCAGTAAATTTACTTAGTTAAAATATCATTTACAGTAATTTTGTTACTTTTCAGTCAGAGGGGGTATATAAATGTAAAATTGTAGCTATGTTAAAACATCATTTACAGTAATTTTGTTATTTTTTTAGTCAGAGGGGGTTTGGAAATATGAAATTGTAGCAGTAAATTTACTTAGTTAAAATATCATTTACAGTAATTTTTTTACTTTTCAGTCAGAGCCTCATTAACTTGATGATCACAGGCCAAGCAGTGAACAATGTATGGGACAATGACAAGGATGTGTCCGGACTCAGTAAGTTTTAACTTTAGCTATTACAAAAGTATAAAATAAAATGTTCACATTTAAATTTTGTGTGTGCGTTTTTCAAAAGGTTTTATAAATTGTATCAGGTGCTGTCATTAACTCAGATGCCTAGTGCAGGTGATATTCTTTAGTTATAGGAAACTTAAGGACATTGAAGAAATAACCACTTCATATGGTGACAATTTCAGGTTTTGAGATTGAGTCAATGCAAAATATGTATGTTAGCTTTACCAAGAGGCGAATCTTTTACTTTCTGGATACATCTTTACAATCAGAAAGAGGAGAGAATTTTATCAAAGATTGGAGACAAACTTCATCAGTAATGGGAGAGAATTTCAGAATTTTTGCCATAAGTGTTTGTGTCAAAGCCTTTGAGAATCAGGTATATTTTGTTTACAGGCAAGTGAAACAGTTACTAAGAACCTTTGGTTTTTTTTTTCTTCTATTATTTATGTTTTTTGTGTGTGGAGCGCATAATGTTTGCATGGTTCTATCTTTGTAAGAGTTGGAGAGCAAACGGTTGAGAGATCACAAATTAGAAATCTGAGTTTATATGGAGTGTTTATATTGTTGGCATGGTTGTTTAACTCTTTCAGCCCCAAGAAACTTTTCAGTAACACTGTTACTGTGCCCCAGCCACACTAAGCTATGACTAGCTGCTTGTGCCCCAGAGTGTTTTACCTGTTTGGAAAATTTTGTAGAAATCATGCACATGCATTCACATTTACTTTAATTTCTCTTCTTATTTCCAATATTAATCCATGATAATTTCACCAATTAATCAAAATTAATTTGTCTACACAGTGATGTATTTTTCTTTCTATTTTTCCAAGTCTTTCACAATTTATTTATACATTATTTTAAAAATATACATTATTTTTACAAAATTATGTGCAACATTGTTAGGAATATCACATCATCAGCACTTAAGTCCATGAAAATAAACCAGGAAAATTTAATATGTTATATGGTTTGAAACAATTTGTACATACATTACTTGGCAATGTTCACATCCAGTTTTTGGTTAAGATAGAACTTTGTTCAATAAACACATTTTGCAGGTTGGATACTACGTTTGTTTGGTGATACCAATGTGCATTTTTAGGCATATGGATTGGTTTCGTTTGCGATGTCCGTGTACAGTTTCTCCGGAAATAATAAGTGAAAAAAGATAGATTTTTCTTTTTTCCTTGTCTATTTGTCATTGTGTGTTGTAGGTCCAGGATTCATTCCACTAAAATCATTGATTTGGATAGACAGAAGACGATCGCTCTAATCTGCTAGATCGGCAGAAACTCTTTCATTTTCGCTATCAGCATCCGCTTTTTCTGACTATTTAATCTCAAGAATCTTCGATGTCCCATTCGAAATTTCGCAAATTATCCAACTATCGAACATATCTCTCCTCTAATTACTCAATATTTTCTAGATCAAACACGAGAAACTCCTCATTTTCGCCCTCACTGCCATCAAAAACCACTCGTGCTTCCGCCATCATTTTACGATTTTTTAAGAAAAAAACACACGTGTATTGAAACGATCCCAAGTAGTAATCCTTGGTTTCCGAACATTTAAAGTTTGCCCAAACAAACGTAAATTCATTTCTGATTGGATACAAGTGGGTCTGATGCTAGGAAAAGCCCCATTTGTAACCAATCAGAGATTTTCTTTCGACCATACATTCGGACCGCGGAGCAGCGGTACCGGCCATTGAATGCAGACGAAAATTTTCACGAAAAGGCGGTATCGGCCGTTGAATGCAGAAACTGCATTACACGTACAGGCGGCATCGGGGCCGAATGAGTTAAATGAGAGAAAGGGAGAGAAATCACAGATCTTGTATCCACCAGTAAAAGCATCAGCCAGATTAGAAATACAGTATATCAGATACAATCTAGTCATTAAAGAGATCCACAAATGTGGACCAAATTTGGAATATTTACTTGTGAAACTTATAGTTATTTAAGAAGGGCATAATTTCCTTTATTAAAAAATCACGATGATTTATGGGCAAGATGCATAATTATACATTCTCATTTAATCCTACAAAATTAATCACACAATCCATTATTGTTGGCCTACTTTATGGAAAGCAAGACACAGCGGTCATTTTTCCACTGGTGGCTGTGTGCACTAGGGCATAACCGATTAGCATTTTTCTACCGATTTCCGATCCCGGATTTTGGGCATGAAATTTTTCCGATTCCTTATATGATTCAGTTAATCAGAAATGCTGAATCCGTATTTTTTTTCTAAAAAATTTCATCTTCCGTTTCCGTGTTACTGGTATCTGGTTTTGCCGTGTCTAGCATGTTACTTAGTACTTTACCATATCCGGCTTCATTTCCCGTTTTTACCCGCCAGTTCAAATAGATTGTCTCACAGCGTGGTTGTGTTGACCATATTGGACTTTTCTGACTTCTTATTTAACTTTATTAACGCACTATCGAATGACACGCAGTGTTAGACACGGTGCTATAGAAATTCAACTTTATTATTTTTATTATCCGAACTGGTCGTTCCTGCCTTGTCCGACTCCGATTAATCGGAAGTTCATACTATCCGGTGGAATCCGATTTCCGGATCAAAAGTCGGTTATGCCCTAGTGTGCACCATTATGGTTTTGGATGAAGTTTTTGTATTTGCATATGTTTCCTAAATTCCCTGTTAGATTCTCATAATGCTTGGCATGAATCATTATAATGCTAACAAAATTCATTCAGCAATTGCATGTTTGTCCCTTTATCTTTAGGGTCACACAGAAAATTTGAATTATAATTTTAGCTAAAGATTTTCATTCGCTTATATTTCCTAAACCTTTGCATGGATTTTCTTTGTACATCTGCAGGAAAAAAGGCTGACCAGACTGTTAATGTGATGTTGCACTTCTCTTGTACTCTAATGATTTAAATGTTTGGCAGCTCTGTTAATACAAGTAATTGGGATCCATACCTCCCACAGTTGTGTAGGCAGATTCAAGAGTTGCACAGTTGTGTAGGCAGATTCAAGAGTTACACAGTTGTTTAGGCAGATTCAAGAGTTACACAGTTGTGTTATGATATGAAAGAAGTGTTTTGGATTGGATAATTATGAAGCTAAATCTTGCTTGCCACTTTGACCTTGGGGCCAATTTCAGCCACAAAATTTGTGCTTAGGATTTGATTGAAATTTATTCATTTGCTTATATTTCATAAAGCCTTTAATGGATTTTCTACATACTTATGTGAATCATTATGTGAATCATTACAAAGCAAAACAATTGGTTCTATTCCATACTCTCAACCATTTGACTGGGGGTCATTGTCATGCATTTTACAGCAATGCTTTGATCATGGTCTTCTTGCTTTAACTTTATTTCAATTTCTTTCAGAACTTCATGGAATACCAAGGCAAGCAGTGATAGGATTTTTAACGTATATGGAACATTTACGGTATTGTGAGGTAGGTGATTTTATTCCATAACATATATACTTTTATAACAGTGTTGGCACATATAATGCTGTCCTTTCATTGTGGATGTGCATATAATCTTATGTTTGTCTGTCCATTCTTCTGTCAGTACAGTCTGTCACACCTTTGTAATGTTCTCCCACATGGTCAGGAAATGTATGTATTAAAAAAGGGTTGGTGGGGCATTCATGTAAATATATTTCTTGTTAGCATTATTTTCAAACTCAAAATCAAATTTTGACTCCTTACATTCACCTTAAATCAATTTAGATTCACTTAACTCTGGTTCTTTTTCATTTCCAAAGTACAAACACATAGATATCCCACAAGTATCATATCATAACTTCAGGTTTTAAGGTTTATGTACAATTTTGTGGTTAGAAAGTATTGAGAATACAGGTCCATATTAAATTTGAAATAATCATGCATACATCAGGGTAAAAAAATTATCCGTACATTGAGTGTCGTTTACATTTTTGGAGGACTTATTCACAATATGGTCAGCTGATCCATCAGGTTTGATGAACATCCACCCAGGGTTTAAGAGAAGACAGTGATAGAAATAGATGGATTCTGAAGAGTAGATAACTACAGGGTTGTGAAAAGACTATATCCCCTCATTTTTTTATAATTATCAATTGACTTTGAAGAAAGTTTTGGAGTATACTGAGGAGTGTAAGTAATGATTTAGCACAATATTGTAAGCCAGCTCATTTGAGATCAGAGGTTATCTTTGTTCTGGAGGGATTTTAATATTATAGTATTACTAGAATTATTAACAAAGCATTTAATCCACTAGCCTTTCAGAGACATTTTTATGTCAAGGGAGGCAACACAAATTAAGGTAAATGATTTATGCTGTTGTAGTTATCTTTGTGTGTTGTATCACTGATTCTAATAACCTGAAATAATAGTACACACTGACTTCAAAAGAAAATTATTGCATTGCTGTGAAATATATAAAAAAAAGAAAATTTAGTATAATATTAGTCAAATCTGTCTAATATGAGAAAAGCCAAACAGACATTTGTATACAGGTGACCTCCAAGTCCAGCATGGTTTTTCAAACTTGGTTCTTAAATAAGTACTACACACTGAATAGTATTATTATTATGATTATTATTAATATTATTATTTACACAGTTTGCATGATTTCATATTCAAAGAGTTAATGGTAAAAACTTTTCAATTATAAATTCTGCTACAACAGGATTTCATTCATTGATTGTTTAAACATTATGGTAAGGAGTCTGCTAGCTAAGCTGCTTGTGTATTGCAGCTAGAGTTGGTTGTCTTAACAGTAGTAGACATAGGCAAATATAGAAAACATCAACCCCAAAACTAACTGGTGTCCTTTGTTCACAGATTCATGATGCCTTTTAAGTTGCCATCATAAATTTACCAATGGATAGAAATTGTGATGAGGTCCAGTCTGTTAGCTCAATGAAATGAAGGTAGAATTAGGAATTAGTTCTCAATGAATCAGCACAGGTGGAGTGTCTGTAAGAATAATGTTTACGTTGAGTATTAAATTTCTAATCAATATTATGGCTTTATTAAAATTCTTCATGAAAAAGAGTGGTGTTTAGGCAGTTTAAAGTTGTTGGACATTGATTTGAGTACATTGAAAATAAGCAAGATACAGCATGTTTATAGATGATAAGTATTTACCTAAACAACGGCATTTTTTAATAAATAATTAAATGCTTCATTTGCTTTAAGCAGGTAGAAACATCTGGTTAGGAAACACCTGGCCAATGACTGCAGAAAGCAAGTGACCATTAAATGTCTTACATTTATATAGTATATTTGATTGCAAGAAATGGGAATGCTTCTTGAATCACTGTATAAAGGCTACCATCATGACAGGTTTGACTGTATGTTTTGTGACAGTAAAGAGACCCATGAATGGTTGTATCTCTGGAGGTGTGTTCTTTAGATCTTATACCAATAAGCGTTACATCAACACTTATCAGTATTCACAGTACTTTGATTTCCTATCTCTGCAGCAGCAGTATCATTTTGAGTTGGAATTTCCACTCACTTTAACAGTAGTCATGCAGTTGGTATTTCCTGTCTCAGCAGCAGCAGTCTGGCAATTTCTTATCAAACTCAGATCATTGATATTAAGATAGGATTTACCATTTTGTTTATTTTTGTATGCACTTGTACATGTAAGGTATTTATCTGTGAGTTCCGCAGTTGCTGCCTTTGATCTCTCTAGCTCATAGAATTATGTGTACATTTGCTGAGAAATTCACAACTGTAATTTTCACAGGGTGTCTAACTTAACAGAATTCAGAATTTGTGTATAATTATGCCAATATTAAGCAACCAGATTGCTAGAGATGTCATTTGCTAGTTGAATGAGAGCAGACATGTACATAAATAACATTTCAGATGATGAAAACATGTCATTGGGAATAGATGAAACAAAAATTTTGGTTAATAGTCTTGCTACAGATATGTTTGCAGTATTGTAATCCCATTGATAAAAGAACAATTTGATGGATGGCAATGGTAACTACAAATTGACTCCTTTCATTAGATGTTACCTTTGAATTTTAACTCTATTCATTACAAAGTAAATATTTCAAGAGTGTACAAGGTCCAGAACTAATGTTTATGATATAATGAAACTGTATTTTAGTTTTGTATATAGTTCTATTTGATTAAGGTGTTTACACTAATTTCATAAAACAGATATTTCACATTGTTTTACTTGTAGGTTGGTTGGTATTTGAAGAATCCAAAGTATCCCATTTGGCTTTTAGCCAGTGAAACTCACATTTCTGTTTTGTTTTCTAGGGTAAGTGTTGCTTTTTTGTGAACATGGTTACTATTTTGTAATATTTTGCAGTAAAATGCAGGTAGCAGTAAGGTAGTATTTCTAGGGGTGAAATGAATACAGATAATATCTTTCTCATTATCTTTAGGTGATCTTGCATATGATTGGTTGAGCTTGTTATGCCTCTTGAATCCATATTCTGATAAAGTTTGATCAAACTTGGAATATATACTTATATCATCAATATCTGGGACTGTAATTAGCAAAATATATGCATATTGATGAGGTTATCTTGTATGTGATTGGCTGATATTGTTACCAGTTAGGAAGTCATAATTCTGGTTTGACTGATCAAAATTGGAATGTGAGCTTGTGTTATCAAGATCATTGACAATTTAAAAAGAATATATATATATATATATATATATATATATATATATATATATATATATATATATATATATATATATATATATATATATATATATATATTTATCCAAGTGTGTTGATACTGTGATCTTGCATCTGATTGGGGCTGACCTGTTCTTGAAGTAATATTTATGATCTTTTAAGTTGATCATCATCAATGTGTAGATGACATTGCTTATGAGTAAGAGACTGTGCATAATGATTTTGTCATTTTTCTATAAAAACAAATCATTTTTACATAGATATGGTAACAGGTCAAATCAGAATGATTGAACATTTTGGAAGATAGTTTTAATAGAACTTGTTTTTAAAATAACATTTAGACCTGCTTAATAAAATGGGCAGCAGTTAAGTTATGTAATAGGTGAGTGATATCAGGCCTTTTTATGCCTCTTGTTTTCAATACTTTTTAGGTAGTTCTAATTCAAACATAGTATTACATTATTCACTGTAAGTCTCTGTTTTTTTAGGTTTATATATTTTGCTGTGTGGTTTAATCCCTCCCATCTACATTATGTCTGATACTTAGTTTGTATAATGTTAAGGAAACAATCCCACTAACATTAGTGATGGATTTGGGGTTTTGTTTTCTTTTTTGAACTTTGACTTTGATAACATCAAACATTTATGGACTGTGATTGTAATTGATACAAGGATTGTGATTAATTGATCCTGGTGTGAGTTAAAATCAAAATTATGTAATTAATCTGTTTATTCAAGTTCTATTCTAGATGTGCAATTGAATTGGGAGTGGGTGTGCTCCCTTTTTTTCTTTTTGGTTAATAGTCAGGGTCTGATTGTTGAGATTTATTGCAGATCTCACAATCAAAGTATCCTTTATTTACAGATTTGTTTTCCATAATTATCATTAGGACAACACCTGGTGAAATTTAAGTTACCTTCAACGACAATACAATAAAGAAAACCAATGGAAACAACAATGCACAAAATATTTCAACAAAAGTATGTTTTTTAGTAGTTGTAGAATGATTAGATTCATGTCAATTATATGGAAAATATTTAAATTTTCTGAAACAATATTCTCTTTCCCAGGTATTTTTTAGCATTAAAACTAATTTCTTTACATGATAGGACAGTAAGACAAGAAGGAGAGACAGATGTATAGAGACAGAAAAGGCATTGTGTCACTAATAATCATTGAAAAATGCTCGAGGTACAGAATACACTGCATAGAACAATGTGATTAGACATCATGTAACCCTTGTGGAATTCTGTATTACATGCATGTGAGAATTACATAATGCTTTAACAACAAATGTAGTTCTAGGTTATTTAACTAATAAGAGCATGACAATGTAAATAATACTTTGGAGCTAAAACAAACTCTGAATTAATATTAACTAATTTATGCCCCAAATGCTCAACTATTTTGTTCATGTGCAATTTGTCATACTACCTGTCTCAGTAATATAAATTTATTTATCTTTATACTTTCTATTGTGGTCAGGAAAAAAGCCTTGTTGTTAGAGAAACACCACAGACTAATGCTAGACAAATGTTTCAAAGATTTGATCCTGAAGGTAAATATTTCCTCAATTCTGCTTGATGAATTTCATATAGTTTACTCACATCATTGAATAGCTTGTACATTTTAGCGGTGTCAGAGGTCCGTATTTTCTGACAGTGTTATTAATGTTAGTGTTATTGTTTTTCTTTTGCTTAATACCTATGAACATTTTTAATCATACATTGATGAAAAATTCAAAACATTTAAAAAAATTATTGTGGTAAGAATAAGTGTGGTGTACTTTATTCTTCCTACTGTAATCTGAGTGCTGGTGATTTTTTGAGTTTGATTCTGTTGGACATCAGTGAGCCTGAAGAGTCAAATGTGATTCAGTGTCCTTCTGGTATCAACAAAGATGCCATACAAGAATCCAGTCAAGTTACTGTACTTATGATATGTTCATTATATACCATAAACAAATATTTCATAATAATAATATAAAAAAATTATGTTGTTGTTGATCAACTTGGAATCCATCCATCTGCTTGCATTGTAAATTGCATCTAAATATAGCATTGCCATTACACAACTGTTGGTATGTGACACCATCCATGACAACAAGAAAGATAACTCAGGATGATGTGCATCTGTCTCGAAGAAAAAGTTGCCCTTATCATGAGTTTGTAAAATAATGGGTACATAATAAATTTACTTACAAGTCTGGAGTTTCTACTTCATCTTTAATAATTTCTAATCTATACTGAAAGTATAACAAAAAATTGAATTTGACATGCTAATATGCACATCATTGATATATAATCATTGCACATCATTGATGCCATTCATAATTCATCAAATATAACTTGACTGCTAATGATGGGTCTTATTTTTAACTTTTAAATGCACTCAGATCTGGGCACTCATTTCACTCTTACCCACTGCTTCTGTTTTTAAAATTATTTTTATGATTATTTTTTTTTATTTTAAAAACAGGTTTAAAAAATGACAGTCCTAATTGTTCCTTAGGTTGATATGAAAATATAAAATACACTCCTGCAGTAAACCAAGGATTGTTTTTGTTGTTTTTTTTCCACTTTATTATCAATGAACTAATTATATTTAGATCATGCTAGTAAATGTTATCTCTCTTTTAAACTGCAGTGTGTACAAAAAATGCACAATAATGAAGTGGCACATTAAGAATAAATAAAATGAAAACTTGTTTTGTTGCCGCAAACCATAAAATTAGATTAGTGGCTTGTGTGCAATTCAAAAGATAATTGGTTTTTAGTTCTACAGTGTAAGATGTTGACCCTGAGTCATTATCTTACTGCCTAAATATATGAGGTCCACTTATTTTCGAAACAAGAAATCATATTTTCAGGAATATCTCACAAACTTCTTCATGAGTGTTGAAATTAGTGCAGAAATATATTTCTTCAACAAAACAAATGAAAAAATATTATTATTAAAGTCGTTTCATTCACGATATTTTTCATCCTTATAACCATTTTTGGAAGTGTAGGTCAGCGTAACTTGAATACATATTCGGTTGCTTCTGTCAGAAATTGAATTCAATAGAAAAAGTAAATTAAGTTAAACTAAAGCAATATGACTTTAATTTGTAGAAAAGCATCAATGTGGGTTGTAAAGCTGTCCAGATTTTAGAAAACTTCTACCGCCGATCTTAATGATCATTTACCCAGGTTCCCAATCAAACAGAAATTGTATTAAATGCATACAAACCTGAATTAAAATTTTTAAAAATCACAGTATCCAAAAGATATCACTACCAAATGTCACCTCTACAAATTACATACCAGAATTGCATCATATATGAAAAAGATACATTTATTTTTGCTACTAACCTAACTCTGACGATAGTCAAAAGTCTTGTCACAAATGGCAAAATCCACGTGGATTAGAGTCCAGAATGAAAACACAAAATATACTGAAAAATTATTTATGTTTAGCCTTCACATAAACTAGTCTACATACGATTCTTTTGCTGAATGATCATGAACTGGAATTCTGCACTGAGCATTATTATGTGCTTAAAGTGTTGTATTTTATTACTATTATATTCTTCTTTTCAATGTTTGTAAAGCAGTGATGATTTGTCATTTTATAAGATCTGACATTTTTTAAGTTTGAAAAGATCCATCTGCTCTGAAATTTTTCATCATCCACTTCTCACACCACAAAGCATTTTGCTAAGCATCTGTCACCATTTATTTTAAAAGTACAGACTGGCTTGCTGACTAAAAAGATTGTCAGGATAATGAATCTATGTGGCATAGTTCATAATTGAAGAAACCTGTCAGTTTTCCTGGAAATTGGTAATATACAATTGCTATAAATACATACCTGTTTACCCATCCATATTTTACTGTAATTGTATAAAAATAAATAAATAAAAATAAAAAATAAATAAAATAAAGCCCATCTATACAGTCATTAATCTGAATATAAGATTTGAAATTACATTTATTTGTTATTTTTAATAATACAAAAATTTAAGCCATTTTTGTTTTGTTTCATTCGGTCCACATCCGCAGTATGCGCCTTGTAACTGATTTTAATACTCTCAACATCCTGTTGTATACACAAAGAAATGCTGCTGACAATAAAGCGTCAGCACGAAACCGAAAATGTACAGTTTAATTATAGAATGCTTCATTTTCTACCATTTTATAATACTGTGTACTGTGTATAATACTGTGTACTGTGTATAATACTCTGTACTGTGTATAATACTGTGTACTGTGTATAATACTCTGTACTGTGTATAATACTGTGTACTGTGTATAATACTCTGTACTGTGTATAATACTGTGTACTGTGTATAATACTCTGTGGCCTGGCTTTAAACCATTGTCTAAGGGAGAACATTTTGTACTCGGCACTATTTGCAACTTAGGCTTTTCCTGTGCACATGGTGGAAGAAATGACTTCAGTGCTTTTGGAATCGGACAATCATGCAAAATTGGCATGAAGGGATAGGAAGTAAGTGATCAACACATATTTAAAAAGCAGATAACACATGCTGAGTCTATTCTGTGTGAACTGATTGTAAATATGAATTTGTCATTGAGCACAGCCAACAAGTTATGAATGAATATGAATTTGTCATTGAGCACAGCCAACAAGTTATCAGAAGCAATGAAAAATATGTTCCAGCTTCCAAAATTGCACAAGGTATTTAGAAACAATCTCTCTCTCTCTCTCTCTCTCTCTCTCTCTCTCTCTCTCTCTCTCTCTCTCACACACACATGTACACACATACAGATGCACACTCATGGCACTTGAAATTGACACCTTAGACTGAAGTGGGCTCCTTTATACTAGATCCAAACATCTGTTTTTTTTGTTTTTGTCTTTTTTTAAATTAAAACAAACTCCAGAATCAGGACAGGTCAGCTCAGAGCTATTGGTGCTACATGTATTTGAAGGTTCTGCTAATGATGAGAAATTTTTTAGTTACATGTTTCATATTTTTGAGGTTTGGGATCATTATGCTTTTTAAGGTTAATGATAAGTTGTCGGGTTAGTTTCTTTAAATCATTATCAATAAAACTTAAGATTGAGCTGAAAATTTTGTTACAATGTATCGGTTTTATGTGCTTCATTTTACTTTAGTATCGTGTTCCCTTGATATGGGATTTTGTTATTTCTGTTGAAAACAATTTCATCATCATTCTTCTTGGTATTGATTATAAGATTATAAAAGTCAAAATTCCTTTACACTTTTTTTTTCTTTGCTATCTTTGTCAGTCATTTACATTTTGATTGCTTATGTGTAAGGCTTTTTTTTTCTTCAGGTGAAAAGTTTTTTGATCTTGTGCACAAAGAGCTTTTCATCCATGGGATTCCATGGAAGAATTGCATTTCATTAGGATCTGACAATGCCGGTGTAATGACTGGGAAGAAGAAAGGACTTTTATCTTTTGTGGAGAAGGAACAGCCTGAAGTCTTCTTGTCTGCCTGCACCCTTCACCTAGTTCACCTTGCATCAGAAAAGAGGTGCAGAATGCCTGCCATCAGTTCATGGAGTTCTGGTAGACATCTTTTACTCCTTTAAAAAGAAAGGTACAGTCAAATCTGAAAAATCTTCAGGGACCATATTATGTTGAACAAAACAAGATACTCAAGCATGGAAGAACCAGATGGCTGAGGCATTGGAAAGAAGAACCAGATGGCTGAAAAGGAAGGAATGACACTGATGGATTACTGTTTCCAATATTTGTTAGCCATTGAGATTTTGAATGTAATAAAATGTTCACATTTTCTTGACTTCCGGAACAAATTCTTTGTAATTTCATTAGCTATAGTACACTGTAATAATAATTTCCATGTTTCAGCTACATATACATTGTTTAAATAATTATTCTAATATATAGACAATTGCCTTAATATCAATTTCTGGTCAGAATACATTTTTAAAATATCTTGATTGATGCAGTTTCTCAAATTTGTTGCCTTCTTGTTTATCAGATGCGTTTCAAGACTGCTTGAATTAGAGAAAATCTTCGGGGCTACTCTGCACAGAAGATTAATGTAATTTTCCAGTTCCTTCATTCTCCGACAAGCATGTTGTATTGTTTATTCCCCATTTATACCATCAAGGCATTTGATACAGCCCTTTTGAAGTTACAGTCAGAGAAGTCCATGATCCATGAGGTGTGCCAATTGCTGTGTAATCTCTTAAATGATCTATACAGTTGTTTTATTAAGCCAGACACTATTTTTTAAACATACTGTGGAAGAGGTCTGTTTAAGAGATCGACTGGAGCAAAAGGATGATGAAGACCTCTTAATTGGAGGACAAGCAAGAGATTTACTGCACAAAGCAGAACAAAATCATTTGTGAAAGAGTAGAATAAAAGACTTTTATTCCTCAGTGAGGGCTTACTTTGAAGTGATCTGCACCTATCTTTTGGAAAAGCTGCCACTACAAGACCCCCTGCTTCAACATATTTATGTTGTGGCTCCTAAGAATCAAATAATAGCAAAATCAATAAACTTGCATTACTTTCTGAAAAAAAATTTCATGCTTGTTACCACCAGGTGCAACTGCTGATGCCATCAGAGCAGTTTTTACATTTACCAATCCTGGAACATCTCAATGTGTTTGAAAAACAGACTGGATGAGTTTTGGATTGCTGTTTCTACCAAGGAGCCAGTCTTGGTGTAACGTCATGCTGAGCTTACTCACTGTGCTGCTTGTGGATGCATTTTCAGCTGTGTTAGGAAAAATGTAATTGATCAGAGATCCTCACTAGCCAATCAGATCATTGAGGCTTTATTGGTCCTGAAGTCAAAACCAAAAGAATTTTACCAGAGTGGATAGATAATAATAATGATACTGAGGTCTTTGTATAGCGCCTAATCTTTAGAAGCTCTGAGCACTTTACAACATGTATAATGATTTGACTACCAAAAATATCCACAAAAAAACCCACCATGCAATTAGAAAATTTAAAACAGGCTGAATATATTTAAGGTAGGGAACATTATTAGGTCTTTAAGTTTGTTCTTGCAGTTGATAAAGTAGTGGGTATACGATTGTCTTAAGAAGAGTAAGTATCTTGCTTGTGTGTACACATGGGTGAGGCCAGATAGGTATGTTGGACTTAAGTCAGTAAGTGAAACATGGCACAGAGAACAAATTTTGTGTTTGATTCTGGATTGAATGGATAGTCAGTGTAGGATATAGAGCAGTGGGGATGTGTGCTCTGATTGTGATACTATAAGGATGGCCGGCTGGATATTATATTGATTATTAAAAACCCATAGACTAAGTCTTCATTAAGACATTATTTCCAAGTGGATCAGTTTGATATTGTTGACAAACTTTGTACAAAATAATGTATGAAGCTAATTTCCATTCTAGTAAGTGTTGACAAAGCTGATACTAGATTTTATGAAATATTAAGATTGCCTTCGCTTATCTAGATGAAGTTATTATGTTTTGAGTAGATAACAATGTCTGTCATAATGTTTTGCATCAAATCTTAATTAACCAAGTATAATGTACAAAATTGGCACCAATTAAATGTTATGGATATCTGTGAGGCTGAGAAAACAGATTTTCTAGAGAAAGTAACAGGGGTAAATAACTTAATAAATTTGGGTGTGTGGAGGTATTCTTTAGTGGTTTTTATCACTATAATATAAACAAGATCTTTTAAGTCAATTTTGGTCAATTGCTGCAGATCTTGCAATGAAACACAGAATTGCCTGAATACCATCAACTTTACAAACTAAGACTTATTGACAGAATATTGTATAGTCAATATGTCGAGCAAAAGTAAATAATGGTAATTAAAGTGTATTGATAGTGTCATTTATTTGTGTACTGTTTTACAGGTGATGTGTGCTGTATTATGATTATTAGAAACACAATGAAAATACTGACTACGTTAAAAAAATAATGACTGACATTGCTTGAAATACTGACAAGAAAATGTATGGGTAAACAGGTCTGTAAATAGCAAATAATGAAAGTATTCTTACATAGCAGTCATTTTTTTCAGAATATTTTGAATTTATATGAGTTGAATTAAAGAATTAAAGAAATGATATTAAAAATGAGAAAAAACTTTTTATGACTTTATTTTTTTCGTCATATTTTTTTAAAATACTGAACCAGAACAGCATAATCCATATACAGGCAATGTAAAACATAATTTGGAGAAAAAGGCTTAATGGTTACATCTTATGAATAATATTTGCTATGTATGCATCTACTAAAAAGTCCAAGAATTCATCCTCATTGTCTGATAAAATTCTGAAATCCTCCATCAGAATTTTCAGTACAGCAGGATATACATATTTCTCATCAGCTGCATCCACATTTGTGCTTCTCTTTTTTATCAATTGGAACAATTTGGTGCCACTCTTTAAACCAGGCTGACCTACTTTGTAGCAATAAATATTGCCTGTTACCACCAATGATATCGCACACAAAAGTTTATAGTCCAAAAAGCATAGATAATAATGTGACCTTCGAATATATATTGAGTACTAAACAAGAGGAACTAAATTTTGTCAAAAATTATTCCCCCAGTCATACTAAAGGGGCATTTCCAGGCAGTTTGAATAAAGGTTCTTGTACTGTGTTGACAACCAATAATTGTAAGAAATTATTATGACATTATTCCACAACTGTCTATGCTTTCCATATATAACCAATAATTGTAAGAAATTATTATGACATTATTCAACACAACTGTCTATGCTTTCCATATATAACCAATAATTTTAAGAAATTATGATGACATTATTCCACACAACTGTCTATGCTTTCCATATATAACCATTAATTGTAAGAAATTATTATGACATTCCACACAACTGTATGCTTTCCAGATATAACCAATAATTGTAAGAAATTATTATGACATTATTCCACACAACTGTATATGCTTTCCATATATAACCAATAATTGTAAGAAATTATGATGACATTATTCCACACAACTGTCTATGCTTTCCATATATAACCATTAATTGTAAGAAATTATTATGACATTCCACACAACTGTATGCTTTCCAGATATAACCAATAATTGTAAGAAATTATGATGACATTATTCCACACAACTGTTTATGCTTTCCAGATATAACCAATAATTGTAAGAAATTATGATGACATTATTCAACACAACTGTCTATGCTTTCCATACATAACCAATAATTGTAAGAAATTATGATGACATTATTCCACACAACTGTCTATGCTTTCCAGATATAACCAATAATTGTAAGAAATTATGATGACATTATTCCACACAACTGTATATGCTTTCCAGATATAACCAATAATTGTAAGAAATTATGATGACATTATTCCACACAACTGTTTATGCTTTCCAGATATAACCAATAATTGTAAGAAATTATGATGACATTATTCAACACAACTGTCTATGCTTTCCATACATAACCAATAATTGTAAGAAATTATGATGACATTATTCCACACAACTGTTTATGCTTTCCATACATAACCAATAATTGTAAGAAATTATGATGACATTATTCCACACAACTGTTTATGCTTTCCAGATATAACCAATAATTGTAAGAAATTATGATGACATTATTCTACACAACTGCCTATGCTTTCCATACATAACCAATAATTGTAAGAAATTATGATGACATTATTCAACACAACTGTCTATGCTTTCCAGATATAACCAATAATTGTAAGAAATTATGATGACATTATTCCACACAACTGTTTATGCTTTCCAGATATAACCAATAATTGTAAGAAATTATGATGACATTATTCAACACAACTGTCTATGCTTTCCATACATAACCAATAATTGTAAGAAATTATGATGACATTATTCCACACAACTGTTTATGCTTTCCAGATATAACCAATAATTGTAAGAAATTATGATGACATTATTCCACACAACTGTCTATGCTTTCCAGATATAACCAATAATTGTAAGAAATTATGATGACATTATTCCACACAACTGTCTATGCTTTCCAGATATAACCAATAATTGTAAGAAATTATGATGACATTATTCAACACAACTGTCTATGCTTTCCATACATAACCAATAATTGTAAGAAATTATGATGACATTATTCCACACAACTGTTTATGCTTTCCATACATAACCAATAATTGTAAGAAATTATGATGACATTATTCCACACAACTGTTTATGCTTTCCAGATATAACCAATAATTGTAAGAAATTATGATGACATTATTCAACACAACTGTCTATGCTTTCCATACATAACCAATAATTGTAAGAAATTATGATGACATTATTCAACACAACTGTCTATGCTTTCCAGATATAACCAATAATTGTAAGAAATTATGATGACATTATTCCACACAACTGTTTATGCTTTCCAGATATAACCAATAATTGTAAGAAATTATGATGACATTATTCAACACAACTGTCTATGCTTTCCATACATAACCAATAATTGTAAGAAATTATGATGACATTATTCCACACAACTGTCTATGCTTTCCAGATATAACCAATAATTGTAAGAAATTATGATGACATTATTCAACACAACTGTCTATGCTTTCCATATATAACCAATAATTGTAAGAAATTATGATGACATTATTCAACACAACTGTCTATGCTTTCCAGATATAACCAATAATTGTAAGAAATTATGATGACATTATTCAACACAACTGTATATGCTTTCCAGATATAACCAATAATTGTAAGAAATTATGATGACATTATTCCACACAACTGTATATGCTTTCCAGATATAACCAATAATTGTAAGAAATTATGATGACATTATTCCACACAACTGTATGCTTTCCATATATAACCAATAATTGTAAGAAATTGTTATGACATTCCACACAACTGTATGCTTTCCAGATATAACCAATAATTGTAAGAAATTATGATGACATTATTCCACACAACTGTATATGCTTTCCAGATATAACCAATAATTGTAAGAAATTATTATGACATTATTCCACACAACTGTATATGCTTTCCAGATATAACCAATAATTGTAAGAAATTATGATGATATTATTCCACACAACTGTCTATGCTTTTCATACATAACCAATAATTGTAAGAAATTATGATGACATTATTCAACACAACTGTTTATGCTTTCCATATATAACCAATAATTGTAAGAAATTATTATGACATTATTCCACACAACTGTCTATGCTTTCCATATATAACCAATAATTGTAAGAAATTATGATGACATTATTCAACACAACTGTCTATGCTTTCCATACATAACCAATAATTGTAAGAAATTATGATGACATTATTCCACACAACTGTCTATGCTTTCCAGATATAACCAATAATTGTAAGAAATTATGATGACATTATTCAACACAACTGTCTATGCTTTCCATATATAACCAATAATTGTAAGAAATTATGATGACATTATTCCACACAACTGTCTATGCTTTCCATACATAACCAATAATTGTAAGAAATTATGATGACATTATTCCACACAACTGTCTATGCTTTCCATACATAACCAATAATTGTAAGAAATTATGATGACATTATTCCACACAACTGTCTATGCTTTCCAGATATAACCAATAATTGTAAGAAATTATGATGACATTATTCAACACAACTGTCTATGCTTTCCATATATAACTAATAATTTTAAGAAATTATGATGACATTATTCCACACAACTGTATGCTTTCCAGATATAACCAATAATTGTAAGAAATTATGATGACATTATGCCACACAACTGTATGCTTTCCATATATAACCAATAATTGTAAGAAATTGTTATGACATTCCACACAACTGTATATGCTTTCCAGATATAACCAATAATTGTAAGAAATTATGATGACATTATTCCACACAACTGTATGCTTTCCATATATAACCAATAATTGTAAGAAATTGTTATGACATTCCACACAACTGTATGCTTTCCAGATATAACCAATAATTGTAAGAAATTATGATGACATTATTCCACACAACTGTCTATGCTTTCCAGATATAACCAATAATTGTAAGAAATTATTATGACATTATTCAACACAACTGTCTATGCTTTCCAGATATAACCAATAATTGTAAGAAATTATGATGACATTATTCCACACAACTGTATATGCTTTCCAGATATAACCAATAATTGTAAGAAATTATGATGACATTATTCAACACAACTGTATATGCTTTCCATACATAACCAATAATTGTAAGAAATTATGATGATATTATTCCACACAACTGTCTATGCTTTCCATACATAACCAATAATTGTAAGAAATTATGATGACATTATTCAACACAACTGTCTATGCTTTCCATACATAACCAATAATTGTAAGAAATTATGATGACATTATTCCACACAACTGTCTATGCTTTCCATACATAACCAATAATTGTAAGAAATTATGATGACATTATTCCACACAACTGTCTATGCTTTCCAGATATAACCAATAATTGTAAGAAATTATGATGACATTATTCAACACAACTGTCTATGCTTTCCATATATAACCAATAATTTTAAGAAATTATGATGACATTATTCCACACAACTGTATGCTTTCCAGATATAACCAATAATTGTAAGAAATTATTATGACATTATTCCACACAACTGTATGCTTTCCATATATAACCAATAATTGTAAGAAATTGTTATGACATTATTCCACACAACTGTATGCTTTCCAGATATAACCAATAATTTTAAGAAATTATGATGACATTATTCCACACAACTGTCTATGCTTTCCATATATAACCAATAATTGTAAGAAATTGTTATGACATTATTCCACACAACTGTATGCTTTCCAGATATAACCAATAATTTTAAGAAATTATGATGACATTATTCCACACAACTGTATGCTTTCCAGATCATGGCTCAGCTGAAAATGCATGTAAATTAATAATGTTAATGAATTTTAACAATTTTGTTCTTTATTCTTGCAGGGAATGGTTTCATAAGCACATCCTTACTGGGAGATTTAATGAGCACACTTGATCTTGTATCAGAGAAAGAGTAGTAAGTAACTTGCCCTGTCTTCAGGTAGATGTTGGACTATCCCTGAAAATACTATTTATAGAGATTGTGTTATTGTAAACCACATAGTCTAAGCATCATGAAATTTTGGCAGAATAATTTCAATATTGTAGTAGAATAGAAACATTTTGTGATGAATTGACTGACAAACGACAATTCTTGATGTACCCTAGTGGGCATGATATGTTAGAAGTGCATCCACTACCTACCTCATAAATCCATCTCTCCATGGCAAATGCAAATCCTTAATTGCTGCCTACAAATATAAAATTCTAACTAGGGTTGTCTCCCCTTGGACGGAGAGCTTTATACCATATCTAGTCACTTGTCAGTTGCTATTTCTGCTCTTGTGTGAAAGCACACTTCTCAAGGCCTGGCTTAGTCAATGATATAACAAATAGCTTTGAAAGGTCTGGCTTAGTAAGTGATATATCATATGGCTTTGAAAGGCCTGGCTTAGTAAGTGGTATAACACATGGCTTTGAAAGGCCTGGCTTAGTAAGTGGTATAACACATGGGTTTGATAGGCCTGGCTTAGTAAGTGATATAACACATGGCTTTGAAAGGCCTGGCTTAGTCAATGATATAACACATGGCTTTGAAAGGCCTGGCTTAGTAAGTGGTATAACACATGGCTTTGAAAGGCCTGGCTTAGTAAGTGATATAACACATGGCTTTGAAAGGCCTGGCTTAGTCAACGATATAACACATGGCTTTGAAAGGCCTGGCTTAGTAAGTGGTATAACACATGGCTTTGAAAGGCCTGGCTTAGTCAATGATATAACACATGGCTTTGAAAGGCCTGGCTTAGTAAGTGGTATAACACATGGCTTTGAAAGGCCTGGCTTAGTAAGTGATATAACACATGGCTTTGAAAGGCCTGGCTTAGTCAACAAAATATAACACATGGCTTTGAAAGGCCTGGCTTAGTAAGTGATATAACACATGGCTTTGAAAGGCCTGGCTTAGTAAGTGATATAACACATGGCTTTGAAAGGCCTGGCTTAGTCAATGATATAACACATGGCTTTGAAAGGCCTGGCTTAGTAAGTGATATAACACATGGCTTTGAAAGGCCTGGCTTAGTCAACAAAATATAACACATGGCTTTGAAAGGCCTGGCTTAGTAAGTGATATAACACATGGCTTTGAAAGGCCTGGCTTAGTAAGTGATATAACACATGGCTTTGAAAGGCCTGGCTTAGTCAATGATATAACACATGGCTTTGAAAGGCCTGGCTTAGTAAGTGGTATAACACATGGCTTTGAAAGGCCTGGCTTAGTAAGTGATATAACACATGGCTTTGAAAGGCCTGGCTTAGTCAGTGATATAACACATGACTTTGAAAGGTCTGGCTTAGTCAACAAAATATAACACATGGCTTTGAAAGGCCTGTCTTAGTCAATGATATAACACATGGCTTTTATATTCACATTGACATGTCAGATTTCATCCTGGCTTTCCACTAGACACACATGACTGTTTTTCAAACTGAAGCCCCAGAGAAATTTAAACATTTCTCTATGTGTAGACCAACAATCTATCCTTGACACTCCATTTCTTTTTAATATCCATTGATGGGTTTTGGGCATGTTTTGGTTTCAGCAATCCAAACACATTCTGGACACCATCATTTGGACCTTGATGACATTCTTTCATATGATGCCTGAACTTAACTAAGCCATTCGACACTCCAGTACATAGTTGTGTCCATTATTCTAAAGTTTGCTGTTCTTTCCACAAACACCTTCCTGCAATATCACAACAAAGTATTTGTCCAGTTTCTTCCAGTCTTCATTTACAGTGCCAGATCAAAGGGATCAGGAAACAGGCTGCCAGGGAGGCAAACATCTGACAGGATCAGTTACCCAGAATCCAGCCCATGTTTCTAAAAAGAGATCAGAGGAACATTAAGTATCCCCTTGGGGCATGTCTTGCAAGAAACGTATATTCAAACTTCTTTCCCATAAGAGCTCAGTTTCATAGAGTCATTGATAAGATGGCGAGACAAATATCTGTTTTTACCTTATTTCTCTTCCTAGCAGCAACATGCTCATAAAATGTCATGTCACTCATATTGCCATTTCCTGATATCCTGGTCAGCACAGAAATGGTACCTAAAGTGAACCAGTCAGTCAGAAGAGGGAGATTCCACTCAGACCCTGTCATCCTGAATGTGATAGGTGATGTACTGAGGCTAAAATATTAGGGAGGTGCCATGGTATCCATAATTGACATAACTCAAGCCATGCAACGGGGATTAGACATGACATTCTGTCTTTTACATCAGATGTCTTCATCCCAAATTGCTCAGTTTGACCTGGAAGAATTTATATTAGCAGTGTTACAGGCAGCCTTTCTAGGTTATTGACAATATTGTAACAACACTTCCTTTTGCCCTATTAGAGGCAATGCAAATTTGAAAAAAATTATAACTGGAGACAGGGTCAATAAGGGGTAGTACCTCATTCTCTTGTCTATCCTGCAAATGTACTATAAAATCAGATAATGTATTTTAAGGAGAAAAACAACATTTTTTGGAGTAAAATAATTTCTTTGATGGTACTTAGCCAGTGATAGGATGGGCACGAAATTCTACCAAGTCCTCAGCACAATTACATCCCAGGCAGAGTATACACATTCACTCCAGTACTAACTGACCATTGATGAGATTTGGTGCTAGTGTCTCTATCCTACAGTGACCATTCTGGTCTGATTACCACTTTAACAACTAAGCGGCCTTGTAGTACATCTGTTGATGACACAGACCAAGAACAAAATAAGTAGTTTGGGAGGGCAGGATATGCTTGGCAGTGGATGCTCACCTTAAGTTGTTATAATTCCTCTCGTGTCTAGTGCAAAGAAGGCATTTTGACAAAAGACAAGATGATTGCCTCAAACACTGATGTAAGCCCTTTTTTAAATAAAACTGTTAATATTCCATATGTCCAATTTCAGTGTCAACATTATGATGGAGAAACTAGATGCTGAAAACTTAGGCATTATCACATTATCCAGTTTTATGGAGGAGTTCTACTCGGGAGACAATCGACAAGAAGTACCAGAAGCCATCAAGTTGTATCATTATAACGGTATTCCCAGATCCTGTTTAAATAATAAGGTATGGTTATGTCCTTGTTAATTGGATTATCATGATATAATTACTGTTTGAAGGTGCTACTATTGAGGTTTATAAGGTTTTTCTGTTAAATTTTACGGTATATACTAACCTTTATTATAAAGCTCTCCCATGTTATAAGACAGTAGATGAAATCCATATGCCATAGTATGCAGAAGTGTTAGAAATTTAGTTAGGGGTGAGGGGGGATGCAAAGTACTAGTAAACCATTTAATAGTAATGTTAGTTTATGTGTCTTCTTTCATCTTTCAACCCATTCTGATAACAGACCG
Organism: Unio delphinus; assembly: GCA_029339505.1. Classification (NCBI taxonomy): domain Eukaryota; kingdom Metazoa; phylum Mollusca; class Bivalvia; order Unionida; family Unionidae; genus Unio; species Unio delphinus. The sequence continues at coordinate 5,019,410 of JAQISU010000041.1, read as the reverse complement.
ATTTAAGTACATTGATTTATTTCTGGTCGACAGGTCCATAGCATTACCATGCTACAACTTGAGTTCAACTTTATTTATGGGCATTATTATGGGGGAGAGCTGTAGTTCATTTCTTGGCAGCTAATCCCAATGTTTGATATCATAAAATCAACCTCATTTTACTAACACTTAAATGAAGATTATTTAATTGTTCTGGACTAAAATATGACTAAACATTTTTTTTAACCATGCATCAATTCCATTACATGTAGCAAATCAGACACATAGAATATTATATAAGGGATTCTTGTTACAAAGAGTATCAGAATTAATGAGTTAAAATAAATTGTCATTGATGGTGGGGTTCATGCTATTTGTATAGTCATCTCATTGTTGAAGCTGACACAATTGTCAATAGCACTTTTTCTGTGCTTGCCCAGCAAACTGTCGCTGTTAAAAAAATTAACTCTTGCACAAATCTTAAAGCAGACAGCTTAAGCAACATTTCTACATTTATGGTGAAGAGTTCCGATAATTGTCATGTGAATGAAGGCAGTGATGGTGTGTTAATGGCTTTGTTGTTATTTCTACTTTTATGGTGAAGAGTTATGATAATTGTCATGTGAATGAGGGCAGTGATGATGTGTTAATGGCATTGTTGTTATTTCTACTTTTATGGTGAAGAGTTTCGATAATTGTCATGTGAATGAGGGCAGTGATGGTGTGTTAATGGCTTTGTTGTTATTTCTACTTTTATGGTGAAGAGTTTAGATAATTGTCATGTGAATGAGGGCAGTGATGATGTGTTAATGGCATTTTTGTTATTTCTACTTTTATGGTGAAGAGTTTCGATAATTGTCATGTGAATGAGGGCAGTGATGATGTGTTAATGGCATTGTTGTTATTTCTACTTTTATGGTGAAGAGTTCCGATAATTGTCATGTGAATGAGGGCAGTGATGATGTGTTAATGGCATTGTTGTTATTTCTACTTTTATGGTGAAGAGTTCCGATAATTGTCATGTGAATGAAGGCAGTGATGATGTGTTAATGGCATTGTTGTTATTTCTACTTTTATGGTGAAGAGTTCCGATAATTGTCATGTGAATGAAGGCAGTGATGATGTGTTAATGGCATTGTTGTTATTTCTACTTTTATGGTGAAGAGTTCCGATAATTGTCATGTGAATGAGGGCAGTGATGATGTGTTAATGGCATTGTTGATTGACTTATGGTGTTGGTTGGGATGTTAGATAAAACTATAATTTTTAGATAAAACTATAATTTTTAATCTGCTTTACTTTTCAGGTAAAATATATATCAGGGACTGCAACACTACAGGATGAACTGGAAGTTCAGATCATCACAGATGTTTCGCCGATCAAGCTGTGTCTAATGACCAAATGGCCAACTATTGACTTGCAATGGGAAGGCAATCACATACCTTCCTTAAACTAAGGATAGACTTATATGTATCCAGTGTTAACAAGGTGTATCACATACTTTATTTCAAAGATTTTTTAAAGACTGAAAACACTGGAAAATGCCAATATTAGAGTTCTTGTTTTCTTATCTTTTATATTCTGAGTTGGCATGGTCTGTATGTGCAGCGAGAATCGTGGGAAAGAATGGCATGGTCATTACATGTTGTGAGGGTCTTTCGAAAATATTGGCATGGTCATTACATATTGTGTGTGAGGGTCTTGGAAAAGAATGGAGTGGTCATTATATGTTGTGAGGGTCTTTGGAAAGAATGGCTTGGTCTTTAAATGTTGTGTGTGAGGATCTTTGGAAAGAATGGCGTGGTCATTACATGTTGTGTGCAAAGACTTTGGGAAAGGGTGATATGGTCATTACCTGTTGTGTGCAAGGATTTTGGGAAAGAATGGCATGGTCAGTATGTATTGTGAGGGTCTTGGGAAAACGAATGGTCTTATGACAAACTATTAGTTCGTCATCACTGTGTTATAATGTTTAAAATTGTAGTAGAAAATATTTTTACATCTGTGAATTAAAGTTTTTGTTCAATCTTCAGACCCTGCTATTATGTTTTATCAGAAGGAAATTAACAACATCCTTTCAACAAAGAAGTAAATCTGGATGGAACCATAAAAGTGAAAGTTGATTGGACAGGATGACATTTTCATTGTTGTTAAACATCTGCTTTTAGAGTGTACCATACTATGACATTAATTAATCTCTATCTGTCTGTTAGGTCAACCATTTTTTTCTTTTGTTTCTCACATCTACACCAAACAACATTGTCAGACTGTGTGGATCTGTGACTTAAGAAATTTTGGCTCCACACACTAACTTAACTGGTCTCAGGAAAACCACAAATTCTCTCATCCTGACTAGGTAAAAGTTAGCAAGGCAACCTGATTTCATCCCGGGCAAGCAGATGCATCTCAGTAGTAAATCTGAGTTCATTTTCTACCCTTAACAGGCACCAAAAATTCAAGATCATTTAACATTTAGTGTGTGCATCAGTTATAGAATACTTTTTATCTAATTTGCTTGCTTGCTGTCAGTTCATCAAAGGAAGTTGACTTCATGTTTTACACTGGTACCATATCGATAAAGGCTAAAATGGGTAAAAATCATGAACATATTATGTTAATACCTAACCCTTGATTTCTCTTTGGTATTTGCATCTACAGTGACATTTTTTAGTAATTTTGTCATTTTTGGGAAGTAGAGAAAGTTTCCCATTTTGTGAGCTATCACACATCTGTATGTGTCGATTTTAGTGACAGAATGTCATAATTTTGTGATTTTTCATCAGACATTTTTTTACTTGTCCCATTATTTTCATTATTGCTTAATGGAACTTCTTAATGAGCATCAGCAGTACTGAGCAAAAAACAGTGAAGCGAGTGTCGATAACAATGGCATGCAATGGGAGAGACTTGATATGTGCGCAAGATATTTTGTTTGGCGATGTTTAAAAGTCTATAAAATAGAGTTATTCCACTTCAAGAGACAGAGAAATAACTAATGGGTACAACACTATTTTTGAGAAGGTTACATCTTGATTATATGATGCAAGTTGTATATCTTTATTAAAAATAATAGCACCAAGTAGACTGATGGTGATAGTGACAGCAATGTACAAATCTTTAGACCAAAATAAATTCATTATGGATGCAAATGTTCTCTAGTCAAGAATAAATTCACTGTTGTTTTTTTTTCTTCTCCAACTGAAAAACTTTTGGCAATTACTGTTTTTTCTGCTGGAGATTATAGGCTATACTTCCATGTTAAATATTAAAACTTGTAAGAGAATGAGAAATTATGAAAACAATTGTTTGTATTGCACTTCTGTCTTTATATTGTAGATAAATATTGATTTTGAAATGTCTCTTGTCTCCATGTCACTAGTTTGATAGGTTTACTTGTTTTTTTAACTTGTGATGATCAGTGTGTGTGTGTGTGTGTGTGCGCAAATACAATTATTTATAGTAAAATCCAGATTATTAGGGTTTTTATAATGATTTCAGTTGAAATGGTGACAGGAAACTAAACTAGATTACCAGAGTACATGAGACACTTTAAACTGCACATATTTTGTGATTCAAAATATCTGCATGATCAAGTTCTTGATTATTTTTTTGAAAATTGGCATCCAACAAGTGACCTATCAGGCCAAAAGGGAAAATAAACCTCTTTAAAGCTTTAATAGTGCCAAAGAATAAAAGGGAATATTTTAATTCTTGGGGAAAAATTCGGGAAGTGCAACCATTATATTTAGTGGACATCATGTGTTGATTTGAATATGTCACATGGTAGGAAAAATGATTGCAAACGGGCTCGTGAAAATTTTTAAATAAGGATTATATCAAGTTGAGAGATATGAAAAAGCCTTTAATCTCCTTGGGGTTTGGAATTGAAGTTTGTGAAACTGTACTGGTGGTAATTAAGATTCAAATAAAGTTGACCAACTTTTTACATAACTGGCAAGTGTCCCATTTTTTTCTGTATTTGCCCCATATTTTGGACCTGAATATGGGTGTATGTCTTTCTTGTTAAAATCCTTTTGTTAAAAAATAATATTAAATTAAAAATTTTCTTGCAACTTTCTATTCAGAACGGACACTTAGATTCATTCTGTCGGTAAGTGTATTGCATGGATATAGGGATATTGAGTTCTAAAATATAATTGGTTTTTAACCATAATCATGGATTGTACAAACAATTGCTGCTATCACTATATCTCCTCTTCATATTATTCTAATCATGTCTAAAAGGAAAGCAGAAGATTCAGAATTTTCTCCAGCAAAGAAAAGAAAATAGATCTGGGAGGACAACTGTGCCATTCTGTTTAGATGAGAAACCATCTAGTAAAGGACAAAACATTGCGTTTTGCAAATTGTATTATAGTAATTTCGTTATAGGGCATTGACATAAAAGAGCTTTTAAAAGGTAATAAACATCAGCTTGCTGCTTCATCAACAACAACTCAGACTGAATTTGCAGTTATTTATGAATGCCAGAGAAAACCTTGATGTGATTTGATCAAAGTTCAGTTTACTAAATTTCTTTTGGAAATTAACCTTCCTTAATTACTGGTGTTGCTGGTGATTTATTTCACACATTTTTTTCAGTTATTAAAATCGCAAATATTACTTGTTTTGCTAGAAAGAAAGAAAAATCGGCAAAAGAAATTGCACTGAATTCAGATCATAAATGATAGATGGTTCATTGGAATCAATAATGATTGAAAAAACAAGGTGTGGAAAAGGCTCCATTAAACTGACTAAGTGTATGTTGCTATCTTGCACCATCTGAAAGAAATGGGCACCAAAATGAACAGGCTGCCGAATATGAATAGTAGAATTAGATCAACATTTGAGAACAGCAGACTCGTTGTAATCAGAAGAGTACTTAAATTTGTATCGGTAACCAATTGAAAAAATTTCTGAAGGAGCCTTGTATCCTGAGCGATATCAATCAAGGGTCGTGTTGGCAGACCAATGCTGACAGGTTTCCTGTACGCCGTTCTTGCGCCCAATGTTATCTTAAAGTTACTTCAACAAGTGTCCCAAGTGAGTGTCTATTCAGTGCTGATGGCAGCACCTTGTCAGACAGCAAATGTTGTCTACTGCCAGACATTGTTGACAGACTCGCATATTGGGGTTGTTTCTTCTTCAGATCCCCCAATCACATTAATGTTAGGGATATAAGCTTGCTACCTCTCGAATCCAGCCCTACTAAAAGACGAAAATTCGTCTTATCTATCTCCTAAAGACATAGGGCAATAAATCTTGCCCCTTACCTCCCCTCGCCATCACCACGTTTCGCTAGTTTTTAAGCTTCGCTTGTACTGTTCACAACGTACAATTACACTGCCATATAATCCAAGCCATCTTAGTGTAAAATTGGACCATCCGAAGTTAAATTTGGAATTTTTGTTTTGAACAATCATTTTTCTACAGGTTGTATAGATTATTTTTTTAAAATTCAAATTTTGAGTGACTTTGTAACCTTTTACGGACTTCGTCTATTGACGACCACGTGGCAACACGCTAATGCGGTACTCGTGTTGTCATTTGCGAGTTAACGCGGCACTGAATAATTCCGCTTACTCTGTTGTAACAGTTGTGGTATTAGCGAATTAATAACATGCTGAATTGCTAATTTGTGCTTTGTTTTATCTTCTTTTGTCGTTTCAGTAGAAATGTCAACCAAATGCATGAAATGTAAAAAGTTCAAACAAAAGAAGACAACCATGTCACTTGTATTGTATGTACCAAGTGTACATCATCTATACAATGCAGCGTGTGTAATACGTGGACAGAGCCAATGTAGGCTGATGTAGTCCAGAAGGCAGCAAAAGAGAGGAAAATAATGTTGACATGGTACAACAGTCCGCCTTTGAACAGATGCGTCGTTTGGTCCAGGAAACTACGACACAGCTATTGACATCAGGCCAGATATTACCTCTTTCGGGGAGTGTTCCCCCAATTTTCGGCTTCCCAGTGGGCGTAAGTCCCCCCGCATGTCCGAGCATGGCCTTCGGGCCTGTAAGTCAGGACGCATGGGGTTTTTACCGGATCCATTGGATCTATTTCATTATACAACCTTGACGTCACCGGCTGTCCAGCCGTCCGAGCATTGGGACTTTATTGCTAAAATGGGCCGACCAACTGTGATTTACGGTGATTTTAGTGACAAACCCGTCAGTCAAGCTGTACCGCTGGCAACATACCAATACTATGATGGAGATTTTAGTGAGAAATCGGTCTGGCCAGCCAGGCCATTGTAGCGGCCGGTACCGGTTTAAGTCGGACTGTCGCCGACAGTCAGGCCTACCATTTGCCAGACAAACCAGCCGGCAGTGCCGGCCGTCCTTATGTTCACGGCTTCTCCAGAAGGGAGAATTAGTGAAATTGTCAAGGATTACGGAATTGTGTCATGTCACCTGATGTGCTCTATCCAGCGATGCAAGCTGTACTAGAACCAACGTTCCCTCTAAGCGAATGATAGATGTGCGCGCAGTGCTCGCTGCACTACGCAAGCATTACGGAGACGTGAAAAATTTAACGTTGGATTAAAAAAAATTGACAATTCATCTGCGCGGGGATGCCTGAGCAGCTGTGCGCGCAGCTTAAAGGGAACGTTGACAAGAACACGACTCTGCACACAGTGAGTGTGACGAAACTCTTGCAGATCAGCCGTACCCAGATCCAATCATGAAACGGACTGAGTTTAGTTAGCTTCAAGGCCGCAGTGGAAGAAATGTATAGGGTGTTGGCAACTTCCGAATGCCCACCACCTCCTACCGCCATTCAAGACTACAAAGTTAAGGGGTCTGTAGATCTTGAATGGGAGAAAGAGACGATGTCCTTCATGCTCCTTCCCCAGTCGGAAAAATTCAGAAAGACAAGTACCAACGACGTTGTAGCTGGTACAAAACGCAATCAGACGCCTTCAGTACTGATCTCCAATGCCACGTCAAAGCTAGTCCTAAATGTAGTCGCTTCGTTTTCAATGTTAGACTTGGCTTCACTAGCCATTTTCAGACTCCCAGAAAAATCCGGCAATGACCACGCTTGGGAAGCGACGGCCCGGATTGCTAGAGTTATTAACAGGGCAGCTCACCATTCCATAGCCAATGCGTTGCCTGCTTCTGCCAACTTAGACCTGATACGACGTGACGCATGTCTGCGGTCCACGTCGCTCAAGCCCCATCCTACTCTGTCCTTACGTATGTCTCCGTTTGGGTCACCTTTACTCTTTGGGGGAAAAATTGAAGGAGTTCGGAGGCAGGCAGCTCAGGAACTGCCCCTCCAATTCTACGCCCAACTTTCGCATAGGCGGACCAGGGAAAAGGGATCCTTACAATCAAATGTGCAGTATAGATCCCAACCCGATGCTGGGATACAACAGTGTAACCAAACTAGGAGGCAACCATACAGAGGCGGCAAGAACCCAAGTTTCTCCGCCTTCAAGCCTCCTAACTCTAGACGTTGACATACCCTCCCCACCGCCTGTGGACGGCCGCCTCCTGCAATTTCAGGACCACTGGACATTACCTCAGAACAATTGGGTGATTCAGGTCATTTCGGAGGGATTTTGGATTTCATTTATCCATCCCCCTCCCCTCTTCACGGACGTACCGTCAGATCGGGAGAAGGATGCCTTTCTAAAAATAAAAAATAAAATTAAAAAAAGCATAAACCCCGCAATCACCGGGGTTTTATTCCTGGCTGTTTCTTATCCAGTGGCCGTTCATCGACCTGAGTCGCCTCAACCAATACATTTTACCACTGAAATTCAATGTGGCGATGGCGATATCAATCCGTCTTTCCATCCGACGGGACGGGTATGCGTACCTTACAAATTATGTTACTAGCATAATGGCGCCCTTTTTTCAAGTCCTCGAAAAAAAAAACATTAATGATCACACCCGAGATACGATCATTCTTGCGTCAGTGGCACAACCCCTGTTGGTTGTCCACAGGGATTCCTCTGGAGATACCCCAAGTGGAGATAATGGTATGTACCGCCGCCAGTACCTACGGTTGGGGTGCCCACATGTTGCCGAACTTTGATACCTTCAGCGGCACGTGGGTGCCAGGGGAGAGCCCTCTCCACATCAACCTTTCAGAAATAAAGTTTGTCATCAATGCCTTTCATTTCTGGAAGGATCAACTCCTAGGCAAAATTGTCCTCATTATGTCAGACAACTCTGTGGTGGTGACTTGCCTCCTCAAACAAGGGGGCACCATATCACCAGACCTGTGCAGTCTGATCCGGCAGTTTCTACATTGGTGCGACAATCTCCACATCAATGTACAAATCAAACACATTCCCGGCAGATTCATTGTCTTGGCTGACACTATCCAGGAAAGGTCAAGTCCATCAATCGGTCTTTCTTCCAATATGCACACTTTGGGGGCGTCCGATGATCGATCTTTTTTGCAACAAGGTGGAATCGCAAGGTGCCCACCTTCGTCTCTCCGGTTCCAGACCCAGAAGCTTGGGCCGTGGACGCTCTGTCAATCAGTTGGGAGGGGTTGTGGGCATTCTCCTACACTCCCACGGTCTTGGTACTGAAAATAATCCAGAGGATAAGGGTCGTAACTTTCAGATGATTCTGATTGCTCCTATCAGATGGAACAACTCCTGGGTCACCGATCCACTCGATCTAGGAATATTTCTACCCAGGAAGATTAGTCAACCCAAATCTTCTCAAGCAACCGCTGTCACGGGTGTTCCACCCCTGTCTGGACCGTCTTTATCTTCACGCTTGGTTCTTTTCCGGACGTGCTTGCGAGACAAACAATTTAAACCTTGGATTGTGGAGAGAATCTCGAGAGCAAGAAGGCCCTCTACTCTGAAGGCTTACGAGAGAAAGTGGCATGTTTTCAGTGACTGGTAACATATCAAAAACATCGTCCCTTTGAGTGTCTCAATCCCTCAACTGGCCGACTTTTTTCTTTGGCTTTTCGAGGAGAAACAGTTCGCCCCAATTACTATCAAATGCTACCGCTCCATGATATCAGACACATTCCGCCATCATGATAGATGTGATATCAGGCATGACAAAGATCTGTCAGATCTTTTAGCCAATTTAGAGTTCATTCGACCAAAATCCCACACCCAGTTTCCAAATGGAATATGTCCTGGGTTTTAACATGGCTCAATTCAGACAATATTGAATCATTATCCCACAATTCGTTAAAGCTACTATACACAACGGGTGTCATGATAGCCTTAGCTGCAGCATGCAGGGTGAGTGAGTTTCATGCCCTTTCCAGGGACCCGAACTATCTTCAGTTAAGATCAGATGGTTCGGTGGTCCTCTTGATGAAGCCAGGCTTTGTAGCCAAAAATAGGTTACCATCCATTGGCAATCAAAGAATCGTCATTGTCTCGCTTTCTTCCATAGATGAGTCAAGAGCATCAGCCATGCAAGATCTTGTTTGTGCACTCAATCACTTTTAAACGCACAGAGACGAGTCGGGTCACATGCAAGCACCTCTTTCTTCTGGTGACAGCTGGAAAATGGGATATAACCCTCAAGCCCTTGGTTCATGACTTAAGTGGGTTATACGCTCAGCGTACTCTGAGGTTTCACAAGATCAGAGTCGCCTCATGAAGATTACCGCTCATGAGATTAGAGCAATCTCAGCAAGCCTTGCATTCGAACGCAATGTTTTGAACCGAGATATAATAGAAGCTGTGGGCTGGCATGCAGAGTCAACTTTCTCCAGTTTTATCTCAAAGATTTGACCTCACAGAGGCAAATCTTGAATCTAGTAGGTCCGGTGTTGGCAGCCCAGATGACCACCAGACCCATTTAAAACAATCAGCATCAGCTTCGCTGGATGCGCCAGAAAAAAAAATTTGTAGGTAAGAAGATTTCAATAACTATCTTCTTAACCGTATAAAGGGGTAACATGTCACGTGACCCTGGGCTGTGTTGCTGATGAAATTAGGAGAACGGGTTATCGTTCAAATGGGAAATCCAGCCATCATTAGGATGCTCAGCATTCCCTCCCCCTATTACCTATTCTCCTAACGTTAATGTGATTGCGGAACGTATTTGAAGGAGAAAGCAAATTTTTAAGTAAATTATATTTCTTCGAGAATACTTACCCAATCACATTACTTAAAAACGCTCGAAACAACCCCGCCATGCAAGCATCCTCGTATAGTATATATCGCTCAGCTTAAAAACTAGCGACACCTGGCGGTGGTAATGGGCAAGAGTTATTGCCCTTTGTCTATAGAAGATAGACATAAAAGACGAAATTTTGTCTTTTAGTAGGGCTGGATTCGAGAGGTAGCAGGCTTATATCCCTGACGTTAATGTGATTGGGTAAGTATTCTCGGAGAAACATAATTTACTTTCAATAATTTTTTTTTTTATAAAGCCAATGTATTCTTCATGCAACATTCTCTTTTTATTTATTAGGTAACCTATCAAGACATTTAGTACTTTGATATTTTGGTAATGCCATAGTTACTTTGAACCTTCAGGTGTTCGTTGTTGGTTACTTTGTTGTTGTAGTAAGGTTTAACGCCATTTTTGCAGCACACGATTGGCTATACATGGCGGCCAGTATTATTGGTGGAGGAAGAACCCGGGAAAATCTCCTCAAAGAGCCACCGACCCACGAGAAGCTACTGGCAAGCTTTCTCAAATAACTACATTAGCCGAATCTTATACTCGAACCCACGCAGACAGAGGTGAGATGGCAGTGATCCGTAACGGAGAGCGCTTTAGACCACTCGGCCACTCAGGGCCCCTGTTGGTTACTTTATAATTACTTAAAATGTCATTAGACCTGCTGAATTTTTTTAAATTTTGGAGCATTTAGTCACTATTCTTATTCATATTCAGCCAAATAGTTATGGGTATCTATTTGTATTTGGCTGACTATTTATGGGTATCTATTCGTATTTGTCCGAATAGCTAAAAAACATTTTTATAACAGAGCTAGGTGATACTATTACAAAAGGCAAAAGGTTTGTGTCTATGTGTGACTTGGATTATTAATGTAGCTTTAAAAAAAGTTATACAAAAGGTAGTCAAATGTTTGATTGGTGGGTGGTAATCATGGCTGGACAGGGATAGGGTTAGGGTTAGATAGGGTTAGGGTTAGATAGGGTTAGGGTTAGATAGGGTTAGGGTTAGATAGGGTTAGGGTTAGATAGGGTTAGGGTTAGATAGGGTTGGGGTTAGATAGGGTTAGGGTTAGATAGGGTTGGGGTTAGCTGGACATAGAGAATGGAGAATCATAAAATCTGAATATATCATATTGGTTTCAGAAGTATGGAAACAACTCAGATGTTTTGAATTTTTTAAGATGCTCTTGAAAGAATTGAGGGAAGATTTGCAGCCAAAGTCGTGTCAAAAATAAGCTGGATTATTACCAAATTTGGCTAAAAGTGAGCAGAATTATTCAAATGTAGTTGCCATTTATGTAGAAAAGGTGAAACTTTCTACAAATAATGCAGATAATCTAGAAATAATGAAGTGATGATGTAAAAATAACTATGTTTGCAAGGAACTTACTATATCAGTTATAGATGCAGATGTTGTTGAAGTAGAAATGCAGTATTTGGGAATACAGCCAGTTTAGAATTATTGCGAAACAGCCCAACTCTGTCACATGATGTGAAAATAACATTATCGAAATTCTGGACAACTTTAAGGACTACAATTTCTAATTAATTGATATAGTAAATCTGGAAAGATAAAAGTAGAACAAAAATTTTTGCTCAGATAAATGTATTTCCAGATGGCAAGTCTGTTATTTTGTTCATTCCAATTCAGACTTCATGCAGTTCATTCTCAAATAGTCAGACAAAATTAGGCTTGCCTTGCTTTTGAACATAATGTTAAATGTGATTTAATAATACAGAAAGGGTATTACCCATCTTCAAAATACACAAAGTGTGTATTAAAGGGATTCAACAATAGATCAAAGTAAGCAAGTGAAAGTGAAAAATTTTTGTCAGCAATTGGCCGTAATGGATGAAAAAGAAATGCACATGAAAGTTTGTAAGAGTTTTTTTTGTAAATACAAAAGGCAAGATAGACTCCAGTATTCCAGCAGACCTTAAGACCAAACACATTGTTCATTTAGTTAAAGATCATCTGATGCCAATAAATGCAAACAAAAGTGAAAATACTTTAGCAAAAGGAACTGCTGCATTATCTGGATTGCAGAAAATAAAGTTTGTCATAATCTCAGATGTGATTGTCTATCTCAGCACCTTCAGTATATGATGATGAGTATTTAATATTAGATTGTTTAAGTGCTTGAATGTTGCCCTATATCTAGCAGAATCTTCTCCATTCGTCTAAAAGCATCTCCCTTTAACATCACAATTATCCAAGTCTATGCTCCAACTCCTGATCATGATGATGAAGAAACAGAGGAGTTTTTTCAACAAACTCCAGAGTATTCTAAACATGGTAAGTAAAACAAAATCCTGATCATCTAAGGAGACTGCAATGCCAAAGTTGGCAGAGATGCTCTAAAATACTGGGATGATCATTGTGGACCTTCTTGCAATGAGCTTACTAATGAAAGAGGAAGAGGGCTGCTCGAGTTCACAAACTACAACAAGTTGGTACTAGCCAACACCCTGGGCCAACATAAAGCTTCACGATGCTGGATATGGCACGCACCAAATTGAACCCATTATAACCAGATTGACTACATACTGGTTCAAAACCGTTACCGATCAAACACAAAATTTGTTCTCTGTGCTACGTTTCGTTGACGGACCCCACTCCAACATACTTATCTGGCCTCACCCATGTGTACACACCAGCAAGATATTTACGCTCTTCTTCTGACAATCGAATACTCATTGTTCCCACAATAAATACGAAGTCATATGGACAACGTTATTTGCATACTAGGCCGCAGCAACGTAGAATGAATTGCCCCATGAAATTAGACACAAAGACACAGTGATCACTTTCAAGAGTGCTCATTAAACTCACCTTTTTCGACGGAAAGAACAAACTTAAAGACCTAATGTTTGCTAGCTTAAATATCATCACCATTTTTTTCTAATTTCATGGTGTTTGTTTTGTTCGTTGTTTTTACAAAGTCCTCATTATTATTATTATTATTATTATTATTATTATTATTATTATTATTATTATTATTATTATAACTTGCACGGCTGAAGAATGTAATCTTACCACTTTAATATTTTTTTTAATGAAGAAAATACTCTCTTTGGTGAATTTATCATTGACTTCAGTTCTGGTTCTTACATGTTTCGGTTCTGATTCTTGTTCTGCTATACGATCCTTTATATCACCTATTTCAGCATGAGCTGGGTCAATACCTTCAAGTATTTATCGCAGCCAGAAGTGAGTAGCAGCTGTTTCACCTGGAAGTTCTTGTAGAATCTTTTTTGTTTGTTTGTTTAGTTTGTTTTGCTATTTTTCCAGTTGCTTCAGTGGTTTGTTCTAACATGGGAATAAGACCTTTGGTAGGCTCTGGAACTCCTTCGGTAGCCTTCGTAACTGGTTTAAATAATCGGTCTGCACCTCCTGCAAATTCCACATGAGACTCCTGATGTTCTTGTTTGAATTAATAACGGACGGGAATACATTTCTTAATTGCCTCTAGTCGTTCTCGAGCTTATTTCGGCTGTATAAGACTCCATAGCTGGCGCCATTATTGATATAATAATGATTTAATTACTCACATATTTATAATATCAGTGAGGATGCGATCTCAACGAAAAGTCCGGGTAGGTTAACAAAACACACAAACAAAATTTAAGAAACACTAACAACAAAAGAGAAAGTAGCGAAAATAAACAAAGCCAGTTAGCGAAACTCTCGGTTTTTTAGAGACTTCGGTTTGGCGTTATTGATCTTGTATTTTTAATTTTCGTGAGAAGATTTATTTTGCAAAAATGACGTTTCAGCAAAAGATCTCTTTACCCTCTCTGCTTCTTCTTAATTACCAGGGAATTTTGTATTACTCTGCTATTTTAAATCGCTAGTGGTTAGAGCATCCGCTTAGGATATTAAATGGTCGGGGTTCAATCCCCGGCCGAGTCATACCAAAGATTTACAAAATGGTACTAACAGCTACCTCGCTTGGCGCTCAGCATTAAGAAGTTAGTGTTAGGACTGGTCGGCCTGGTGTCAGGATAATGTGACTGGGTGGGACATCGTGCTACATGTCTGCGGCATGGTGCCCCAGTGCTAGACATCACTATAAACTGCCTCACTGCAGACATCGTAGCGATATGATTGAAAACTTGTTAAAGCTACATTAAAAATTCAAATTACTCCCCCACACACACGCACACACACTCCACCGTCTTGAATTTCTCCACAGGTAGCATCCTTTATACGGTGATGCCTAACCTTGTGTTCGAAACATCATGGGAGACCAGGGTACCAGACGCGTGCTTATAGTATATGTACGCGTCGAGCACATGTATCTTCATCATTTATTAGAATAGGGAAAAGTAATTTTTCAGACTGGACAATACCAGCTTCTGCAAGTGTATGAATGATTATCAAATATTTAAAATGTAAAAAATGTTTTTGGTCTGAACCTCAGAAGTTAAGAAAGTGAAAATGACAAAGTGGAGCTAGCAGTATTGTGATAGTTCCGAATCTAAAGTTAGGCCAAGCTGTATATACTCTATCGCCTAAATTATACCCATCAATCTTAGACAAAAATAAAGGGAACTAAAAGTTCTTTAACAGTACCTAATATAGATATGATCTTTTCTAATGAAGGCAGTATAACCAGTGGGAAGAAACATGGGAAATAATATTTCTTTAAAAATCGAATACGAAACAATAGAGCTCTCCCAGAATTAATATACTTCACCTGTAAGAGTTATTTCCCCTACCGGAAATGCATAAATTTCCATAGTGACGAAAGCAAGATGAAGTTTTGAGAAGATTTGACGATTGATACACAATTCATATACGAATTTATCATTTTCTGTCTATAAAGTACACTCGTGTCACTGATAATAAGAACAATGACTGCTTTAACAACAAGGTCAGTATCTATATATGTGCATGCTCACTTATATTTACTGCTTAGGGAAATGTTTGATATTTCCAGAATCTTAAAATAGATCACAATGCAATGTTTCTGCATAATTTGTGTATGCATAATCTTCAGAAGTAAATTCGCACGAAACATTAAGATACAAGTACCATACACGATTCTTAACATTGTCTTTTGTTAACAATCCGAAACACCTGGCTCGTGTTTTGATGCTGAAATTTGCATTTTAACATATATATATATAAATGTTCATTAGGACTAAATTGGCTTTTGCTGTTTTCCATGTACTTTTGATACCTTTCAATTTATTTGTATGAAGTATCCCCAATCATTTTTTTTGCAAGAACTATATCATTCTTAAATCATACACGAGCGGAAATTATATTTGACTGTCAGAACAATGGTGCATATTCAATACATTGTTCTTGCAAAATGATATAAATTTACATTCTGTAAATAGCAGTTGAAATCCAAAAGTTTGGTTGAAATTAAATAATTTTGTCAGTGTTCCTTACTAAAAAGAAAAAGTGCTCTGCCCAAAAAACACCAACAAAATAAATAAATAATCTTATGTTTTTATATGTTCACAATTTTTGCTTTTTTTTATCAAATTTTTCTTCTTATTATCAGTACATGAAATCAGTACTTCTATGAAGTAAATTTTAGAACCTTCAGCATTAAATTTTGATGGCCTAAAATTTCTGATATTTTCTTTATAATGCGGACCTTTAATTTGAGTAATAATATTATATAACTCAGGAATGATCAAGTAGAGGTCTTTTATAGACTCATAAAAGGAACTTGCATTGAGTTGTTCTCCAAAAATATTTATGATTATATTATAGTAATGTAATTGAAAGTTACCGTAGTAAAAATGTTTAATTAACTTCCCATAAATAATTCTTGATGGTATATCACTTAAATGGCAGTTGAAAGAATGTATAAATTTGTTTTGAAATAGCCCATGTAACATGTATATGCACATGTCTTCATACCATATTGTTTCACTCAGTTTCATTGTTGCCAATAAAACATTACCTTATCTATTCACTAAAGCATTAAAGTTGGCATATGAATGTTAAATAAATCTTCTTTCCAACTGAATAGAAACATTCAGCATATGAATGCATCTATTTTTACAAAGAGGGTCTTTCTTAACGTAACCATTCACATTCTAGCTTTGTAACAACAGTCCATTCATAGGATTGCAAATATATGGTTTTATTAATCTGTACATGTAGTAA
The DNA here is from genome assembly GCA_029339505.1 of Unio delphinus. Taxonomy (NCBI): domain Eukaryota; kingdom Metazoa; phylum Mollusca; class Bivalvia; order Unionida; family Unionidae; genus Unio; species Unio delphinus. The sequence goes on along the minus strand of JAQISU010000041.1, from coordinate 5,003,163 downwards.
CATCAGGCATTGATTAAAAAGTACTTTGCTTTGCTGCTTTTTCCCCATATTTTCACAAAATGAGTGAAAACAACCTTGACCTTTGAGTGCTTCTTGATTTCCACAACAAAACATTGTCCCATACATTTGTGACCTACATAATGGCATTTTTATACTAAATGTTCAATAACATAATAATTAGACTTTGCTTTCTATGAATTGAATATTTTCCTTAATATATTTGCCCTGATGTTTACAAAAAATAAAGAGACAATCTAACAGTGTGGTATATCCCAGACATAGCGATGTCCTTCATTATTTCTCGCTGACGTTCACTAGGGTTTCAAACTGATTTTATGAAGAAAATGAAGTACACGTGGTAGTTAAAATCTTCAGGTCACAGAGTCTATTTTTGGACACAAATTGCTTTTTACATTCTATTGTTTAAGTTTTGAAATACAAATTTGAACATTTACCATCACATGATAACTTGTGGAAATCATACAGTGATAATTGCTATAACCAGAGACATATATAACAGGTCACTGCTGTAGCTTCCTCAGGCAAGGGTAAATGGTCAGTCAGCTATCATGCCTTTGAACTGCAAATTAAAAGTTTCTTTATTGGCACAACTGAATTAAACACCGGCTATTTGATGGCTTGATGCCTACATTTTGCCTTGAGCTACAACAATGACAATAACTGGTTACAGCAAGGGAGCATCTCAAAAGCCAAAAGTCAGTCAATGTACATTAAAAAAAAAAAAACAGGGTGAAGTTGTTACAGATTTCCTAACAGAAAAAGGTGAAGCTTTCATTCTTGGGGTGATTTAGTCATCCACTTCATCTAGTAGCATGACCCATGATGATGTTTTTACATAATGAAAGTTTAGAATACAGATTGGTTTTCTGCTTATATTCTTATTCACAAGGGTTTAATTGCTTACTTTTGTTTACTTTTCTTCAAATTTCTGTATACTGGTATAACTAACTTACTATTCACTTATATTAAATATAAATATGTTACTTTCTTCCCTTTGTTTTCTTCATTTTATACTGAACTGATTTATTTTCTATCCTTCTGTGAGATGCAATGCCAGTCCTTAAAATTACAGGTATTACAACGCAGAAGTGATATTAAAAAAGTTTTGTCATGAATTGAATATAAAAATCACAAACTTTTTCAGAAAACAAAAGTGTTTTGAGCCCAGTTTGACATACTGTCAACTTGCCAGTTTTTTTTACAGTTTCCATTGTTACATGCTGGTTAGAGTTACTGTTATTGCATTCATCGGTGACCTTTAAACAAGTACATAATTTGGGGGCTTTATGCAAATATTCATAAACATTTCATCCTTAGCTTTGAAAAAATACCCCAACTTCACAATTTTTAACAAAATAGGCAGTGATGGGCATATATGGTTCTATACAGTTTTTTTGTTGTTGAAAAATTCAGTTGAAGTTTATTACTACAGATTATTTTCTGGAAAGCCCTCGTATGTTATATATGCCAAATATGAGTAGTTGACCTTTGAAACATGGATACATTTGGATATAGCACTATTAGATTTTTATTTATTGAAGTCGAGAAAATGCCAAGTGTAATGAGGTTTCCATTTTGATGCAAGTCATTACTCCTGATCACCAGCACCATCGAGTTGCAGCTCTGGTTTCATAAGTAAAGAAATATTTTGTAGGATGGAGGTTTTTCCACGCAGATTTTGTTTGTTGTTCTAATTTTTTTAATTTTTTTAAAGAATAAAGCTATTTGGAGCCATTTTTCTCTTATCATCATCAGCATCATTTTTAGGCATCATCCCCTTCACTATCCTGCATGTAATAAAAGACAGCCACTGACTACAGTATGACAGTTATGTTGAATAATCTAAGATACTGGCATTTTTCCACAATATTTATGCATCTGAGCTTTTTAAAACAAATATGTCCTGTACATAGGTAGCCATGAAGATTTGCAGACTTTGTTCCAAATTGGAATTTGTTTTCTTATTAAAAAATATTTAAAAAAATCACTGGTATATACCCTTCTTGAAAGTACTGTAATAGTAGAACCCTTGTTTTAGAATTGGTTTTATTGAAATAAAGATAGAAAATACATGCATGTATTAGTAATAATTCATCTCGGTATAATATTTAAACTATAAGATAGGCATGTATATAGTTCAAAACAATTATTTTTCTCACTGTGAAATGCAAGGATAAGATCAAATTAAAGGTAATAAAGAAAAGAAAACAATGGACACTGGAAAAAGAAATATTGTTAACATTTATATTGTTAAGATAACATATCATTATACATGTATATGGAGAATATAAGTTTTTTTGCACACAAAAAATAGGACAAATATTCATGGTTATTAACTATTCCTCTTTCATAGTCTCTGTAACATGTTTCTCATGGTTTCCATTTGATAAGTAACTTTTGTACTTTTGGATATCCAATTTGCTGAAGTGTTTCTTTTTTTTTATTTTTTTTTAAATTTTGATCTAACCATAATAGATTTTGCTCATGAAAATACTAGATTTACAAAATTTGAATTCTGCCTCACTATTGCTAAAAGAACATTCTTTATCAGGTACAAAACTAGTTTTGAATACAAAGCTATTTGTAATCTGAATGTTGTGGTTAACTCTACACAGGAGCTACCATGCTTTTGTATCCAAAGTAACTTTATATGGAATTAGAAAATACCTTATTTATTCCACCAATCTCTGTCTTTTGGAATTTGAATTTAATAAGAAAAAGGTTTCTTGAGCTTTAGGACACTGAAAAAAATGACTTTATTAAAATACAATGTATCTTTTTCCATCGTTGCTTATTCCTAAGTTGAACTTCAGTATTCTTCATGAAAAATGGGTGCAGATTTTTTTCTCATATTACAATTTAATCCTTTTGATTGCACTTATAATACCCTAATATTATGGATTGAAATATCATGTAACTCACAAAACCCTTAATATGATAAATAAAAACTTTGCTCAAAGAAATGGTATTTAAGTTTTGCCCATATTTGACAGCCACAATTAATACAATTCACCCTCATGTGAAATTTCAAAGATGTTTCTATTTTCAGCTCCCATAAATTCTGTCTATGATAAAAGTATACAATCTTCCAAACAAATTTTTTAATTATTTTTAATCACAATATTTGCAAATCATTTAATTGAAAGAAAGTGTTATAAATAACTCATATTTATTGAGAAAGTAATCTGTTTTATTTTGCCATTCAGGATGACTAAGCAGCAGATGTTTTACCTAAGATATTTTTTAAAGATTTGTCTTTTCATGCACAACCCACCTTCTTCTATCTTATTAATAAGTGTTGTTCTACTTATTTTATCAAGGCCATTATTCCACATAGATTTATAAATATTTTTTCAGTTTGTTTTGGAGCCCTTGCTGTTGGATTTGGTAACATTAAGAATAAATGCTTTACTTAAGAATAGGCCAAATGATTTTAGAACAACAGTTTCATATATTCTATTAAACTGAAAGTTTTTATACATCTTGAAGTTTGTTAATTTGGATTGTGAGGTCGAGTGATATGTGTGCCTGATTGAAATGGATAAACCATGTTTGATTCCCAACCATGACAGTGAGACTTTGTATCTCATGTTCTACTAGGTGTGTATGTAAGCACCAGCACATGCTGTTGATTGGCAGATAAACATTATCCTATTTTGTGATAAGAGTGTTTAAATTAGTGACACGAATATAAATTATTATGTAATCAATGCTTTAGAGTCTAATTTGGATAATATTATCAAATCATGAATAATAATAATGATGATAACTGCCATTTAAGTGTGTGTGTGATTTCTACCAGGCACTATAGAATCAGTAGAGACTTTATAAAAGAGTGCAGACAATTTAAAGTACAGTGATTTGTAAAAATTAGTAGAAAAAATGTTTTTATTTTATCTGGAAATGGACTTGTTATGAAAATCAGCTATCAAAAGGAAGAGGAAAAAAAAACAACAGAAGGTGAAAGTTCCACTTCATTGGTGAAATTAGGAAAAAGGTTACTGTTATGGGGAAATTGGCACATCATGGGAATGCATCACAGAAGGAAATGGCATGTCCTTTGAAAATTTCATGCACATTTGACCCAAAAATGTGAGTCCCTGAGAGCCCTGTGTTACCTTTATTTTGTATTTTAGTCTATGTGCTCTCACATGTTGTTTTAAATGATACATTATAATTTGTCCACAGTTCAGCACCTCCAATGACTCAGAGTACAAACAATGAGCAGACTGCATTACAGCCAGCACCAAAAGCCACAGCCCAAGCTCTGAGATTCTTGGATTCAAGTAATATTTACCTTTATATTAGTTTGTTCATTCATTTTTTTCTTCTTCTTTAAATTAATTTTTTGCCTCTGTAAGATGCAGTGCAATAATAAGTATCACAAACTTGCTTGTAGCATATTACATTCTTTCTTTCATGCTGTAAGTATAATTCTAAACTAAAGGAATGTTTGTGTAGTAACATTGAGAATGAATGTTGTTACCAGGATTGGTCCCATGCCCTTTAAGTTTTATTCATTTACCAATAAAGTCTGCTTGATTGTATCAGACATCTGTGGTCACATTGATTAGACAAATGTTTGCAAAACAAGTTTTTTTTCTTGCTAAAGGCTTTATGTTTAATTTATATATATATATATATATATATATATATATATATATATATATATATATATATATATATATATATATATATATATTTGTAAATATGCTTATACTTCTTGGAGAGTTAGCATGTATATGACTCCAGCTCAAATTCAGTTGCCCCAGATAGTGATATTAATTTGAAACTTGAGAGCTAGATGGCAGTTTACTTACGTGTTTATGCGAACAGCTCACCTAAAAATGCATAATACAATCTGAAATTTGTTAAAATTATGCAAAACAATATAATTTAAAGTATTTACTCCACAATTTTCAGCATGTTTCCCCTGTTTTAAGCACAGTCTCTATTGAATGATAGCTCATTGAATCAGCATGAACTATGCTATAAATATACATTCACACATTCTTTGAATATTTGAAATGTATATATATTGTATGAAACTTGATATATTTACTATCTTTTGATAAGTAGACACTAACATTTAATATTTGGAGTAAGGAAACATTACTTTCATCCTGTCATTAAATAGTTCTGGTTTATTTAATAAATCCTCCCCCCCCAAAAAAAAAAAAAGAGCAGGTTTTTAAATCGAAGGATTTATATTATTGAGTCAGTATAAGGACTGTTTTGAAAACTTTACTCTTGGTAAACATTGGAAATTTCCTCACTGTGCTTGTGACTAGAATTTAATTTTTTTTTTTATTATAGAGTTTGTGATACAAATGTTCATTGTAGCAGACAATTTATTTACCAAGAGACCCAACAATGTTACTGGTACAAACCTGTAATCACTTTTCAGTTCAAGATGAAGATTTGAAGTACCTGATGTTTGATGACAGTCTGGTGACTACCTCAGATACAGGGAAAGAATTAGGAGAGTTCACTGTATCTATGGAAACAGTCAGCTACAGAGGGAAGGACTGTGTGTTGGTTCATGCCAATAGTCATGGGGCGATTGATGGTGTTCCCTGTGGCACCTCCATCACAGCTTACATTGGGAAAAATATGAGAACAGTAGAACAACAGCACCATGAATATGTGAAGGTAGGTAGGACCTAGGGTGAAGGAGAGGCTAAACTGGTTTTGTGACCTACTTGGGATGTACATTTTGTCAAATTGCTACATTTTTTACAATTTCTTGATGCATATGCAAGAAATTGAAGAGTTACTCTGTGACCAGCCATCAGTCCATATCTTCACACATGTAAACAGTGCCTATCCATCAGTTTATCTCCAAATGTATACAATGGCTATCCATCAGTCCACCTTTTCATACATATATACAGTGCCTGTCCATCAGTACATCTCTTCATACATATATATAATGCCCAGCCATCAGTCCATCTTGTCATACATGTATACAATGCCTCGCCATAAGTCCATCTTTTCATTCATGCACAAGCTGGTGAACATAATAATAGCAGTCACATTTTAACCATGAAGATTTGTTCTAACAATCACTTCATTGAGTTTGATGATGAGCACAGTTTAAGTTCAAGAGCTTGAATGACTTTGATGAGCAGAAGTTAAGTTCATTTTGTGCCTTTCGTTGACTTGGTAAATATATGTACTTAGTAGATTTCCTTGTATCTATTTCATGTGTAAAATCTGAGCATACTTACCCCATCTATTAAGGAGATATTTTCCTTTACTTTCTCAAGTTTTCGGAAATAGAAGGTTTGACATTTTCATGTAAAGGGCATAACGCTTTGTTAATGCGGTATTAGCACTGTCTGGTCTGGTCTTTTGAACTTGACCTGTTTGTAGAGATGTGTGTGTGTGTGTGTGTGTGTGTGTGTGTGTGTGTGTGTGTGTGTGTGAGAGAGAGAGAGAGAGAGAGAGAGAGAGAGAGAGAGAGAGAGATTTTCAGCTACAACTGTGTTCAAAACAATGAAACAATTATTCTTAAAACATAGCATTTGCTGAAATTATTATATTTAAATAAGATACAAGAAAATATTCCATTTATTTTAGTCAATATTTTTCATATTTTCAGCTGGAAAATTGCCCATTAGACAGGAAAACATTCATTGTGTACCAAGATGACACGTACATCATCAATCGAATCATCACACAAGGAGAGGTACTACTTCTAATACAAGCTTTTTTTATGTACAATGTTTATATATTACTCTGGTTGTAGTTTTAAATCATGCGATATGGACAAGTGAGGTTGTGTTATGGCCCTGCATCAAGCATGTCTTGTCCATCAGCCATCAATACTTTTAATTTCAACTTTTTTTCTAACAAGCCACACAATCAAACTTGGCAGGAAATTTCATCAGGATATGAACTAGCAAACATTTGTTCTGTTTTTCTGGGTGGCTCCCCATCAACAGTGTGATTTCCTTAGCAACAGAAATGGAAAACCCACTTGGAGTGCTGTAAATGAGAAAGCTAGATATACTGTGGCCAGTGTGATCATGTTAAATGTCAGATCCACCATTTTTATCTAGCACCTGCATATCAAAAGATGTATTTGATTGTAAATCCCACATTGACACAACCTTATATTCATGAGTAGTAGTGGTGAGGCCTTGGGATGTTTGAGATCAGACTAGTACCCTTTTTGTTTAGGACTAACTTGACTTCATAAGAAGAATTTTATTGAAAACTCATAGTATGTGTGCATTTAGAGTGATGGGAGTAATAAGTGTTAATAAGGTTTTAAGATAACATTGTGGTGGCCATGTTAGACCAAAAAAATGTTGCAAGATGTGTTTTAAAGAAAACTTGATCTAATGCAGCCATATGTTTTGGAGGGATAGAACTAATAATAGTTTAAAGAGGGCCATGTTGGAGGTCAGATCATATCATTTTTATTTGGGACCAACTACAAATTGTTATAAGTAAGATGGTTACTCTGCCATACTGGATTCTGAAGGTGGCCATTTTTACATACAACAACTAGAACTCAGTCAAACTATTTCCCATGTTGTATATCTTTCCTCTCATTTGTTTAAGATAAGAAACAGTAAAAGTTTTAAGGGATACTAGACACATTGGTTAAACTCTTCTGGCATTCAACACAAAATATAATATCATGTTATGATAAAAAAATGCAACTTACAACAGTAATATCTTTCACATATTGACAGATATAACTTATTTGTTTATGAATGTATTCAAATTTTTTATATATCTTTTGTGTGCAACACCTTCATCTCATTAAAAAATAAAATTAATAATTTATCTATTACTAGGATGTACAGAGGACTTCAAAAACAGTTCCAAGACCAGAGATGGAAGGATTCATATCAGAAGGTAATCAATAGTGTTTTCTTTGTTAATCCACACCTTCATATTTGTGTGCAAACTGCAGAATTTTTGTAGAGTTTGTGTATTTGTGGCAGTTAGGTATACAGTTCTTCTCATCATGTCTGAAATTTTATTTATTTAAATTTAGTATTATTTTCTTAACTGTTCCTTTTGGTAAATATGAAAAGTTTGATTCTGGAAAATTTGCAATGAGTACACATAGGTCACAGTTTCAGGTAGCAATGTAATGATGCATTTTTAATTATCAAAAGGAAATGGAAACCATGAATGCAAAAGAAAAATAGTAGAATATGCATGCATTGGTGCTAAAAAAAATTAATTTCTAGGTGTTATGGATTTTTTAGTGGAATTTGGATTTGTTATTTATTTCTTGTGGCCAACCAGTTCATTTGATACATGGCCTTTTGTCACTAAATATATATGTAAGGATTATTGTTACAATATAACAAACAGCCTAACTTAAGCTTTCTCTTGTTTGTTTTGACAATATATGAACTTTGCTTTCTTTCTTTCTTGCCAGCATTAACAATCATAAAATACTGAGTTTCATTTTTTTTATAATTGGGACATTAGGGGCTGGGCTGTTGTTCTTTATAATAGGGAAACTAGTTTTCAGGCTATTGTTCTTTATATAAGGACACTAGTTTTCAGACTATTGTTCTTTATAATAGGGAAACTAGTTTTCAGGCTATTGTTCTTTATATAGGGACACTAGTTTTCAGGTTATTGTTCTTTATATAGGGACACTAGTTTTCAGGCTATTGTTCTTTATATAGGGACACTAGTTTTCAGGCTATTGTTCTTTATATAGGGACACTAGTTTTCAGGCTATTGTTCTTTATATAGGGAGACTAGTTTTTAGGCTATTGTTCTTTATAATCTGAACACTAATGGTATATGTGAAATTTGGAAGTTTGTTTGGTTGTCAAATAATCATTTAACTATATCTAATTCAGTCATGTTAAGGTTGTTCGGTCTTTTCAGTCTAACAACTGTTTACACTCACTCTAATACTGTTCCTTGTTGTCAAAATGTGGACTGCTTTAAAGGGTGGATGGTAGTTTAATATTGAGGTATTTTATTCTCAATAATCCTGTAAAAATGTATTGGAATCCATATGCTTTATAATAGGGGCTGTTTTATACTAAGGTGCCTTATAATAAGGGTGTGGTTATACAAATCTTGGCAAAACTGATACAAATTCTGTTCATGATTGAAAGGAGTGTTTCACCAGTCATGTATTGCAGTTGAATCAAATTAATTGCTGTCAACCAATCTTGTATTCCACTGTAAGTTTTAACTTGAGTGCTTCTAATTTAGGTGCATTTGTATTTGATGGCACATGTTTTATCTTGTTGGGACAAAATATTGTTATTTGAGAAAATGTTTTCAGTGTTATAAATTTTCTTTTCTCGCAGAAAACTGAAATGCAGATTTTACTTGCACATAGGTTCATTGAGGCGGTTCAGTCACATCCCTGATTGATATAGAATGGTTACTTCCAACCCTTATATGTAAATCATGGCTTCCAACCCATATATGGATATCTCATGTACAAAAAAGCTATACAGGTAGATATCATAATTGTAAAAAATACAGTTTAGAACCTTTTTATTCAAATATGCTAAAAAAAATTAATGAATTTTAAATTTATTGATTAAATTTTTATCTTTAGAATATTGTTTAAGAAGTCAGTCTGTTACTGTCAGGTTCTTGATTGTTATTTCAGTGGCTAGTCTCTTACTACCCAAACTATTGATTATTGCTTCAAGGTTAAATCTGTTTTTGATTAGGCATTGGATTATTATCCCATGGGAAATATATTACTGCACATATTTGTTATCTTATTTTAGAAGCTAATCTAATTTTACACGTGATTTTGATTCTTTTTCTTTAGGAGCCAGTCTCATACATGCAGGTTTTTGATTATTATTTCAGGGCCAGTCTTTTACTGCACAAGTTTTAGATTATTATTTCAGGGGTCAATCTGTTACTGCACAAGTTTTAGATTATTATTTCAGGGGTCAGTCTGTTATTGCACAAGTTTTTAATTATTATTTAAGAGGCCATTCTGTTAGTGTACAGGTTTTTGATTATTATTTTTCAGGGGCCAATATATTAGTGAACAAACTTTAATTCAGAGGTCAAATTTTTACTATACAGGTTTTTGATTATTATTTCTCCTTTGAATACGTTCCCCAATCACATTACTTTAGGGGATATTAGCCTGCTACCTCGCGAATCCAGCCCTACCAAAAGACGAAAATTCGTCTTTCCTGTCTATGTCATATAGACAAAGGGCAATAACTCTTGCCCATTACCTCCCCTTGCCGCCCGTTAGGTGTCGCTTCTTTAGTTTTTTAGCTTCGCTTGTTGTGTGTAAACACGTACAATTAGACCTCCAATGAATCCAAGCCATCTTAGTGTAAATTCTGACCATCCGAATTTGGAATTACTGTGTTGGATAATCATTCCTCAACAGGTCGTATACATTATTTTACAATATTTTCCAATTTGAGTGACTTTGTCACCTTTTCTAGACTTCGGACCAGGTTGCAACGTGGTCAAAGCACGCTTATGGCGGTACTAGCATGTAATACATGTAGCACTCAATAATTTCGCTTATTCCGTATGTAACGTTTACGATATTAGCGACTAATAACGTGCTGCATTGATAATATGTGCTTTATTTATCTTCTTTGACGTTTCAGTAGACTTCAAAAAAGTCTTTGAACGACCAATTTGCGACTTTAATGGCGGACTTCGTGTTGTAGTCACGAGTTCACGCAACACTTAATCATTTCGCTTCCTACGTTAGTTACGGTTATGGAATAGCGACTTAATAGCGTACTGAATTGTTAATTTGTGCTTTGTTTATCTTCTTTTCCGTTTCAGTAGACTTCATCTCTGAACGACCAGTTGCGACTATTAATGGCGGAATTTCGTGTTGTAGTCACGAGTTCACGCGACACTAAATCATTTCGCTTCCTCCGTTAGTTACGGTTATGGTAATAGCGACTTAATAGCGTGTTGAATTGCTAAATGTGCTTTGTTTATCATCTTTTTCATTTCAGTAGACTTCGTCTTGAACGACCTATTGCAACACGCTCACGGCGATAACTAGTGTGGTCATTAAGAGTTAACATGGCACGGAATAATTTGACTACTCCGTTAATAACGGTTATAGTATTATCGAATTAATAATATGCTGAATTTTTAATTTGTGCTTTGGCGGAATTCATGTTGAAGTCATGAGTTCACGCGACACTAAATCATTTCACTTCCTCCGTTAGTTACGGTTATGGTAATAGCGACTTAATAGCGTGCTGAATTGCTAATTGTGCTTTGTTTATCATCTTTTTCGTTTCAGTAGACTTCGTCTTGAACGAACCATTGCAACACGCTCACGGCGATAACTAGTGTTGTCATTAAGAGTTAACATGGCACGGAATAATTTGACTACTCCGTTAATAACGGTTATAGTATTATCGAATTAATAATATGCTGAATTTTTTAATTTGTGCTTTGTTCTCTTCTTTTGTCGTTTCAGTAAGCAAAGTCGACAACGAAGGCATGAATGGTAAAATGGGTGTTGGCAATGTGGAAATGGAGGAAATTATGTTGACATGGTTTAGGCTGCCCAGTGGGTGTAAATTTCACCGCAGATCCGTACATGGCTTTTGGGCCTGTAAGTCAGGACGCATGGAGTCTATGCTGGATCAATTGGATCCATTTTAATATGCACTTTCGCCGGCCTTCCAGCTGCCAGTCCAGCCGACACCGTCAGTTCAGCCGGCACTTCAGCAGGCAAACCGGCATTAACCGTCCATCCGGCACCGTCCGTTCAGCCCAAATGGCACCGGACGGCCAGCCGACCTTCCAGCTTGCATCAACAGGCACCGGCCGTTCAGCCCAAATGGCACCGGCCGGCCAGCCGACCTTCCAGCCTGCGTCGACAGGCACCGGCGGTCCATACGGCAACGACCGTTCAGCCCAAATGGCACCGTTCGTCCAGCCGACCTTCCAGCCGGCATCAACCGGCACCGGCCGTCCATCCGGCAACGACCGTTCAGCCCAATTGGCACCGGTCGTCCAGCCGACCTTCCAGCCGGTATCAACCGGCACCGGCCGTCCATCCGGCAACGACCGTTCAGCCCAAATGGCACCGGTCGTCCAGCCAACCTTCCAGCCGGCATCAACCTGCACCGGCCGTCCATCCGGCAGCGACCGTTCAGCCCAAATGGCACCGGTCGTCCAGCCGACCTTCCAGCCGGCATCAACCGGCACCGGCCGACCATCCGGCAACGACCGTTAAGCCCAAATGGCACCGGTCTTCCAGCCGGCATCAACCTGCACCGGCTGTACATCGGATTTACGGAGATTATAGTGATGTACCCGTCAGTCAATCTACACTACTGGTTACATATCACTACCATGAGAGAAATGTTATAGATGAATCTCCCTCCAATCAGACCATTCGAGAGGCAGGTGCCGGTCATAGCCGGACCTTCGCCGACATTCCGGCCGACCATATACCAGACAAATTAGTCGGTATTGCCGGTGTACACCTCCCGTCATGTCAAATACGTGACGGTGTGATTTTAAAACAAGGGAGAATTAGTGATATTATCAGAGGTGACGGAATTGAGTTATCTATGCCACTTGGTATGTGCTACCCAGATATGACAGCTTTTACCAGAACAGGTCTTTCAGGCCGACCATCCGCCAGTTCAATCAGCCGGCAGTGCCGGCCGTCCATATGTTCACGGCTTCTCCACAAGGGAGATTTAGTGAAAGTGTCAATTATGACAGAATTGCGTCATCTAAGTCACCTTGTATGCTGTACAGATATGCAAGCTGTACCAGAACCAACATTCCCTCGGAGCGAATGGTAGATGGGCGCGTAGTGCTGGACGCACTACATAAGCATTATGTAATTGTTATTACCTTACAGTCGGCAACATCCGGCACCGGGCGTCCATCCGGCAATGACCGTTCAGCCCATATGGCACCGGTCATCCAGCAGACCTTCCCGCCGGCACTAACCGGCACCGGGCGATCCGGCAATGACCGTTCAGCCCATATGGCACCGGTCGTCCAGCCAAGCTTTCAGCCGACACTTGCCGGCACCGACCGTTCATCCGGCTCCGGCCGTCCAGCCCAACAGGCACCGGTCGTCCAACCGTATGGAGATTTTAGTCTTATACCAGTCCATCCGACTATACCGCTGTACCAGCACGGGGACTTTTATCATACCGCAATCCGCACAAATCGGATTGACGAAGATTCTAATGATGTTTCCGTCTGTCAATCCGTACTACCGGTTACATATCACTACCATGACACAGATAGTTGGCGAGGAATCTCTCGATCCAACCCGACCATTCGAGCGGTCGGTGCCGGTCATAGCCGGCCCGTCGCAGTCATTCAGGCCAAACATATGCCAATCAATTCATTCGGCATTGCCGGCCGTCCATAGGCTAACAGCTCATCCACAAGGGAGAGTGAATGCCTTTATCAGAGATGATGGAATCGAGTCATCTATGCCACCTGGTATGCATTACCCCGATATGGATGCTTTACCAGAGCAAGATTATGTACATAGTGAGTGCGATGAGTCGCAGGCAAATCAGCGGTATGCAGATCCAACTATGGAACGGACTGAGTTCAGCTTCAAAGCCGCAGTGGAGGAAATTTATAAGGTGTTGGCCCCTTCAGAATGCCCTCCACCTCCTGCTGCCATTACCGACTATAAGGTTAGAGCGTCGGTCGATTTGGATGAGGGGGAAGAGACTCTATCCTTCCGCCTCCTTCCCCAGTCGACAAAATTAAGGAAATTAATGACCGTCTGTCGACACGCATAGGGGATCCAGGAATTGCTAAGGTTTTTCTTTTCTGAAAGCCAAGTACCAGCGTCGTTTTCAGGTCGATGGTACAAAACTCACTCCGGTGCGTTCAGTACTGAGGTCCCGGCTCTGGATAAAAATATGGCAGCAGTCCATATGTCTGCTCCATTGTCTTATAAAGTGGACTAAACGGTGTTCAATGCCAAGTCCTAGCTGGTTCGAAATGTAGTCGCTACGTCTTCACTGTTAGATCTAGCCTCCCTAGCCATTTTCAGGATCGCTGATAAATCTGGCAATGAACATGCTTGGGATTCGACGGCCCGGTTAGCTAGGGTTCTTAACAGGGCAGCTCACCATTCCATGGCCAATGCGCTGACTGCTTCTGCCAACCTAGACCTGATACGTCGTGACGCATGTATGAAGGGCACGTCGCTTAAACCCCATCATATGCTGGCTAGATATGACCAACGCACATTTCACGTCCCTATCCCACGAGTTGCGGACATTCTCCGTTGTGCTTGTCGGGACTAGGCTTATCAGTTCCATGTCATACCTTTTGGCCTAATTTAAGCCCTTGGGCTAGTACCAAGGTTATGGATTACGTATTCACCCTGTTCCGCTCGACTTCATCTATTGCGTCGGCAGTATATTTGGACGACATCCTCCAGTAACATCTGTCAAGTTCTACTCTGCTCAAAGGCAGAAACGATCTTATATCACTTTACGTCATATAGGCTTTCTCGTGAACTGGATAAAGTCTGATCTGTCCAATCCGGATTTTGGTCCATCTGGGTGTGGAGTTTCTCCCGATCTGAATCTAGTAAGGCTTCTTCGAGTTTGCGATCATCCAGATAATTGCACTCGTAGAGTCCGTTTCCGGCAGGATGCGCATTTTAGCGAGAGAGTTGCAGATCCTCGGATTATTCAATGCGGCAGCAGACTTGATCCCTCTCAGCCGTCCTTTTAGGCGCCCTTTACAAAGGACTTTGCTAGCGTAATTGCGCCATTTTCAAGTCCCTTCGATCCCAGAAAACAGTCATGCTCACGCCAGAGATACGATCATTCTTGAGTCAATGGCACAACCCCTGTAGGCTGTCCACAGGGATTACTCTGGAGATACCCCAAGGGGATAACGGTATGTTCCGCCACTAATACCTACGGTTGGGGTGCCCACCTGTTGCCGGACTTAGATACTGTCAGCGGCACGTGGGTGCCAGGGGCGAGCCCTTTCCACATCAACCTTTCAGAAATAACGGTTGTCATCAATGCCTTTCATTTCGGGCAGGATCAACTCTTATTACAAACTGCCCTCATTATGTCAGACAACATTGTGGTGGTGCCTTGCCTCAAAACAAGGGGACACCAATCACCAGACCTGTGCAATCTGAACTGGCAGTTTCTACATTGGTTCGACAATCTCCACCTCAATGTACAATTCAGACACACAGAATGGTCACTCCATCAATCGGACTTTCTTCCAATCGACACACTTTGGAGACGTCCGATGATTGATCTTTGCAACAAGGTGGAATAGCAAATTCTCCACCTTTCATCTCACAGGTTCCAAACCCAGAAGCTTGGGTCGTGGATGCTCGATCAATCACCTGGGAAGGGTTGTGGTCATTCTCCTACCCTCCCACGGTCTTGGTACTGGAATTAATCCAGATGTTAAGGGGTCAGAATTGTCAGATGGTTCTGATTACCCTTCTCAGATGGAACAACTACTGGGTCTCCGATCTACTCAATCTAGGCGATAGATCTACCCAGGAAGATTACAGTCAGCACAAGTATTCACAAGCAACCGCGGCCAGGGGTGTTCCACCCCTGTCCGGACCGTCTTTTTGTTCAAGCTTGGCTCTTGTCCAGACAGCCTTGCAAGACAAACAATTTAAATCTTTGATTGCGGAAAGAATCTCGAGAGCAAGAAGGCCCTCTACTCTGAAGGTTTACGAGGGCAAGTGGCATGTTTTCAGAGACTGGTACCATATCATTCACATTGTTCCTCTGAGTGTCACAATCCCTCAACTGGCCAATTTTTCTCTGGCTTTTCAAGGAGAAACATCTGGCTCCAGTTATTCTCAAATGTTACCGCTCCATGATATCAGACACATTCCGCCATTCTGGTACATGTGCTATCAGCCATGACAAAGATTTGTCAGATCTTTTAGACATTTAAAAAAAAAAAAAAAAAAAAAAAAAAAAAAAAAAAAAAAAAAATTCAATCGACTTACATCCCTCACCCTGTTTCCAAATGGAATCTGTCCTGGGTTTTAACATGACTCAATTCAGACAGTATTGAGTCTTTAACCCACGATTAGTTAAAGCTACTATCATACAAATTGGGTTTCTTGATAGCCTTAGCTTCAGCATGCAGGGTGAGCGAGTTACATGTCCTTTCTAGTGACCCGAACTCTCTTCCGTTCCGATCAGAGGGTTTGATGGTCCTCTTGACGCAGCCAGGCTTCGTAGTCCAAAATAGATTACCATACATTGGCGATCAACGAGTCGTCATTAGCTCGCTTTCTTTATAGATAAGTCAGGATCAACAGCCATGTAAGATCCTGTTTGAGCACTCTAGCACCATTTCAATGCATAGAGGTGAGTCAGGTCACATACAAGCACCTCTTTTTTTTTTCTGGTGATAGCTGGGATATGAGACATCACCATTCAAGCCCTTGCTTCATGGCTGTAGTGGGTTATACGCTCGGCGTACTCTGAGAATTCGCAAATCAGTCACCTTATAGAAGCTGTTGGCTGACATGCAGAGTCAACCTTCTACAGTTTTATCTTCAAGTTTGTACTCGCAGAGGCAAACATTGATTCTAGTAGGTCCGGTGATGGGCAGCCCAGACGCCCACCAGACTCATGTACAACAATCAGCACAGCCTATTAGCTTCGCTGGATTCGCCAGATAAATTTTCGTAGGTAAGAAGATTTCAATATCTATCTTCTTAACCGTATAAAAGGGTCACATATCACGTGACCCTGGGCTGTGTTGCTGATTGAAAATTAGGAGACCGGGTTATCATTCACATGGGGAATCCAACCATCATTCCCTAGAGGATACCCGTGTGGAGGTCGGATGCTCCGCATTCCCTCCTCCTATTACTTATTCTCCTAAAGTAATGTGATTGGGGAACGTATTCAAAGGAGAAAGCAAATTTTGTAGTAAATTATGTTTCTCCGAGAATACTTACCCAATCACATTACTAAGAAACCCTCCCAACCACCCCGCCATGCGAGCATCCTCGTGTTTTATATATCGCTCAGCTTAAAAACTAAAGAAGCGACACCTAACGGGCGGCAAGGGGAGGTAATGGGCAAGAGTTATTGCCCTTTGTCTATATGACATAGACAGGAAAGACGAATTTTCGTCTTTTGGTAGGGCTGGATTCGCGAGGTAGCAGGCTAATATCCCCTAAAGTAATGTGATTGGGTAAGTATTCTCGGAGAAACATAATTTACTACAAAATTTGCTTTCTGATGGCAATCTTTTAACATACTAGTCAGACTTTAGATTATTATTTCAGGGGCCAATCTGTTACTGCACAGGCTTTTGATTACCAAAGGAATACCAGAAAATATGCAAGTGATTTCATTTGACTCGGATACTAACCTCTGTCCAGCTACTTTTGTAAGTAAAAACTTTGATATATAGCTAGAATAATTCTGATTATACTAGTTATAACAGTGACATTTAGAAAAACTATACTTATATTTTTGTGTTTCTTAAAATGTTTTTAGAATTATTCTTCAAGGAACAGGTTCTTGTCTGCAGTAATATCAGGAGGTTAAATGTAGTGGTTGTATTTGAAGAATCATCTGAGAAACTTAAGGAATGACAAGAGATTATTCAGTATTGTAAGAACATTGGTTAATACAAAACATAACTTTGACCTCTGGCCTTTTCTACTTTAGGGTTCTTAAAGTAAAACAAACTAGGGATCCAGGGAAGGCACATCCATTGTGAAGTAGTCACGACAGATGCAATTAAAAATTAAAAATGTTGTTTCATGTTCACATGATCTCTTGAATAAAACTGAATACCCTGGTAAATACAGTTGCCTTCTCTCAGTACCATGTAGTTTTGAATGTTATGGCCCTTATTTAGACACAGATCATGTTATTAAAGCATTCATTGGATTCATTTTCACACTTTTAGATTACTTTGATTAATCACTCTTCTATTTTACATCTGTGATATTTTCATTAAAAGCTAAAGGTAACAGAATCTTTTAAAATATTACATAATAGATCATATTTACACATAGTATAATTTGTTCTTTGTTGTGATCTGGTCACCAATTTAAAAAAAATCATGGCTTGTTTTAAAATAACTGCGTAATTGACAAAATTGTAAAAATTTACTATAAAATATTTAACATTATTGACAGTGGGTAGTAATATGCATCTTTGATCATTCTCAGGGTATCTTTATTATTATTACTTTTATATTTTATCCCTATTTTTGGACAGCAAAAACTGGAGGACAGAACGCAAACAGTTGACACCACAGAGTTGAAGGTTTATGGCCTCGAGAGAACCATTAACTCGGTCATAGACCTGCCTACAACATGGCAGTCTTATTTCATGGAAGATGGGTCAGTTCCAAACTTGTCACTTATGAAACATATATACATGATTGCTTGTAAAAAGAGATAAAATAGATAGGAATTTATGAGCAGAAAGAGGTAAAAGGAAATATCCAGGTGTTGATATGTTTGACAAATAGATATAAACAGAAACAGAAATGGGTAAAAACACAAAAATGTGAATATAAATCAAAGACTTGACAGTGTAGAAACTGTACTAGGTCATCTCATGGACAAATTAATTAAATTGTACCTTTAAACAAAAGACCACAATAAACTTGTGGATTTAACATGAAAACTTGTCTCATTTATATTTATGGTACATTTTTTAAAAATGTTCATTTTTAAACCATTTCTTGGAGAAAATTCTTTGTTTTCATTCTTTTTTTATTTGTCAGAAAACATTTATTTATAGGTGTCATTGTTTTTGTGTCATCCTCTGGTTCATTATGTCTTAAGCCTGATAATGCATTTATGCTTAGGTTGACTCAAATGCTATTTATAGAAGTATATTTATGGTGTTGTGAGTCACTTCTGTTTAAGCATTGAATTTATACAAAATAATGCAGGTATTTGGCTTCGTATAATTACCTTAAGGTTAAAATGAGAAACTATGTGCTTTTAATAAATACTTAGCTAAAAGCAAAACTGTTTTTCCATATGAGTGTAGATGTTGGAAATTTATTTTGTTGGGGACATGGAAAAAATACTAAATTACTGTTAATCAGTTTTGACTGAAAAATATAATATAACCTCTGGCAGCACATACAGAGAATTTTATATCATTTATAAGAAATGAAAAAGAAGCTCCAAGATTTTGCAGTTTTCAGGACAAAGTAGATAGAGTTGATGACACACACATGAAAATTAAAATTCGTCAGGAGATGCCTAATCTCTACAGCCAGTGCATTTCATTTTCTGTCAATAACTTAAACACTACACAAGTCACTTGTTTTGAACTTTGTACATATTTTCCACTCTGCTTAAGATTGATTTGGGTGTGCATACCTTTAAGGTCAAGGTGAATATTGGTAAATATAGGTTGACCATTATATTTCTTTGGTAAGTAGAACTTGACTTTTCTTCAACAAATTTTAACAAAATTTGGTACATATATTATAATGCTTTTAGATAATAAAAAGCCCAGTTAATTTTGGGAGTTTGAAGTTCATGGTAACTTTTAATGAAAATAGATATTGTTCTTGTATTTTATTTCAGGACAGTAACTGTACTACTCTTTTATTATATTCAAGGAAACTGGGTGTATAATTTTTCCCTTTGGCAAATAAAGTACTCAGCAGTTTGATTCATGGAGCTTATGTATTCCAGGAACAAATTTCAGGATGGGCCTAAGAAAACTATTGGAACCATATCTGTGCAAAGTATTCTGCATAAAATACATTCAAACAACTAGCCTTATGTAAAATAACCTCTACCCTATCCACCCACCCAGGTGTTTGATCAGAATTTAAATTGTCCTGGTACAGTTTGCACTGTAAAGGTTGTCATGTTCAGTATGCTTCATGTAACACAGTATCCCCATGCTTTCAGGGAAGCCACAGGGATGTATACTTTATGTATAACCATTATAATATTTTTACCAATGCAGGTGGATAATTGGATAAGTATTTTTTGTAATCTTCACTACAACAGCTTTTCAAAAGTATTTTTGGATTTGTATAAATAATTACAGGTCTATTTTTTTTACAACTGATACTTGTGTACAGATATTGGCAAGATCTGAATAAGAATAAATAACATATATATACATGTATAAATATATAAATAGTAAAATAATTGTAATGTAGTCAATTACGATGACTTGTATGGATTATAGTAAAAAAAATGAGAGGGTACAGAATATTATGGACATTGCAGTGCTATTCTACTGTTTAAAAGACACTTGAATTATAGTGAAAAATTTGCCCTGACTTTCATTATTATTCTTTGGATTTGGACATTATTCACTTTATTTGAATTCAAGGCTTTAAGAGTATTTCTATTATTATATCTCTTCATATTTTGTAGGCATCTGACACATAGAGTGCAGGTTGGTTCCCCAGTTACCATGAAGCTAATACGAGCTCCAACACTAATCATCAGAGGTAAATTCTAAACGTCAGCATCTTTGAAATTAAAAATTTATTTATCTTGCATTGTTCTGTAATGATTAAATATCTTTAAGATCTTTCATAACTCTGCTGGTTGTGCACTAGAAGAGATAATGGTTTGATATTCATTGTCCATCCATCTCTGTAGGCACAATTTTATTATCACTACTCCTTCTAAACTGCTTGGAGGATTGCTATGAGACTTTACACTTAAATTCATCCAAGTCTAGTTGGTCCCAAGTGAAAATGGCATTGCTTGGATATAATATATGCACTCAAAGTATCTTGAAATCCTTATCTCTACTCAAGATTTTGATGGCCATTTTGATACGAGATTTTGACTAGTAGATATTTTGTGATATGTTGTTGGACCTAAATGAAAATGATGCAGATCTATTTTAGACATCTTAAAAGTCTCAATATCACTTTTGCTTTTGAAGGGATAGTTATATCGATATGAGGTTTTCACAGACACATTTCTCTGTATATGTTATTGCTCATAAATGAAAATAATGCCAAAATCTCCAAAATTTGACAACTGTAACAAGTGTTTTTCATAATTGGATGGTGAAACCAGCATTTTTAAAGAAAGCATCCTTTGTATAATATATTGTTATTCCTATTTTAAATATTGCTGTTCTAATCTCCAAACAGTCAGCCTTGACAGCCATCAGGATGGGGTTGTCACTATAACACTATTATAGCAGCATAATTCTGAATGAAAATAGTGTTTATCTGACTTCCAGCAAAACACCATAGTGTAGATATGCTGCCAGGTACTCTTGCAAACAAATTATAAATCATACAGCTTTCAAAACTACTGGGGGGAAAGGTCACATAATTATCAGTGGTTCTAGTAATTTATTGTACCCAGTGCATGCTGTTTTTTTTTATGTTGGTTGGTTTGTTTGTTTGTTTTCTTTCTAAGAAAGGTAAATCTTATTAATAACGGTTTGTCAAATGAAGTCTTAGTTGTCCCTTTTACCATTGATCTCAGTCCAGCTATACTAAGGTAGATTCATTGTTTGAATACAGGAATCTGTAGGATCTGCTGTTTTTGGAGAACCTATTAAGGGGTTCTAACCGTTCAGATTAAATTGTCTTCTTGAGGGGTATAACAAACTGATTCAATCGGACATAACATAATTGTATAGAGTGTAACAAGCATTGAGTTTTATGGATGTCGAAATAAACAATAACCAATTTCTTGACAGTAAGATCATCAGCTACAGTCAGTACTGTAGAACAAAAGAAAAGCTTTTATCTTCCAGTGTGAACTGATGACATCACACAAACTAATAACATGGAAATAGTGGGTACCTCATCTGCAATACATGGAACCAAAGGCTGAGAAAAAAAAAGAAAATAGAAACTGAAATTCCAAGATATAGTTTACGTATGGTTCAGGAATGAACTAAGAAAGAGGGATGCTATGTGTTTTCTGTTGTGAACATAAGAAAGATAATCCATTCACCAATGAAATGGTTGCACAGGTTAACCTATGTTCATCAAAGGTCTCAAAATTGGCATACAGCCTTGCAACAGATGTGATCCTACAATAGAAATATCGTAAGAAACAACATGATTGAGTTGTGGAAAAAATTGTTTGAATATAATTAAGACCAGTTCCCTAATTTAATTAAATTGGCCAAAAATTGCAGTTGTTCTGCCATTACAAAAGCAGATTGTGAGAGGGGATTGAGTTTACAAAACAGAATTAGCACTGTTCTTAACATCAGAAACAGTGAATAAACTGATGAGCATTCAGATACAAGGGGGTTATTTGACCATTTCCCATTTTCAGAGTCTATGAAGATGCCGAGTGATTAGAAGCAAGGAATATTTACCAGCACAGTAAACTAAATTTGGTATGCAGATACTTTGTATATTTGTTGTCAAAGAAGTGATATAAAGTCATGAAATGCTTGTTTTATACATATATATTATAATAATGTTGTCACTCATCAGCTCCCATTTACATCCCTTCCCCATTTCACCTCACTGGAGATGGGGGACCTGTCCCTCTTAAGAAAATTCCTGGCAGCATCTCTGCATAGTGGTCATTTTGAAAATGTTGACACTATTCCTTTTGCTTGAATGGTGGCATTAACATAAAGTTTTCATTACAACATTTCTTGCAATATGTTATTGGTTCCAAAATGAAAATGGTGCAGATCTGACCACCAGTACATCTACACATTTATGAAAGATTTGTAAAAACCCAGTGTAATTGGCATTGATTTAAAGTCAAAGGTCATGTCTTGCATATTTAAACTTCACTGAGATTATAACTATAACTTGACTTATTCATTATATACAAGTAAGTTTTGACAAGATTTTAAGTTACAATCCAATGAACAAACTGATATTGATCAGCACTTTGATGTTATCTTTAAGGTCAAAGGTCTTGACCCAGCTGTACATATGATAACATAAATGAGTCTGAACCCTTTATACCTTTAACATATTCAGTTTGTGGATATATGTAATGAATAACTTAAGTGTTGCCACTTCAATAAAATAAATTAAAAAATGAAAATATATTAGTATATAGATTAACTAGTATATAGTATTTGTTAAACATTTTAACTTAGACATGTAAAAAAGACAAATTTGGTCCATTGTTGTTACTCAAAATTAGCAGTTACAGGGAAGAAACAATCTAATCTTGGATCCCAGGACTTTAGTTTTTGCCAGTAAAGCATCAGACATTTTGAGGGACTCGTGTTTCTCAAGGCTTCTCCCAACTCATTCATACTTCCTGAAGCTTGACCGTTGTTCACTGACAGTGGAGAAAGAAGTTTTTTTTAATGCAAACTCAGTTAAAAAGCTTTTTGATTATGTACCACCATAGAAAAACTTGGAGTTTTTTCAAATGTAGTTTATATAACAAATTTGGATCCTTCACTTTATGGATTTTGTATTTTTTACTTTTATCTTTTTTAAAAATATATCTTTTAATGAATTTGAACATCTTTAGCTGTTTTTGCTAACACTACATATTTACATTTATTTTGGAAGGGTTTATCTACCTAAAGTTTGTCTGCAGTTATTTTTGTTTGCATTTGTATAATTTCCCTTTAAATCAGCACTATATAGCCGGCATTGTGCTGATGTGCTGTTGATCATATGTACATATATCTCCTAGTTCATCAGGTCTGTAGTTTATAAAACCATTCTATTAATCAAAACTCAGGTTCAGATAAAAAATGTGGGACATGACCTTACATTTTGTGTCGTGTGAGTCTGAGCCTGCCAATATTTTCATAACATCATGGCCAGTTCATGTATTCCTAGTGTTCTTTGTGTGAAATTTTCACAAAACTGAATGTTCCAAAAATATGTATGAGCCTGTGACTCAATGAAAATCCAGCACTCGAGGTATGTTACCAGTACAGGTTTGGGGACTGATTTATTGCACTAACTAACAAGAAAGACCCAAATATATGACTTTCCTTTGCGTTCTGTAAGTCCGATTACATTCTGAATAAAGTTATTTATTTCAAAAGTTTTTGATTAACAAACTTAAGCTAGTGTGTCTGTTCAGAATTGTTCAAGAATTAATGAGAAGAAAGTTCCTTAGACTTTGATTGAATTGACTTTAAGCACATCCAAAGTGGAGTCAGACATATTGCTTTGATGTTGGTAGCCATTCACATAAATTATGCTTCATTAAAACAACATATTTCCACACACACACACACCCCTTTCCAGTCAACATAGCCAGTTTAGAAATACCATTTAGAAGATGGATTCTAGCCCATAATTATATACAGAGACAAGTAATGCACAAAATCATTAGATATTAGTGAGTTAATCATCTACATATATGTGCAGATCTCATCCTATTCAGAATCTGTTTATACAGAGATGTTGACAAAATTTCTTTATGCAGGCATATATAATGAAATAATTTTGAAAAGTGTTAAAATCGGTGCACGTAAATGAACTTTCTACTACCATATAAAGCTTTGCATATGACTAGATTTTTAAAAACACTGTATGTCAGCATATATCAGACATATTTTGGACACATTTAATATTGAATGAATTTTGGATAAATCTAGTATGAAATGAAATCCTTGCATTTTAATCACACAATGAGGTTTCTGATTAACTGAGTTTGTTTCTACCATACTTATTTTTATTCATGACAAGATTGTCTTGAAGCTTGGTAAGCAGGTTTATCCTAAAACAGAGCAAGTCTCTATTCACAATGTCAGGCCCTTCTGTTATCTTTAGTTTTCTTCTTGTTCTTATTAAAGAATTGTTACCCTATTTTTAGATGAGGAGCCTCCAAAGCCTACTTTTGAGAAGCAGCCTCTCAACTGGGAGGAAGATTCTCAGTTGTATTCCAGATTCTTGGACAGAAAAGTGAGTTTTGATGTATGGATAGGTTGTCATTCACAATTTTCCCCCAAAGCCTAACAATTTCAACAATTCTACAAAACAAACAAATTTATGAAACATTTATTCTCATTGATGGAAGCATTTTACACATCTTGTTGTAAAAAAGCTAAATTTACTAATTTGTAAAATTGTCAGACATTGCTATAGTTTGAAAACGTTTAAAACATATTTTCATCACTTAAAAGTTGCTGTTGAATTTGGAGTACATGTGTTTAACATTGTTTTTTCTTTCTGCAGGAGGAACTCAAAGGGGATCATGGGACATACATGAGGCAGCATCCAGAACTGAAAGCCCTTTTGGCAGACTTTTTACAGTTTCTCTTGCTACGGAAACCCAATGATGTCATTGCTTTTTCTGCAGAGTACTTTGCTTCATTCTCACCTGCCATGCCCTCACCGTCACCATATCTAGCTTCCAACAATCCAACACCATTTATCTACAGCCGAGGCAATACAAGGATTGAGGAACTCAGAGCTCCAACACGATAGACATTTAATTTGATTATGATTCGTCATGGTCAAATTTAGAGACAGAAGAATATAAGTGATGATAAAAAAAATTTACATTAGTTTCCAAGGTAGCACCAAACATGATTGGCCATTAGTTAAATTTATATTGAATAGATGTCCACACTTTATACCAAAGGTTTTCCTTTGTTCTTTTAATTAGTTACTGTAGCAGAAATGTTGTGTGGTTTCATCTTTTATGCACAAGGGGATGATTTTAGAACAGAAACATGTTTGTGCTAGACAGGTTCAAAATTGTATTTTGACCTAAATTATGCATGACTGGCTACCAGTTTTTCCTTGTGGAAATTGTTATAGTGGTTGATTTTGATGAAATCCTATTCACAAAGTATAAGGCATGCAATTGTCACCACTAGATAGATATATATATATATATATATATATATATATATAATGTATCTAAAATTTTGTTCAATAAAGAATTTTCTTGTAGGGTTGAAATTTGTACTTTTTAGGGATTCTGGTTTTGTTGGATGGGGTTGGAGTAACTCTAATAGAAGTAATCAGAGAAGGATTAACTTTTTCATGCCAATCTTTTATCGATTCAATTTCTCCATTTTCTGACAAAATTTGGATTTGTACATGGTGGTGGTTATGGAGTTTTGTTTTGTTTGGAGGTGACTTCAAAGTTAAGACACCAGTCATAGCCATATATTTTTAATTGCTACCTGAATAAAACTTTGTTCAGAAGAGGAGACAGAATGCTTCTACATGTAACCAGAAGGCTCCATAATTGTTGTGACATTCAGTGTTAACTTTAGTGTAAATTATATTTTGCATGAAATCTTTATATCATATTTAATGTTCATATATTATTAAAATGAAAAAGGATTTCATTGAAAGCAAAGTAAGTTGTTGTAAGCTATCAAGATACTAGATTGTGTCACACATGGATTGATACATGAGCATATGGATTGTGTCACACATGGATTGATACATGAGCATATGGATTGTGTCACACATGGATTGATACATGAGCATATGGATTGTGTCACACATGGATTGATACATGAGCATGTGGATTGTGTCACACATGGATTGATACATGAGCATATGGATTGTGTCACACATGGATTGATACATGAGCATATGGATTGTGTCACACATGGATTGATACATGAGCATATGGATTGTGTCACACATGGATTGATACATGAGCATATGGATTGTGTCACACATGGATTGATACATGAGCATATGGATTGTGTCACACATGGATTGATACATGAGCATATGGATTGTGTCACACATGGATTGATACATGAGCATATGGATTGTGTCACACATGGATTGATACATGAGCATATGGATTGTGTCACACATGGATTGATACATGAGCATATGGATTGTGTCACACATGGATTGATACATGAGCATGTGAATACAGGCATCTAATCAAAATCATAACATTATTTCTTCTCGGATTGTTATGAACCTGGATGTAAAGCAGACAACACTTTTAATACCAATATGTTGTGACCTAATTTTTGAAATCCTCTGTACAAGAAGCAGTGTTCTGCTGTGTGCATAATATTGGTCATTTTATTATATTACAAATATGAATAATTTATTAAGGCTTCTACACATATATATACTGATGTACTTTTTGATTTCTTTTTTTTTTTACTTTTGTTTTTAAAATTGTTTTCATCGTGAATAGCTACAATAACAACTGTGAATCTGTGATATACTTGAATGTAAAAATAGATTTTAAAGTTAATGGTGTTTCTGTTCTTTTTAAATCACTTAGATGTGAAGTCAAGTAAGCGGTATGACCCTGTGTTCATCATATGTCGTCTGCTAGTTGTGCATCATCTATCAGTCAGCAACTGTTTGTTACCACCCTGGAGCTCACATTTCTGATTAAGATTTTTAATATTTGTCTTATATCATGAAAGTTTCAAGGCAGTTTGATTATGAACAAAATGTATCTTAATGACTCACAGTTTGATAATGATCAAGATCAATGCATCTTAATGACACAGAATTTGATTATGAACAAAATCAATGCGTATTAATGACTCACAGTTGGATAATTATCCAGATCAATGCATATTCATGACTCACAGTTGGATATTGAGCAATATCAATGTGTATTAATGACTCAGTTTGATAATGAGCAAGATCAGTGTGTATTAATAACTCACAGTTTGATAATGAACAAAATCAATTCATATTAGAGAGACATATATTTATGAAGTGATATTGTATCTTATTGTCTTCGACTCTGGAAGCCATAATTTGGACTTCTGTTTGATCAAACTTGATGTTTTTGCTTATATCTTTAATAATGCTTATGATCCATGTTTATCCCATAGTCTGTACACTTTACATACAGTATGTCTAATTTCATATTGTTTTTATACAACAACATGTTAAAATATCACTTTATTCAAATTCAGACTGGTCCAAATAAATCCATAAAATTCATGCTTTATTCTCTT
This sequence comes from Unio delphinus, assembly GCA_029339505.1. Classification (NCBI taxonomy): domain Eukaryota; kingdom Metazoa; phylum Mollusca; class Bivalvia; order Unionida; family Unionidae; genus Unio; species Unio delphinus. The sequence continues at coordinate 4,975,324 of JAQISU010000041.1, read as the reverse complement.
TACTAATTGGCTGCAATCTAGGAGAATATTTCATTACCCTACCATCTGGTACTTTTTGTTTATATATTACTATAAACATTTTGGTGGCAATTTTTTTTAATCAGTTGTTAAAGGCAATTGGGAAAAAAGGTCACATCTGTTTAAATTTAGCCAGTTTACCCAATTTGTGCTCATTATATATTTTGTGCTGAAAAATGATTTTCATTCTTAAACAAGAACAAGAATAGCAACAAAGAAAACTAACTGAATTAGTTGATAGCAGGCATGGGAAGAGGATATGGTGGCATACCTGTAACATGGAATCCACCCTATATACAAAAGTGGTTTAAATGTGAACTTATTAGAGTAAATAAACTCACCTTTATTCACAGAAGAATATGGATATAAACTGGTCTCCCAACTCAGAGAATGTTATCCAACCCCATAATGTTTATGTGGTAAAATAGTTCAAATGATCTAATGTTTTCTTATTATATGGTGACTTTCTGACTTTAAATAAAATTTGTCCATGTCTACTGTAGTCTACTTTTCCAAATAGAATAAATAAATACAAATATCTGGTTACAAATGCATTACTGTAAATCTTGAATATCTGTATCCTTAGTCATTCCTTCATATGAATATCCAACAACTAGGATGGTTAGTAGTGAAATCGACACAAGTTCGCTGTTAAGCATTGATCATCTAACTGTTATCTCACTGAGTCAGAGTCAAACTATGTGACATCATACATAATTTGAATAGATTTTTTATGTTGAAAAATTATGATGTCTGAGTCAAATACTCTATTTATTCAGGACAGTTGTTCTTTGAATTATAATGGTAAAAATTAAATTGCTTCTAATTATTACTGGTTCTAGGACTGCACCAAACATTCCACTAGAGCCAGGGAGTCACTATTGTTTACATGCAATAAATTAAATGTCAGTGCCTGAGTCAGAATGAACAAAATTATTTCTTCTTCTTTTTCTCCAAGCTATTTCCATTATAATAAAAACTATGCAATAAACAAAAACTCAGATGGGTAATGAATTCAGTATTAAATTATTACCCATTCGAGATAATCAATATACATGTATTATTGAGGTGATCTGAATGGCTGAGTTAATTACAACTCTAAAAGCTATGCATTTATAAGAATTTATCAAGCTTCTAATGTAGGGTTATATGATTAAGAGCATGCATAGGTTTGATCATGCAAATTAATGAGACGATTTTGTTTGTGAACGGTTGACCATCTTCTGGTCCAGTTTTGACAAAATTTGGTACTTAGGTTTATATAATAAGTAAATGATATGCTTATTCCAATCATTTTGATCAAGCATGGCAAATAGACCTGACAGGTTTAATTAAGATCTTATGTTGAATATGAGTGGAATTAATGCATATTAATGACATAACTATGCAATGGCTTGGCTAAACTATAATTTTTATCAGATTTGAATCAGACTAGTTAAATAGTCATGAACAAGAACTACTTATAGTATTAATATATCTGATTGGCTCAACTTGTTACCATTCTGGAGACTGATATTTGTTCAGGTTTTTGCTCCACCTTGGTTATAAAGTGCTTATTGTCACTGTCATAGACATGTTCTATAATAAGTGAGATTTGTACATCTTGCATCAGATTGGAAAATGTGTAACCTCTTTGGATCTAGAGACTATATTTCTCATCATTTATGGAAAACTGGGTGAATAAATTTATATCATCATGATCAGGAATGACTTCATTTATGAGCAAGAGAATATCACAATTAATAATGCCTTTGTCTTTAGAAATACTTTAGTTTGCATATGTTGTTTCTACAGTACTACATAAACTTGCTTAGCAGAATGGTCAACTGTTAAGTTAAATATATTCTAGGTGAGCAATATGAGGTCTACTTGGGCTTCTTGTTTCTTGACTGGTTGGATATATGACCACCCAATAATTTGTTTGTTCAGAAATAAATCCCAGTAATTAGCTACTTTCTTTCCTGAATGTTGATTTTAATTCCTTACGTAATGATAAAATGCAGCATGCAAATAGACATACTTGAGTGATGTATGAGACCCAAAGGTAGGTCAATAATTATAAATCACTGGCATTCTCAGAAATATAAACTGAATCCTGTTTTAGCAGATACCACCATACAAGAGACAACTGCTCCTAAAGGACACTAAGGGTCCTTTATGTAAAGGTAATTGAAACCTTGAACAACATATATCCTAAAAAATTAAGAATTTTAAGTTACATTAGTTTAGATAAACTCTCTTGGTTATAATTGATAGATTTGAGTCAAGTGTTATATGAATTTATAATAGAATTTCTTTTCATTAATGTATTGTCCAGTATTCGCAGTATGTTATAGTTCAGTCAGCAGAATGCACTATCAGTTTAATTTCATCTACTGTATGGGGGCAGGGCTTGTATTTTTAATAAGTATTACAGACTAGGCAAGAATACTGTTCATGTCATTTATATTTGATGGAATTTTGTTATTGAATTTTGGCTAGATTTTGGGAAAATGCAAACATACCAAAACAAATCACCTTCATTTGTATGTTAAAATATCAGGAACTTCCCTTAGCTAGACCCTCTGTAACCTAGCTATCTCTGCAAACTGTATGGTGACAATAATGCTGTTTTAATACATGGAAACTGTATGGTGACAGTAATGCTATTTAAATACATGCAAACTGTATGGTGACAGTAATGCTATTTAAATACATGCAAACTATATGGTCACAGTAATGCTATTTAAATACATGCAAACTGTATGATGACAGTAATGCTGTTTTAATACATGCAAACTGTATGGTCACAGTAATGCTGTTTTAATACATGCAAACTGCATGGTCACAGTAATGCTGTTTTAATACATGCAAAACTGTCAGTTTTTTAGGAGTAATCAGTACGACAAAGAACACAGACTATGATCTACTGGATCATTTTGTGATGGCAGATAAGAGTCTGTCTTTTACAGCCAGGTGTACTCTAGTTATAAGCAAGTATGTTTCAATGCTAATAAAAAGATCTATATACTGGCTGGTCAGTGTCTAATTAATGGTTTGTTTTGTTTGTTTGTTTGTTTTTTTATGGTTTAACGCCATTTTTTCAGCACAATATAGGCTATACATGGCGGCCAGTATTAATGGTGGAGGAAGAAACCGGACAAACCCCGGAAAGAACCACCGACCCACGAGAAGCTACTGGCAAGCTTTCTCACATAACTACATTTGCCGAATCTTAGACTCGAACACACGCAGACAGAGGTGAGATGGCAGTGGTCCGTAACGGACAGCGCTTTAGACCACTCGGCCACTCGGGGCCCCCTCTAATTAATGGAAGTTTCACTGTATTTGTGCATGCTAAAATGCCAGCCAGGCTAGTTTTAGGGTGATTGCTTGTAAAATGTTCAAGTGATTGACTTAGGATCAAAGAAATCCAAAATCAATTAGAAATGTGTAAATTGTATTTTTCATGCACTATTCTGCCTTGGATATCTATCCACAAGTAAGCATAATTGTGTAGAAGAATATGGAAAAAAAGGTACACTGACACTCATAATACAGTAATTACTAAATGACTAAAGATCTCATAACATTTAATTTCTTAAGTTTATAATTTTTTCACATGACTGTTATTATTACAATTATTAAAATTGTATAACATTGTCTTGTTCTTATTTTATAAGAGACATAAGCATGTCATTTCATTTTCAGTCTCTCATGAGTTCATAGTGCTGTGATACAGTTAGGTAAAAAATAATGTATATTCATGACATCATTTTGTGCTATGCAAAGTGTTTATTTTAAAGAGACAATCCTTGCTGATGTGTTATCTAGAGGCAGACTACCTTAATTAAGTCCCTGCCAATGTGCTAATTAGAGGCAGACAACTTTAAATTAATCCCAGCCAATGTGTTTGTTCTTTAGAGGCAGACAACCAAAAATTATTCCCTGACAATGTGTTCTTGAGAGGCAACATACCTTAAATTAGGCTCCGACAGTGTGTTCTCTAGAGGCAGTTTACCTTAAATTTGGCCCTGTCATTGTGTTCTATAGAGGCAGCCTATCTTAAATTAGACCCTATCAGTGTGTTCTCTACAGACAGACTACCTTAACATTTTCCCTGACAATGTGTTCTCTAAAGGCAGCCTACCTTAAATTAGACTTTGTCAATGTGTTCTTGAGAGGCAGCCTACCTTAACTTATCCCGCCAATGTGTTCTCTAGAGACAGACTGTCTTAAATTATGCTGTCAATGTGTTCTCTAGAGGCAGCATGCCTTAAATTAGGCCCTGATGACGTGTTCTCTAGAGGCAGTCTATCTTAAATTAGACCCTGACAATGTGTTCTCTGGAGGAAGGCTATCTTAAATTAGACCCTGACAATGTGTTTTCTAGAGGCAGTCTACCTTAAATTACAATCTGACAATGTGTTCTCTTAAGGCAGTCTACCTTAAATTAGGCTCTGACAATGTGTTCTCTAGAGGCAGTCTACCTTAAATTTGGCCCTGTCAATGTGTTCTCTAAAGGCAGCCCACCTTAACTTGATAACCTATCATTGTGTTCTCTAGAGGCAGCCTACCTTAAATTAGACCCTGTCAATGTTTTCTTTAAAGGCAGCCCACCATAACTTGTTCCCTGTCAGTGTGTTCTCTAGAGGCAGTCTACCTTAAATTAGGCCCTGACAATATGTTCTTTAGACTCTAGGCAGCCTATATTGAAGTAGGCCCCGACAATGTGTTCTCTAGAGGCAAGCTATCTTAAATTTGACCCTGTCTTATGTGTTTGTTAGAGAAAAACTGCTAAATTTAACACTATTATCAAAAGAAAATATATTTTTTTCTTGTGTGTGTGTGTGTATCTTATTTTCCCTGTTTTATTTAATAGTTCCAGAACATAAGTGTGATTAAAGATTACATATACTTCTTGGCAAATGATTCAAAAGGTGTAAACCATTACACGGAATTCCTGGAAATAGATATACAAGCTGAATAATAATATATGCCACAAGCTACTTGAAGCAAGTAGTATAACTAATTATTGAACAAGTTTCAAATTTTTTGTGTCAAATGAATACAAATTTGAAATCTGTTCCATAATGTGAAGGATTTAACATTACTCAATAAACATAGGATTTAACATTACTCAATAAACATAGGATTTAACATTACTCAATAAACATAGGATTTAACATTACTCAATAAACATAGGATTTAACATTACTCAATAAACATAGGATTTAACATTACTCAATAAACATAGGATTTAACATTACTCAATAAACATAGGATTTAACATTACTCAATAAACATAGGATTTAACATTACTCAATAAACATTCTCTTTCATTTTATCACTTGTATTGCTAAATGTTACACCACCGTGTGGCAAATGATTTCTGTCATATGACACCAATAAATGAAAACAATGTGTTAAAGAGGTATACAAAGCCTTAAAATATGTTGCTATATTTCTTTATTGCACAGCTTCTAATTTTTGTAACTCTTTCTTGTGTGTGGCTTGCATCTTTGATCATCATTCACCCTGATCACTAGTAATGTCCCATACTCAGAATATAAATATCATGCAAATTCAAAATTTTCACCAATGTCATGCTGCCTTCATCAGCGACTAATGTTGATCATGTGACTTATGATAGTCACATGACACACAGAGACTGCTCTAGATTGGTGGTAATTCAAGCTTTTCATCCCAGTTTAGTGTTGGGCTCTGCTGCCATATTTTGATAGCCTCTTTCACCTTATTTTCCCATATGTTGTCCTCTGATGTGATGACCTCGATCTAAATGGGAATGATGAAATGTCCCACAATGCTACAATGTTCGTGTATGTCTAATGACTTTCCACTGTGTAAGTTGCCATGGAGTAATGGCATACTAATGTTGGTTCTAATTTGGCTGGTCCTGGTTTTGTGGTATTTTTTTAGCTTTTCTGGAAGTTTGAAAATATCACTCTGGATAGCCATTTGGCATTAGTGCTGATTTTTACATGCGCTACTTCCTCCATTTAATTTGTCTCATTAGTGACAAGGGAGATCTTACTACTGACCCTTTGTGTTCCAGATGGTGATTGGATAATAAGTTGATGTATTGGTCATTATGGGTTGATTTTAGATACACATGTCCAAGATTGGTAGTTTACCCTTTTCTTCTTGATCATAAGTGAACTGAATATGAGGGTCAGTTGAGTTGAGATTAAAAGTAACGTGATCAATATTAGTTGCTGATGAAAGCAGTATGATATTACCAAAATTGTTCAGTTGTTAAGGTATTTATGTTCATGTTATGGGAAATTAGTAATGATCATGAATTATCCAGAGCAAGGAACAACCTTTTTAGTAGCATTAAACCTGATCTACCATGGCAGTGGTCACTTACTTCTAGGTCACTACTCAGTTTCAGAAACAAATCGCACCTTGCATTGCTTGTTAACATTTCCCTCGGCTAGTTCCAAATATACTGCACTGATTCATGAATAAATAACAAGTTTGTTGTAACTGGTTAGTGCAGACAATATAATGATTTAAAGCACACAATGCTAACCCTGTTCTGCTTGCGCATAATGATATACATTTAATGTGATTGATATATAGCTGCGATCAGACAATCTGTACTTGACAAGTATGTGAACCCATTACATGCATTATATATCTATGTAACCATTGCTCTGAAATCCATTGTATGCAGACGTATTGTCAGTAGTTGATATATTAACCTGTCATCATTCAGCAATCTTTAAATACATAGGAGAAAACTGAGCAACAGACAACAACAGAGCAACAGTACTAGACTTTAAATCTTATTTCACAAGGAAGTAAATTAAATCACTAATTTTGAGTGTTCAATAAAATGACAAGAAAATAAATACTTTCACAACATTAAAATAAAATTTTGACAGTGGTCTGTTTTAAATAAGAGAGCTAACCCTCTATGTAAGTAGAGTAGCCAAGGGAAGTAAATCATGCTGGAACAAATTTATAAGTAATAGATTTGTTCCATCTGAGAGAACCTGATTTGGGTAGTCTTAGGATTTGATGACTCACCAGGTTGCATTTTTATGGCAGTGAAAAATCGAATTTATTCCATGCTTTCTTCTGAGCAGGATGAATATGTGTGTTTTACACAGCTGAATATGGCATTGAACAAGACACATCTTGTTCATATCTGATAAATAAACAACACAATGATTTGTGATGGTTTATTTTCAAAACAAGAAGAGCACGCTTAAAAAAAATACTTAGATAATACATAAAGTCAATAATACTGGTGTAAGTTCAACAATTTTGTATAGTTCTACATGAATACTGGTTTAAGCTTAACAGTACTATACATGCATAAATCACATAGAATCATAAAAATACTTGTATAAAATAAATAGAGAGGATGAGGAAAATCGGTATTTGTAGATCACTACATTATAAAATGTAAACTTCTCTGTATGATTCATACACATGTATAAATTACCACTGAATCAGCATTTAAAAATTTGTAATCAAATTCAAATTTTGACAATCTTATTCAATTTTATTAAAGAAAGCACAAGTTCATGCTTTATTTATTTGTTCACACCACTGAAACTTACAAAACATACAAATTCACTTGAAAGTAGAGTATAAAATACCATGAAATCTATATATAAAAAAAGCTTTAAGAAAAATAGCCATCATGAAAAGCCACAGAAAACCCCAGAAAACTCAGACATGATTGTAATGACTTTGTTGCTTCTTCATTGAATGTCACCATTAATTTTGTGCAAAAAAATAGTGCTATTTGTGCTGTACAAATGTTGTATTTTTGATAGAACATCACAGCTGAATTGTGATGTGCATACACTGTTAATATTTTGTGTAGAACATCACAGCTGAATTGTGATGTGCATACAATGTTAATATTTTGTGTAGAACATCACAGCTGAATTGTGATGTGCATACACTGTTAATATTTTGTGTAGAACATCACAGCTGAATTGTGCTGTGCATACAATGTTAATATTGTGTGTAGAACATCATAGCTGAATCAATATTATGATTTATATTCAGAGTTCCAAAAGTCTATGTTTTGAAGAAAGACAATGAGCAAGAATGTATGACACTTGTATTGTTTACAATGTTTCTCATCCTCAACCACAAAATCTATATACAATCTGTGCATATATATGCAGTAAATATATTCATGCAAAAAGACATATCACAGAGAAAATTGGTGTAAATTCTTAATAATTGAAAACTTGACAGAATATAAATTGTTTAGACAAAATCTAATCTAACAACAATCCCTCATAATCTTTTACAGGTTTAACATAGAAATAATACTGTTTTGAAGAAATGAATAAAATGTTGAAATGTTCAGTTTTGTTCTTACAATTAAAGATGTAGTTGTCATTATTGGCAGTTGCCCAGTTGATGGCATAAGAAGCACACAAAGTTCTTGGAAAAAGACATCATAGGTGCAAAAACATTTAACATAATTCTTGGCAACTGATTCATTTGGTGTACAACCATTACATAGAATTCCTGGAAATAGAGATAATAGGTGCAAGACCATTACATAGAATTCTTGGCAAATGATTCAATGGGCATAAAACCATTATACAGAATTCTCAGTAAAATACATTATAGGTGCAAACCATTACATAGAATTCTCAGAAAAGTTAAAGAAAAAAATGATATATTCAGTCTGATAATGTGTGCTGCTTATTGTTTTTGTTTTCTCCAAGAAATTTGTGTTATTCCTTTGTCTAAGTACAAAAAAAACTTCCAAAAGTATAATCATGAAACCCAAATGTTAAACTGGAACAGTTTAAACAAACAGAAATATGTACTATAAATACTTGTTTATCAGTTAGTACCAAATACAAGCAACAGAGACCCTGACCTGCTGTTGCATAATACACCAACAGATCAGGGTATATGTGGTCTGTTTTATTCATAACTGTAGGCAAACTGTTAAGACCCAGATTTTCAAGACTGCTGTGTGAAAACAGATCTGGGTCTGTACAGTCTGCAGTTGGCCTTGACCTATGCATGAGTACAGATGGTCCTAAAATATAAGCTATTAATACAGAAGTTTAAAATTTGATATAGCTCTGTTTTATGCTAGGGTGAATTTAGAAAACCACCTTTATGAAGAAAAAAACTTTATGAAACCAACAACATTTTACAAGTACAAATGGAATTTTAAAAACCCTTGCTGAAAAACTAACAAGGTTTTATAAGTACAAAATCAATTTAGAAAACCCCATTGTTAAAATAAGAACAAGGCTTTAGAAGTACAAAATCTAACTATCAATAATGCATAACTTAAGAATACTGATTTGTAACTGGTTTAATTACATGTTCTTTTTGATTTTCTATTCCATGTTCTCTTTGATTTTTCCATATATATATATATATATTTATGATAGTTGCATGCTAATTAATGCTGTTTTGTTCAATACTGCTAGCTTGCTTATTTTGATAATAATGTAGACTGAATTGTCAATCGGTAGTTACAACAATGGAAAGGAAAAAAACATAAACATTTGTGCAATAAAACAACATTGTTATGAAATTTAGTATATTTATCAAGTCAGTGTTTTCTATGGAATATATATTAAAGATGTTTTTAATGGCATATCATGTATCAACAACCATACCATATTTAACTTTCTGATACTTCTTCTCCTTGAGCAAATAACATAATGTTATAAATACAAGTGCATGCAGGTACCTTTGAACAGATATTTGAATCAACCTTGGTATCATACCTGTCCTTCTGAGGCAGTGTTACAATATGTCAGATGTTGAAATTTATTTATTTGATCTCTATAATCAAATAAGAATGGAAACATTGTTCAGATCCATTTTCATTGACCTCCTTTGAAGTATTTTTATCTTTTGGATATTTCTATAGGTATCATACATTACTGGTACATGGTTATAGAAATGTGTGAGGATGGCTTAGAAATTGCAAACACTGAATTCAAGGGAGGTAATTATTAAATCCCGTTTTAAAAAACTAAAAAACGAAAAAAATTCTTGTTTGTAGTCGTCCAGAAATTATGACAACAATATTATCTTAGGTAATGATGCATAATCTTGTATGCTGTATGTGCAGCATTATTTTCAGTGATGAAATTAAGCCTTGATTTGCATACAATTAGTATGTGACACAATTTTCGTACTAATATTGTTTTAAATGAATTATTAGCAAACAAATTTGATTAAACATGGAAAGAGTTTTTTTTACAACTCAAAATATGTTTTTATTATGTTTTGTTTTGCCTCCATTTGAGATCAAATATTTTGTAACTTCACTAAACTTCGTTACATAAAACATTTAAAAGAAATCAATTCACTTGGTTTAGAAACATTGTTTAAAAATATTGTAATGTCTCAATAATAAGAATAGTCATCAAAGTGAAGACTGAGAAAGAAACTGGCAGTTTTGGTGTAACAGAGTACTAGGGCACAATAAACCAACCACTTAATCTTGATGGTGTTGGGGGAAGGAGAGTCTATAATGCTTTTTTCATTAAAAAAGAACAATAAAAAAACACTCCACAAAAACAAATAATTTTGGCCCTTGCCAATAATGGAAACTTCTCCTGTCTTTCCTTATACTTAATTATTAACAGATAGAAAACGATTCCTGTCTTTCCTTATACTTAAGATTATTAACAGATAGAAAACAATTCCTGTCATTAAAAGGAAGAAGGCAATATATTCTGACTTAAAAGAATATCCTAGCTCCTCCCCTTTCCCATCCCCCAAGCATTAAATGGTTCATGCCTTACAATACCCAAACATGATTTGGACAATTCATTCAACTTTGTTTTCGATGACTTCCTGGAGCTTGTTAATCTGGTTGAAAGGGTTACAAGGTGGCACAAGGGTTACCATCTTTGACATTTGAGATTCCTTCTTGTAATCTGACACATTGGGTTCAACTGGCAGGGTCCTGGGAAGTAAAAATGATTAGTGTAAAATTTCAACTCCACTATAATTTGCAATAATTTTTAGTCTATAATGTTAGGAAAATGGGAGGGGTATATTTGCTGTTTTGATGATTATAATCCTCAATATGGAATAAGTCGAAGTAAAGTCATTTGTTAATTAGTTTATTACTAGTTAATGGAAAATCTCCCCTTGGGATTCAATTTTTATATGAGTGACTCGAGCAGTCTTTCATCTGTTATGAATTTTCTTATAGACATGATATTACATCCAGAAGTGTTATTTATATTTTGATTCAAATCTAATAGAATTTCCAAATAATTTGAGAGCAAAAGAAAATTAAATTAATTAAAATTAAAACTTGCTGGAGACTAAAACATGTTTGAAACTAAAACTTGCTGGAGACTAAAACATAATGGAGACTAAAACATGTTGGAGACGACTTGGGGTGGATACGACATAAGGCACACACAAGGAGAAATATTAGATTCTGCAACTAAAAATAAATAGACTTTTGTCTAATCAGCCTACTGCAGCTTTTTAATCCTGCTGAACAAACGCATTATCCCTCTTCCTTGTATTCAGTCCCTTTTTACACCCCACCCCTCTTCCTTGTATTCAGTCCCTTTATACACCCCACCCCTCTTCCTTGTATTCAGTCCCTTTTTACACCCCACCCCTCTTCCTTGTATTCAGTCCCTTTTTACACCCCATCCCTCTTCCTTGTATTCAGTCCCTTTTTACACCCCATCCCTCTTCCTTGTATTCAGTCCCTTTTTACACCCCATCCCTCTTCCTTGTATTCAGTCCCTTTTTACACCTCATCCCTCTTCCCTGTATTCAGTCCCTTTTTACACCCCACCCCTCTTCCTTGTATTCAGTCCCTTTTTACACCCCATCCCTCTTCCTTGTATTCAGTCCCTTTTTACACCTCATCCCTCTTCCTTGTATTCAGTCCCTTTTTACACCCCACCCCTCTTCCTTACAAAAGCCTTGCCTAAGCCTGAAACATTGGAAAACTTTTAGATACATATGTTTTGATCCATTTCCATATAACACTATTGTACTTGACCATTATTCACAAGTGTTTGTTTTATGCAGGTTTGACTGTATACTCACTTGTGGACAGTGGCAGTGGTTGCCTTTTGGATGGGTTCAACAGGCCTGGTATGTGCTGGTGAATATGAGCCAAGGATAGGGGTGCGGCCAGTGTAGCCAGGGATGTTAGGTCGGCTGCAAGGGAAATTAAGGTCAAATACATGTAGCAGGAAAAAAAACCATCATTTAACAAAAATATTATGGTAATGTATTGAGTCTATAATGTGTACAGAAATATAAACTATGCAAAATAATTCAGATTAAACCACACTGTTTAATCAACAGGCACGGAGTAAAAAAAGAATTTAAACATGGTTACATATGATTACTATTCAAAATAGGAAATTACCAGTTTAAGAAAACAATTACTGCTATATCATGTTCTTTTGCTGAGATATTAGGAATGATGACTGTCAAAGGAATATAAGGGGGACTAACTCTAACTTGTCTGGGAAATCTGAAAGTGATGGCAATTCAAAGAGGACAGAATGAAAAATCATATGCTTCAAGTATGTTTTATCTCCTAGCAGACGGGAATTTAAAGATGGTGAAATCCATCCTTCTAAAGTATCTTTTGTTAGAATATCAATAATATTCAAATAATAACATTCTAAATGTAGTATACTATATTTGTTATGAATTGTAAACTTATGCTTTACTGTGTTTAAATGACATATACGTACTGTCCTGTTTCACTGTAGAAAGGAATATCAACACGTTTTATTGTAAAGGGTTTGAACTTCTCTTGAGAATTGTCCACTTCATCCAAGTTTTCTCCTCCTACACAACCACTAGGAAAAATTAAACCATACAATTCATTAAAATATTTCATGATAATGAAGTTATACTGAAATGTATGTATCCAATTTTAACTAGCTGTGGAACAATTATTGATTTACAACAATATAACAGTTTTGCCTAAAATTCATTAAACACAAAGAGGACATAACATTTACATAAATCCAAGAGATGGAAAGTAGGTGGGCACAGCAATATATCGAGCTTTCTTTAAGTATTTGACTACGTTTTCCGAAAAGTTTTTTTTTGTTAGTTAATTAAGCAGCAATTCAAGCGTATTATCAGATTATTGACTTTAACATGCTGAGGAATGGAAGCTGAGCGCCTTTCCCAAGGACACATTGTCAAACCCACAATGATTATGAGTCTATTGCTTTACCCATTGAGCTATTGAGTTATTGAGCTAAAACCCACAATGATTATGAGTCTATTGCTTTACCCATTGAGTTATTGAGCTAAAACCCACAATGATTATGAGTCTATTGCTTTACCCATTGAGTTATTGAGCTAAAACCCACAATGATTATGAGTCTATTGCTTTACCCATTGAGTTATTGAGCTAAAACCCACAATGATTATGAGTCTATTGCTTTACCCATTGAGCTATTGAGCTACTCTAAAAGATGCTGAGAGGTTTATCAGGTCATTAAGAAATATGGTATCAATCAGCTCTTAGAACTTCCAAAGGCAATTGAAAATGGTTTCTTCCATTAGTTGTTAACTTGGACATTTAATGTCATTATCAACAGTGAAAGCAATTTCAGATAATATCCAGTCATTTTGGAACCTGCACATCTAGTTCACATTCTTTTGAATGACAAAAAGTTTAGTACAAAGGAATTGTTTTAACATTTTTCATAATAACCAACATTCATTTAAGGAATGAATCATATATAAACTGATAATTAATGCTTGATTATGTCAGTTGATGAATGCTGCTAAAATAAATACTTCTGACAGTTTATAACATTCTGGTCCACTTTCATACATTCTTTTTCATAACAAATATCATACAAAGTTTCATATTCTTACCTATATCCAGGTATTTGTTCAAATCTTGGATTAGGACTGCAACTGAAAAGGAAAAGAAAAGAAATGTACATCAATTCAGCAGTGTAGCTTTCAGTCAGCTAATCATTTTACCTTCATTCTCATGACCTTCTAAAGAGTCGAAGCAGCCAGAAATGTATGAATGTTTATGTAATCACAGCCAGAAATGTATGAATGTTTATGTAATCACAGCCAGAAATGTATGAATGTTTATGTAATCACAGCTTTTTACCATATAATGGCTTGGTTGAGCAGTTGTTCAGGAGGCCAGCATCTTCATTTTCTATGCAACATACATCTCTTCTTCGATATAGGAATCTTTATTTAATCAAGTAGATATAGGCATGGTCTTATGTAGTATCAAGGAGATATAGTCATGGTATTATGTAGTATCAAGGAGATATAGTCATGGTATTATGTAGTATCAAGGAGATATAGACATGGTATTATATAGTATCAAGGAGATATAGACATGGTATTATGTAGTATCAAGGAGATATAGTCATGGTATTATATAGTATCAAGGAGATATAGTCATGGTATTATGTAGTATCAAGGAGATATAGTCATGGTATTATGTAGTATCAAGGAGATACAGTCATGGTATTCTATAGTATCAAGGATATATAGTCATAGTATTATGCAGTATGAAGGAGATATAGTCATGGTATTATATAGTATCAAGGAGATATAGTCATAGTATTATGTAGTATCAAGGAGATACAGTCATGGTATTCTATAGTATCAAGGATATATAGTCATAGTATTATGCAGTATGAAGGAGATATAGTCATGGTATTATATAGTATCAAGGAGATATAGTCATGGTATTATGTAGTATCAGGTAGATATAGTCATGGTATTATGTAGTATCAAGGAGATATAGTCATGGTATTATATAGTATCAAGGAGATATAGTCATAGTATTATGTAGTATCAATGAGATATAGTCATGGTATTATATAGTATCAAGGAGATATAGTCATGGTATTATGTAGTATCAAGGAGATACTGTCATGGTATTATATAGTATCAAGGAGATATAGTCATGGTATTATATAGTATCAAGGAGATATAGTCATGGTATTATGCAGTATCAAGGAAATATAGTCATGGTCTTATATAGTATCAAGGAGATATAGTCATGGTATTATATAGTATCAAGGAGATATAGTCATGGTATTATGTAGTATCAGGTAGATATAGTCATGGTATTATGTAGTATCAAGGAGATATAGTCATGGTATTATGCAGTATCAAGGAGATATAGTCATGGTATTATGCAGTATCAAGGAGATATAGTCATGGTATTATATAGTATCAAGGAGATATAGTCATGGTATTATGTAGTATCAAGGAGATATAGTCATGGTATTATATAGTATCAAGGAGATATAGTCATGGTATTATGTAGTATCAAGGAGATATAGTCATGGTATTATGTAGTATCAAGGAGATATAGTCATGGTATTATATAGTATCAAGGAGATATAGTCAAGGTATTATGTAGTATCAAGGAGATATAGTCATGGTATTATGTAGTATCAAGGATATATAGTCATGGTATTATGTAGTATCAAGGAGATATAGTCATGGTATTATATAGTATCAAGGAGATATAGTCATGGTCTTATATAGTATCAATGAGATATAATCATGGTATATAGTATGAATGAGATATAGTCATGGTATTATATAGTATCAAGGAGATATAGTCATGGTATTATGTAGTATCAAGGAGATATAGTCATGGTATTATGCAGTATCAAGGAGATATAGTCATGGTATTATATAGTATCAAGGAGATATAGTCATGGTATTATATAGTATCAAGGAGATATAGTCATGGTATTATGTAGTATCAAGGAGATATAGTCATGGTATTATATAGTATCAAGGAGATATAGTCATGGTATTATATAGTATCAAGGAGATATAGTCATGGTATTATGTAGTATCAAGGAGATATAGTCATGGTATTATATAGTATCAAGGAGATATAGTCATGGTATTATGTAGTATTAAGGAAATATAGTCATGGTATTATATAGTATCAATGAGATATAATCATGGTATATAGTATCAATGAGATATAGTCATGGTATTATGTAGTATCAAGGAGATATAGTCATGGTATTATGTAGTATCAAGGAGATATAGTCATGGTATTATATAGTATCAAGGAGATACAGTCATGATCATATTTAGTATTAAAATGATATGCATGAAATACTTCATTAAAAAGCGGTTTAACTAAAGTCAGAACATTATATGGTTGCTATCAATCATTGTTACAATGAAGAAGTATTGAATATGAAATTTCAGATCTTAATAACTTTAATAAATCTATTTCAGATTTCAGAAAAGTGCATTAATTATTTTAAATCCTCATTCAATGCCTATGATTTATTTGTTCAAGAATAAAAGTGCTGATTTTAAAATTTGGTAAAGTTAATTTAGTGGATTATTCTCCTTTTTTCTGAAAGGTAAATTATGAGCAAAAAACTTATTTAAGGCCTTGTTTTTCTGTGCGTGTTAACTAATTATATATGCAAAATCAACAATACTGTTTTTTAAAGGTTACAATGCACATTATATGAAGATAGTAATAATTAGTGCTTATTTTAACATGTTTAGTATTGATTTAAAATACTAAATTCCATTATCTATTAGAATAAAGAGGTAACACAGGGTTTATAATAACCTAATTTACCACATCCAAATTTTTCGCTTAATCACAGAAACAAATTTTAGATGCCACAGTGCTAAGGAATGTGTTTATATTTATATGTTATGAAATATATTTCACTATCAACTGATCAATATAAAATGACCAAGAAACTCATTTTAGAAGCCTCTTTGCCAGTTAAATATATAGATACTCTTCTATGTACATAGATATGCTGATATACAAAATAAGGAAAAATACTTACAAGACAATGGATCCATTCTTGTAATAGCCTCGTCTGGTCTGGAACCGGTCAAAAGACTTTCCTAATCCCTATAATAATAATAATAATAATAATAATAATAATAATAATAATAATAATAATAATAAATAGATAAATAAATAAAAAATAAAAATTTATAATTAAATAATTATACTTTACTAAAGGTGAAAACAATGTTGGCAATAGTTTTTAATACTGGCAGTTATAGGTAGATTGTATTGTTCTGTTATAAATAAACTACTTGTATCAGAATATTGGAGTTAATTTTGTTACCAAGTATATAATGTTCTTAAACAGCTAAGGATGGTGTAAAAGCATAAAAATTGGTTTGTATTTGCATATTGTGATATTTTTAATTTTTTTTATTAGAAGTAAAAAAGAAGAAATTTTTATTTTAAATAGATGACATGAAATATTTTACCAGGTTCAAAAACTAGATACCAGAATTTTTTAATTGAAAATTAACATATCCTACAAGTACTCAATTTTGTGAACAACCCAGCCAATAGAAAAGAAATATGATGCAAATATTTAACAACCCAGCCAATAGAAAAGAAATATGATGCAAATATTTAACAACGCTAATAGGAAAGTTACTCATGCTATCAGTGAAGTTACCTTAAACTACAACACATTCCAACAAATATATGCAATATAGTTCATAAGCACAAAAATAGTTTGTATCACAGGCTTTGGCAACTTCTTCCAGGCATAGGAAAGATACATGATTTTTTACAGCCACAACCAATGATGTAAATTAAGGGATAAAACCAAGTCAAGGGCTGTATTTTGCACACCCATTTAATTGTGGTATTACACCATGCTATTATAACTGATTCTCAATAATCAAGAATTAAAATAAAATAAGAATAATAGAAAGAAACTTAATTTAATGGGACCTATTCTCAGAACTACGATACAAGGGAGACATGGTATACGGATGGTTTATATATTGATGCACCACTGTACTGATCATACCTGCCATTCCTTTGCTGCAGGGTCATATCTCTTGAGCGTGAAAACTTGTGAGATCATATCGGGCCTTTGTTCTAGAGTTGAGACGGGGGCCCACTGTTTGGGAGAGAGCTTCTCATCCCATGCGACCTCCTCATACGCTCTGTCAATTAATACATCATATTACTATCATAAATTACAAATTGATAATTATTTTCCATGTACTGATTAACAGGCATTTGACAACATACATACCTACATACATACATACATACATACATACATACATACATACATACATACATACCTACCTACCTACCTACCTACCTACCTACCTACATACCTACCTACCTACCTACCTACCTACCTACCTACCTACCTACCTACCTACCTACCTACATACATACATACCTACCTACCTACCTACATACATACATACATACAGACAGACAGACAGACATACATACATACATACATACATACATACATACATACATACATACATACATACATACCTACCTACATACATACATACCTACATACATATATACATACCTACCTACCTACCTACCTACCTACATACATACATACATACATACATACATACATACATACATACATACATACCTACATACCTACCTACCTACCTACCTACCTACCTACCTACCTACATACATACATACATACATACATACATACATACATACATACATAAATACATGAAAGTTTTTACATACCTGTATATATATGCATGCATGCATTCATATATACATGTGTATGTACAGACATATGTATTCACATACATAGATACACGCATACAAACATGACTTTAAAGGCCACTGTTTTGGAAGACCACAAGTTTTGAAAAGAGCATATTTTTCATGCATGTATCAACCATGTACATATTGTAGTGATTTCAAATGAAAACTATTTGTCAACAGGATAGAGCATTTTTTGTTACAACATAGTGTCACCTTTAAAACAAATATCTAATTTAGTGTGTCACTGTAATAGAATTAACTCTAATAATAAAACCTTTGAAGATATTTTGAGTCCTGCAGGTACACTGCATCATACTTCTAGACTATTTTTTACTTACTTCTGAGTGGAGGAGCTGTACATGTATTTCATAGCTAAATGGTCTCTCCCTTCCCGACTTTGTTCAGATGGAGGTTTAGGTACAAACATGCTCTGGAAATGTACAAACATCCATTTACAGATCATGAACGAAAAGAATGATTACAATCAGAAAAGACTTAGGCTGTTTGTACTTACTTTATTTTAAATCACTCAAATTGTACATTTTAAAGATTCCATGAATTAATTTATTTTTATAGGTATCACACTTCGCTTTTTTCCACAAAAATATGATTATTGTCACAAGAGTTTAAATTTGTGGCTTGGAGGAGGTGGCAGTATTGATTCCACAATAAGTGGTACTTAATGAATATCACATCATGAATTTTTTTTATATTCATAGTATTTTAATTGCGAAATATATTTTTTCCTACATTTTGTTGCAATAATTTGTTTTTCTTACAAATAAATATTTTGTCAATATTGGCTTGAGTATGCATGTTTCTGAAATCGAGTCAACCAATTTCTTATCCTGGAAAACAATGAAAAATATAATCAAATACTGCTTCTTGTTCTAAGTTACAACACTGCATAAAATGCTAGATGTTTTGAAATTAATTTTTCTCTGCATGAATGATTGTTTGGGGATGGGAGGGGACACAAATTTAATGAAAATAAACTAGAAAATGCCAGACAATATGGGAGAAACCAGAAGATGTATTTGATATGCATATTAGCTACTCATAACTACACTGGACACTAAATAGAAAATGCCAGGCAATATGGGACACACCAGAAGATGTATTTGATATGCGTGTAAGGTACTCATAACTACACTGGACACTAAATAGAACATTTCATAGCAAAGAAAATGCTTGTGCATTATATAGACATAATGTTTTCATATTGTTTGTTGCCTTTCCTGAGTGTGCCATGATATTACATATGTATATAAGAGATGTATAATCAAATATTTCCCAATACCAAACAAACCCTTGGTGCTGAGTTGCAACACACAAACAATGTGCTGTTTATAAGACTTGTCATTTATAGCATTCTTTAACGAATTATTCATATATTTTAGTTGATTACACTTTTAATTACAATATTACTTTTTTGCATAGCGCATCAAACTTCTTATGATTTCATTGATATTTACCATGACATCCTGTTATTTCCATCCTCTGTTATGCATGTGAAGTAATTAATTACAGTAATTAATTAATTAATTGTCTAATTGTAGACAGCATAGACCCTAATCTTCTGAAGCATAATACATTGTCAGATCAGGGTATATGTTGTTTTATTCTCATGATTACTCCTAAAAAAAACTGTAAAGACTTGGATTTGCCACTGCATTCTGTGACAGCAGATCTGAGTCTATACAATTTGTTTTTGGATTTGACATACATGAGTATATAAAGTATTTATGTTAACATAAGTATTTTTTAT